>CM026897.1:48258288-48525113 GCA_015227895.2 Colaptes auratus | reverse complement strand
TTTTGTTCCCTATTAAAAACAATGATGTTACAGTTCCTCAGCAATCTTGTGTATTCAAGAGTTGCAAGGGTCTGGAGAGAAGAAATTATACTCTGCCATATTATTAAGGATATCTGAAGAACTGAAGGTAGTCCTGATAGAAAATTTTCTACCCTTTTTAATGTTTCAATTTGTAATCTCCTAATCTTCTCTTAATTTGTTCTGGTGATGGCATGGTTGTGTGTTGATGTTGTGATAGTGCTTCCAACATACTTTAATAGAACACCAAGATTAAAGGAATAAAATACATAGTATGAGACTATTAACCAGGAAGAAATAGACATTGTTCATCAGAATTCTACAGCTGCTTTCCTGGAGAAGGAGAAGGACATTTGCTGCTGACTAAAATTGTGTATACTGTATTTCTTCTCTTGTGTTGCTTGTTACCCAAAGTGGTCTGCTGTATTTTGCTTCTGCTTACTGAGACCTCAGAATTTTAGAAAAATTAATGAAATATTGAATTCTCCCTTATCCCATATGCCAGAGCAGAGCTGGGAACACATGGCAATTGGCTTTGCCACAGCAAAGGGGAACTCCAGGATTTCCTTGGCAGGACAGTGATTACTAATACCAGTCTGTATAAACCTGCTGACCAGCACTCCCTGGCTCTTTGCTCAGTGTGTTTTACCCTAGACCACAAAGGACTTGCCAGGGGGAAGCAGCAGAAGAATCTATTTTGCCGTGCCAAGCTCAGAGTTATAATTCTGCCTAGTTGCTAGGAAACTCTGCAGGTTTCACAGGGCTGGGAGCCTAAAATGAGCAGCATGGCAAAAGTAATAATGAGGAAGTGTTGTGCACATGTACAAATTATGGATTTGCAATTGTGCATTGCTCAGGTGTACCTAAAAGGGTTTTTATAGGATTAGTAAATGGCACTTTTCTAGCTACTGCAACATTTCCCTGAAAAATGTGAAGCTCGTACTTGAAAGATGGTAGGACAAGAACAGTTTTTCACATGTGCACAATGGTACATTGAGCCACAGCTACCTGGTTTTCTCAGTTGTCCTGCTATGCATGAGAACAGCTGTACCCCTCAGGCACACAGTGAAACTGTACCGAGATTCTACTTACTGTGATTCTTACTTAATCAGTTTATTCTGTGACTGCGCTACTCCTAGACTTCAGTGTTGAACCATCACTATGTTTTGAACCTCTTTCATTCATTTTCTTGTCCCATTGATTGCTGAGGAAGCTTTGACAATACTGAGGTTTTAATAAGGCAATGGAAATGATAAATAAGGTATTATTTGAACCTTAAAAAACATGTTCAAGAAAATTGACTATGACAATCTAGGCTATAACTAAACTAGTTATGACAGCCTGGGTAAAAGTTTTTCTTTCTCAAAGACTACAATATCCATTGCTTTTACTGATGTCACTATTTTTCTTATTTGTCTAAATAGAAAAAGTTCTTCATTGTTTGCCAAAACACTTGCAGAGTTAGGCTTACTAACTACAGAGGCTCAACAAAAATGAAAAAGCTGCAGAGTAATGGGCCTGTCTACTACCACATCAGTTTTTGTCAGCAATCACAGCAGCAGCGGCAAAATTAAATGTAGGGAGCAAAAAAAATACCTGCCAAAAGTTCTTGCAGTATGATGACCAATACAAATCACTGTCTGTGACTCTCTGACTCAGACCTTGAATTCTGTAAGAAAGAAAAAAATTAAAAAGCAACACTCACAGATTCTATCACAGAGAAAGGTCTTGCTCTCTACTTGACTGACTGGCTGTCAAAAGTTTAGAAAATCTGTGCCACTCTTAGCATGAACAATTGTTTCCCCCATTCACTGAACAGGTAAATTGGTAATTTATTTTTTCCTGGGTTTGACATTTTCATGAAAGACTCAGAAAAATAAAGAAAAAAAAAACCACATTAATTGGTCTTAAGTCTGAAAAGTTATGCCTCTCATATTTTCTTACTTCATTGCAAATCATGCTTCGTTTTGGAAAGAGAATGTAATTTTAGCAGCTTACAGTGTTTTTCTTGAATGAAACAAAAGAAAATTGCCTTCCTGAGAGGCCCCCAGGTTCACAGCAATAGTCCCCAAGCTGTTGTGAAGACTAGAGTTCCTACTCAGCAAAGTTTTTAACAGGAAGGAATGTATTTCGTATGTGACTGATTAAAACTCTTCACACACTTTTGCCTCATTCAGTTTTGTTTATTTCATTCTAAGTGCCTTAATTCTGTAGGAAGTATTAGATGTGAAATCCTTCCTCTGCGAGGCGCCTTCGGTTTGGCTGGAGAGCAGTTCCTGAGATGCGAAGTTAGTCCTGCAGGGAGGGAACAGATATGTGAGTTTACAAAAGGCATGCGAAGCCACAGGAGTATATAAGCGGTCTGCAGAAGCCTTGGGTAAACATACGAGTGAAGGCACTCGGCAAACCTGGTCTGTCACGCCTAAACTGGAATATTTCGGTGTTTATTTAAATATTAAAATGTAATTGCAAGCCATTTAATTCTGCTTCCACTGTTCCAGACCGGGTTCATCATCCTGTTCCGGGCACGGTGCTTGCCTCTGCGGGTAGGACTAACGCGGGCGTTACTCCCCGCGGGCGGACCGGGCGATTTGACGCACACGGAGGCAGCTCGAGATTGAAACAGAGCAACTGGAGGCTCTACTGCTGCCCGTGCGCCCACCCGCGTCCGCCGCAGCCGCCTTCCCGCTGGCCCGGGGTAATCCGTCCCACGCTGCACTTTAGCGAACAGCAAGAGCAGCATTGCGGCCCTACGATCAGGAACGTTACCCCCTCCCTGGCCGCCGAGCGCCACGAGCACCACGCTGCCTGCCCCGCCCCGCGCTCCCCATTGGCTGTCTCTCCACTAGTATGGAAATGAGCGCGGTGGCTCGCTACGTGCGGCTACCGCGAGACGGAAGCGGAGTGCCGCGCTTCCCGCGCCGGGAGCTGGGCGGCTGGGGAGCTAGGCAGGGCCGGGCCGGGCCGGGCCGGGCCGCGCCGCGCCTCGCCGCAGTCGGCGGTGGAACACGTCGCCACGGCTGCCAGGAGGAGGCCCAGTCACCGCACCCAGCCCCGCGGCAGCTCCGTGCGGCAAGCTGGAGGAACGCATTCAGCCAAAGCGCAGAGGCAGTCCGGCCATGGCGGCACATCTGCATGTGTGTGTAGATGTATCTGCTTGTTAAATATAAAGAGTTAAAAAAAAAAAAAACCAACTTAGTTGGACCGCGTCCAAGTCAGCCGCCCCCGAAACGTGCTCTGTAGCCTGGCAGCTCAAAAGAGAAAGGAAGACTTGGAAGAGAGGGGAGGGGTGTGGGCAGCCGCTGGCCGCAGGCTGTGACTTTGCCGCCTTTTCCCTCGCTCCGGCCAAGAATTTTCATCACGTTCTGTGTCAAGCAAAAAGCCGGCAGCAAAAACAAAGTCAAAATAAAGCCAACAGCCAGCCTGAGCAAATAATAATAACATTTCCACCTCCCAAACAAGAACCAAAACAAAACCAGTCACCCCATCCTGAAACAAAAGGCAGAAGGCTGCTACTGGAAATAAATAATAAACCCAGACCAAAACACCAAAAAAAAGCCAAACCAAAAAACCAAACCCAAAACAAAATCAACAACCAACAAACCCAAAACAACAAAAAGATCCCAACATACCGAGTCCTTGAGAAACGAACTGATTTGTTTCCTGGAAAAATGTGAAGCCAACGGCCTGGTGGTGTGTTTTACTGATTTCAAGATCTCACTTATGTAATGCAATATACTGCAATGGTATGTGGTGCTTAAAATGATTTTTCTCTCTTTATATATACATACACACACACACATATATATATAATACTGTTTTACACTTTCTTGACTGCTCTTTTGTAATTCCTTAGGATAAGTCTGTGACTGGTTCCTAAGTAGATGTTATACCCTCTTTGTAAATGGTAGTATCACTTCTGCTTTACAAAATGAGATAAAGGTGGTAAATTGTTTATATTTTGCCTTTTTTTTTTTTTTTGGTAGCTTTTGTATATGGGTCATACTTTTATGCCAGGAATCAGTTGATGGAAGTTTGCATCGAAAAGTGCTGAACTTGGCACATTTCCTGCTTCAGCTTTCCCCCCCTCCCCCTTCTTCTCTGGCAGGCAACTATCAGTTAAGTGCTGGAAAGGATTAATGCAAATGCTGCTTTATTTGTACCTTGCAGACAGTTATTTTTTCTTTCTTGTTGCTGTAGAGATTGTTTCTTTACTCACGTTTTAATATAATATTTTTTTCTCTGGCTTTTTGGTGGATATTTTTTTTAGTTAATGGACTGCTGTGTTAGTGAATAATGTTGAGGAAATGGCATTGCTGATGTGTATGGCCTGCTCAGTAAATTGTCTAGAGGTTTATGCTATGCTCATCTCTTTCATTATGTATTGCAGGATGCAGTGTTCGGGTGGCGTTTCTGGCCTTCCCCCTCCCCTTTCCCAAGTCACTTTGTAAGTTGTTTTTGTTTGTCTTGTTTCGGTTTATTTGTTACTTCACACCCCACCCCCCCCGATTTGTTGTGGGACCTGTGTGTGTATTTGAATTCGTTCCTTTCTTATCCGTGTCTCTGTGTGTGTGTCTGTCTGCTTTCCCTCTTGTCATCTCTTTGCCTGTGTGTCTGGGCCACATTTTAATGCACAATATCCCATCCATTAAGTTGTGGTTGAATGCGGAGTGTGTGAGGACTTGGCAGCTTTCAGGTTGAAGGGGGCGGGGAAGCCAGTTTCGACTCTGACACAAGATGCCGATGTGGCGTGATCTGAATTAATATTAGGGCTGCGAACATGGCCATCTTCTGCCGCGGCTGGAAAGCACTGCCATTGAACTTGGGACAGACAAGATCTCACAACTTCTTTTTTTTTTTTTTTTTTTTTTTAAGTCTTTTTTTCTGGACTACACTAGCTGGCAGTGAAAAGCTGCCAAAACATGCAAGATGAATTCGTAATGTTCTCTGAAGCAGTTTTGAGTTGCAACGTTTATAATTTTAACTTAGAATCACAAGAAAAAATAAACTGCTTTTATAATTCTAATTTGAGCATACATTTAATTCCAGGTTGTAGACACCACCCTCTCAAAATATGGCAAGTGATACAAACTGTCAGAAATTTTACTGAAATTTTATTGTTGTGGGGTTTGCTGCTGTTTAGGGCATTTAATGTCAGCAAATGTGAATTTTTAAAAGAATTTACTCTATTGGGGTAAGAGGATTTCATGCCTTCTTTAAGGCTGAGAATGTGACCCTCAGTGAGGACAAAAACTCCACAGTTGTGTAACCCAAAACGTTGTGGTTTACAGATTTACACTTGAGGTTTGATGTTTTCATTTGCCGGTTTGGGAGTGGTGGAAAGATCAATTATTACAGTCCACATCAAACCATATGTAGTCAGGGGTCAAGCACACACCCCCTTCATAGGTACGTGTGTCTGTGCACAGTCAGTAATGTGTTTCTTTACTTTTGATTGTGTATGTGCAGACTTTGATCATACACATATACATAGTTTATATACAGCATGTATTTGTTCTGATCACCCAGAAACAAACAGAAATGCTAGTAAGTATGATACATATATCGATAGATGTACTACCCTGACTTAGAAGTTTTTACTGATTGTTGTTTGCATTGAAAGTCATAAATACCTTACAATTCAGCTGTGTATGAAATGTATCGAGACCCCATAAAACAATGTATTGTGTTTGCTTATGTAATGAGTTGCATTTGTTTCCTGAATGTTTTCTACCCAACTTCCTATTCATATACATACATTTTTATATATGTCTGTATGTGCACACCATACTCCTATATGTGGGAAAACTGGCCAATGCTTTGATTGTGCCAAAGATGTTACACTTCATAGTTTAATATGATGGTACAAGACATCCTTGCAAGGCATGAAGACTAGTCACACCAACAGAATCATCGTTAGATAATACTATGATAACACGATACGGTTTAGGTTATTACTTGTGTTTGAGATAAGTTATTCTGTATTTGTTTTCCTCAGTATATATGCATGTGCCTAAGTAATGGGCATTGAGTGAATGGCTTTTTTTTTAACAAAGGTTAAAAAATTTAACAGGTTAGTTGTTATAAAACTAGATACAAAAACATAGTAAAGCTTATATTTTGGATCACAGAGACCTCTTAAGTAAATCTTTTGGAACCGTTTCTCAGATACTGAATCTTTTACATGAAATGCCATATGCCAGAATCAATTATTTCTGGTTTTCACGTAGAGACTACTGGAATTTTCATGAAAATTTTATTTCTTATAAGTTCAGTATATGTATGTTTAGATAGCTGGGCAAACTTCCTGTTTTGTATTCTGAGAGTATTTTAGGCTGCATGCTTCAGCGTTAGCAATACCTTTCTGTTTAATTTTTGTTGCATAATAATGATCTTGCACTCCAAGAGCTGACAGTTGAGCAGTTGTCCGGCCAAAAGGCGAAATTTGGCTTTGGGAAGAATATAGGTGGCCTAACTGGCCTTTCCACTTTTTAGTGTTACTGTATCTGAAGTCCAAAAGCATTGCCTCATTGCACCATTTGGTAAAGTTTGTGAGAATTGCCTGTGAGGGAGAGGGGAAAAACAGACTTCCAGTGTAAGCTTGGCATAGCAGGATCTGCACCACTGACATCATGGTAGGGAATATGGGGGCAGCCCTCTACCTATAGGGTGCAGATCTCAGGGAGGGCGATTCTCAGAAGCTAATTGCCACTTACAGGGTGCCTTTTTTGTCCTGAATGTGCATTTTTGTTGCATGAAGTTTTCTAGTGTGTGAGCTGAAAACGGCTCCTAGTGTCTCTCACCAGGAAGGTCAGATGGTGTCTTTTATTTTGTTAACTGCTTAAATTGAAACAATACCTGAACTTCCAGATAAAGTGTGAAAGGCTGGCATAATTCTGTTAGTGCAGACAAAAAGCAACTCTGCCTCAGCCTGGAGTTTCAAGGGTACAGAACTTACAGCAGTGGCAGGGAAGTTACTAGTTTTAGGTGGGAGAGGAAGGCTTTTACAGGGGATGGAGAGTTAAAGCAAGCCAGGACTTGAAAGCAATTGAACCATTTTCCCACAAAGTCTCCCTGCATGCCAGGGCCCAGCTACTGTGGCTGCTGTTGCTGCATTAATGCCATGTTTCTCCAGGCTAACTCTGTTCCCACATACCTATTTATGTACCTCTGCAAGGAAGTGGTGGAGAGTTTCTCTTTATTATTATTCTTATTATTTTAATGGAATTTCTTTCCCCATTCTGAAAAGAATCTTTATCTTGTTTTCCTGATAAAGGAGGCCTGGCAGGGGTGGAATGGGTGTATGTGTGTGATGTATGTATGTAGGCATGTGTACATGTGTGTGTGCATGTTTGTGTAAAGTTTTCTCAGGACAAAGCCTCCCTCATCTACAGATTGGCACTGGGATTAACCAGAAGGAAGAGAGCTGAAACATGCCTTTTAGGATGTGCAATTCAGCCTGCTTTCATTGAAGCACTGTGAACATACATATGAAACTGAAGGCAAACCCATGGAAACCTGCACCGTATCAGTCTTGCCTTCTAGGTCATGCAGAAGACCAGATACTACTTGAACCATGCTGGTCAGGCAAATCTCTTTGCCCCAAGATTCCTTCACATGAAAGGTCTGCTCAGTCCCTGGCCAGTATGCTGTCTCTCGGGAGGGTGTGGCTTTGCTGTGGTCTGCAGCGGTGGTATTCTGGGGAGTACTCACAGATGCTGCAGGGCTGGTTGGGCTCAGCCCCCCGTGTCTGCTCTCGGGAGGGATGCAAATCTGTCCTCATTTGGTTTCTGTAGGGATAGAAACCCAATCTGACTTTTGCAGTAGTGACGGCTGCAGAAGGCATCCAGCTTGGTATCTGTTCTTACCTTGCTCCAGTTGCTTTTTCCTGCTTGTATCTCCTCATTCCTAGGGCCTTGCCAGACAGTTCTTGCTTATGGTACACAGGTCTTTAGGACAAGGTGGTCCCTTGACTGCCAGGATCTGGGACGGAGTGGGAGCTTCTGTAAGCCTTGCCTGAGAAAGGGGAGGCTTCTTACATCTGTCCATCTCATGGCGGTCGCCTTGCTGATGTGGTATTGGGGGTTTGCCTTGATCATTCCAGAGGTGTGCAAGGTGGAAGGGCATGGAGGGGAGTTATTAGAGTTTGAAATAAGGTCTGCTTGTTTGTGTAGGAGCTCAAGCACTGCAAGAGGTGTGTTCAAGGACAGTGCATTTGTGCCAACGCAAATGCCTGTTATGGTAAATTAACTCCAGTTAAATCGAATATTTATTCAAAGGGAAACTCCAGTATTTAAAGCTGGCGTTATCAGCTTTTTGCAGTGTCTGGGTAAAGATGATAGGATTTTTTTTTATTTTTGTGTGTGTGGGTATTTTACACCAGATAGGAAAATAAGTTTTTCTTATTGTGGTTAACCCCAAGTTTGCCTCAGCCCTTCTTGCCTAAGCATATGCTCTGAACTTATCGATGTGGTGTGCAGAAGGGAAAAGCCATGGCTGTTGCTTGAACCCTGCAAATCTGAGAGAAACAGGCAAGTGCAGCCAGAATCTGAGCTGTGGGGATGCAACATGGATTCTTCAAGCTTTAATGTGTTGGCGGCTCTTTGCCTTTTGACTTTACCTGTCTTGTCTGGGCCCTCTCATTCCCCATCCCATCCCCCTGCTTCTTTTGCTTTGTAAATTTATGGGAATTGCAGCTGGTAGACTTGGCAAGCTCCCCTCATTAAGAGCTCCCTTTGAAAATGGGCTGTGTTTGAGCATTTTCCTAATGAGGACAGGACGGGGTTAAAAAGTGACCATTTCATGGTTGACTTGAACCTGCCTACTTTCCTTGATGTGTCGTTGTGAAATGCCTGACGAGAATAAACTTTCACTTTGGGGAGGGAGGCGGCCACCGGCTTCTCGAGACGCCGCCGTAAGTTGCGCACCGGCGCCGAGAGGCAGCACCGATGTCTCTCAGCAGCGGCAGTGCTGGGGGCGCAGGGAAGCGCCGTTCATCGCAGCTTTCCTCACAGGAGCGGAAATAAGTTTTCGTTCACTACTCTCTCCGTCTTCCCCAGCTCCGCTGGTGAAAGCTGCCTTGGGAGAAAGAAACCAGACTCCGCACCCTGTTGCGGTCCTGCAACCGGGACGCCCTTCCCCACCCGCCGCCCGGCAGCTGCCTGCGAGCGCGGCGAGGACAACAGTTACCGGCGGTGCCGGGTTAGGCCCCCTTCCCTTTGGTATGCGCTTCCCTGACGGCCGGCGAGTGGGGTGAGCGGGGGGCGCTTGAGCCCTGCCGCCGAGACAGAATCGCACCCCTAAAAGAGAAGAGGAAAAAGAAACCTCCAGGGGATGACAGCCCTCCCGCACCCCCTCCCCCTCAACTTTCTCTCACCAGAAGAAAGGGAAAATGAGGGATGTTTGCAAAATGTGCTAGTTCCTCTGCAGCGCTCTGCGGTGATTAATAAAGAGGGAGGGCAGAGGAGGGGGATCTGGTAAAGAAGGAATGTGTTTGCAGGAGGAGGAGCAATGTAAACGGTGATTGTGTAATTAAATAATTTTTTAAAAAATTACTTAAGTCTCATCTGGGGCGAGAGCTGGAACGGGGTCCAGCGGGTGTAACTGGTGAATTTTTCGACTTCCAACTTTTGCGGGGGGGAGGGGGAGGAAGGGGGGGAGGGGGAGGGAGGGAGGGAGGGAGGAGAAGGGGGAGGCGGAGGACGGACGCGGTCACGAACACGGCGGGAGCAAATAGGGAGGGAGCGCCAGGCAGAGATTGATGGTTTGAATTTTCAGGAGATCACTTTTATTACAGTGGGCGTTTGGAAGGTCGCCTCCCCCCTCCGCCCGCAGAGAGGGGGATGTGTGGGGAGCGGGCTGGGACCGCGGGGGAGCCTGCAGGCCGCGGGCTGCCCGCCCTGCAAAGCTTGTCCTGCCATCGCGCCGCTCCGGGCCGTAACCTTGAACTTTCGAGAGCGTGGCGACAGTGCTGTAATAACCCGACAACTTCTTAAAAAAAAAAAAAAAAAAAAAAAAAGGAAAAAATAATAAGGGGGCGGGGGGGGGGGGGGGGGGCGCGCGTAGAGTAGGGGGAAGGGAGGGAGACGAAAAAAAAACCCAACCCCCCAAAAAAAAAAAAAAAAAAAATCTCCCGCCCCCCCATCTTCCCCCCCCCGCCCCCCAAGTCCTTCCCCCCTCATCTGCAAAACAACTAGCAGCAGCAGCCGCAGCAGCAGCAGAAGCAAAACTCCTGCGCCGCCGACTACAAGGGGGTTAAAAGAGTGGATTGGATTTCACCCCGGGAAATCTAGCACACGGAGTGAACTTGAATCTTTGGCTATTTAAGGAGGACTGGGGTTTGTTGTGAAGTTGTGGTGATCCAGGGCAGAGCCTGGATTGATTGATTTCATCTTCCTTGAGTCTCAGATGACTGTAAAATGAATAGATGAAATTATTCCTTTTTGAGGCTTTTCTTAGGGGCTCTCCGGGCATCGTGTTCTCAAAGCGAAGTCATGATGTATTCTCCAATCTGTCTCACTCAGGTATAGACGCTTTTTATTTGATTTATCTGCTTATTTATCTTTTGTTTTCACTTTTTTTTTTTTTAAAGCATTTATGTGAGTTGTTAATGAGTCGTTGCTACTAGTTGTTGTAATGGGTTGAAGCACAGTTGTAACTGCTTGTCAGGTCCAAACTCCTCTCTCAGGAGGGAATAGTGGAGAATAAACTGTACCAGGCCATTGTTTTGGGGAGTTCTAGTCAAAGTGTCACTCGTAGACAAATACAGATTGTTGGTGCATAAGAAGTCAAAGGTTAACAAAATGAAAATGAGCATAATTACTATAAAAGGCAGGTTCAAGAAGTATTGGTTTGATAGGAATCAAACGGTTTGCTCTTTTTTCAGCTTGCCAGTTTACGGAGAGTCTAATGAAAAGGCTTGAAAGGAAAAGTGTTAATTTTGACAAAAAACGAGCGCTCGCCGATGCGAAGTAATCCCATCTTATGCTTAATTGATAATACGTAGGCTGCCAACAATGAGGGCGATGCGAGCGGGGCTGAGCACGCTGCGCAGCGTTTTCTCGTTCGGTGGTGCAGGGGCACGGCATTCCCCCCCCCATAGCTAAACTGCGGACTCGCCGCCGAGGCGCATCCTCGCCGGCAAGGGGAAAACTCCGGCCGTTTTTTTACAGCCGCACTTGTGGCTGCTTTCAGAGCCCGGACGTGGCTGTCACTTGGGGTGGCGGGAGGGCGCGGAGCGAAGCGGCGAGCGGAGTGGCGTGCGGGGGGGTTGGGGGGGGCGGCTCAGAGGGCAATCGGCAACGAGCAAATTGTGAGACGTGAGGGGTTTAGTGTATAGGCTTGGGAAATTCTCCGGGTGCCGCAGGAGCGTACTTGCAGGGCGTACGATAACGCGGAGCGAGCGCCGGGGCACTGAAGTCAGGTCCGGAGAGCAAACTCGATCTGTAAAGCCAGGGGGGTAGTTTTCAGAAGCTTTTGTGAAAGTCTGTCTTAGGAGGATGTGATGTAAACTGATGAAGAGATAACTGCTTGCTTCCACATTGGTACAGCAAATAGGTAAAAAAAGCAGAAAATCTGCGAAACTAACGTCTCCAGCAGATCAGTTAGTAAGCGGCTAGCGATGCACATAGAGGTGCACGGTGAATAAACGTGATTTCGGTTATCCCACAATTAGAAAGCATTGTAATTCAAAAGAACTGAAGTATTCATAAATTGTGAATGAAGATGGAAACAATGATAAGGCTTATTCAGTGATTGGATACAGTCCTGTAGCTTTTTGGCTGACACATTTTTGTATTGTTTATATTTTGTTTGGCATCTAAGTGTGATTGACTTAGATATGGATATTTTCAGCAAGTAAACGTGAGCTGCGTGGAGCAAAAGCTGGACAAGAGTACTGCTGAGATACTGGCTTTTCAGTAAAGAAATGAATTAATGTAGGAAGCATTTGGTGTAATATACAAACATAGAATTAATTACTTACTTGTGGTGGAATCTGCAGTTAGTAAAAATTAATTCTGCATGGGGTGTCCATCCAGAGAAATTACTGACAGGCAATAAGACCTCTTCACCAGAGTATAAAGCCTGAGAGTACAATTTAAGAAAACATTTTTACCTTGAAAACAGTCAGATTTTCACTATAGCTTCTGTTACAGTGGGTAGTTTATTTTGTTGTTACCTACTGTAAAGATTTTTTTTTTACTCATTACGTTTGGTTGTTTGGCTCACAGATGTAATAGCCCTATATTTCTTTACGAATCTGTCTTAAAGCCTTGCACTCAGGTGTAGACAAAATTGCAACTTTGTTCTTGTACAGCCATAAATACAAGAAAGCAATTCCTGGCATTCATGCATTGATAGCTTCTCCATAATATTTTACAATCACATTGTATCATGTGCTATGCAGAGGCAGTTCCCATTTATTAGTACCTACATGGAACACAGATGCAGCAAATTGATTTTAATTTCTATACCTGTTTGGAATCATAAAGGCATTTTACAAATAATCTTCTATCTCCCTAAATTAAAAGTTAAGATTGCACTGGGAATGAGAATTTATACTTTTGCTTTAAAGAAATAAGTAATGCAAAGACTGAGTAATCTTATTTTGAGTTGCTGCTGAGTTAAAGTACTGTCAAATTTTTGTTTTGTTCTCTGTTTCTAGGACTCTTGCAGTGCACGTTGCCTTGTGGTGGTATGTGCTAAAACTGAAATATTTTGGTATAAGTTCTAAGCACAGAGCACCTGTTTGACCAAGCTCCTTTGCAAAAGCAGTAGTTCAGTTTGTGCTGAGACAGTGCTGAATGACCTTTTAGAAACAAGTCTAAAATCCAAAGTATGGCTGTTAGACAACCTTGACAATTCAAATGTTATCCATTTCTCTTTCCATAAAACTTTGGTGAGTGTAAATTAACTCCCAGGAAGAATGAAGAATTTTTTTTTTTTTTTTTTAGATGGCCTTTCCTGTCCTTCCCATATGCTTCTTTCCCCTTGTTTTGGAATGAGTGTAAACTGTGTTTATCTCACTTGCTGAGGCATGATAGGATGCAGTTACCACATGCCTCTAAGTACTTGGTCTCTTGTGATATTTTTGCTGTGGTTTATTTTTATGTTACGGTGGTCCAGGAAGCTTAGAATATGTTTCCATTTTCTTTTCCTCCAAGAGTATGTTTTGTTAGGTATAGATAAGATCCATGCTGGGAAACTGAGCACATGAGGCTTTCTTTACAAAATCTGTAGACTTCTGCCAGGTTTATTTGTTGCACAATCCTGAGTTCAAACTTCCATGAACTGATACAATGTTTATAAAAGTGGAAGGCAGGAGAAGGGTGCTGCATTTCACTTTTACCTTCTCCAAAAATAAAACCTGGCATATCGTAATTAGGTAGCTGGTGTTTTTTCCTTAATTTACAAGCTACACAGATATTATATAGTGACTTCCATTTTAATTTAAATTGTCAGGGCACAGTGGTTCACCTGATCCATTTGACATGACATTTGAAAAATCTGTTTCCATAAATCACTCTATTGCAAGAGCAACTGTGGCACATTGGTAAGTGCCACATAAAAAAAAAAAATTCAATATAGCCTGTATGAATATTAAGGGGGGAGGGAGGTGGAATCAAATTCTGTATATGGCTTTTTAGGTTTAGTGGAGAACATGTGTGATTAATTGCAAATCTCCATTTAGGATCATTTTTATAGGCACTTCTTGTCAAGTAATGTTTCATTTGAAAGGACTCCAGATGCACGATGAAGCAAAGATACCTGATAATATTGCTTTAGAACAGGATGTTCCTTGCTGGTGTTCTCCTTCACACTTTTTTCATATATATTTGTATCTTTAGGACTTAATGATACTATGAAAGAAAAGCCTGAGTACAGTTTTAAAAAGGTTGGGGTTTTTTCATACTTTGAAAAGGAAACACGAAACCACTACGGATTGGAATTTTAAAAAGTTGGACCTTGGTCTATAACATTTTCATAAATGCAAAATGCTATAAACTATTAATTGGTAATTTCAAAATAGTTTCTGGTGCACTTCTTAATGAGAACTAGTAGCACAGAGTTATAAATAAAAATTTATTAATAAAAAATTATAAAATAAATTTAAGTTATAAATTTTTGAGTTAATGAATCATTGTATTGTGGCAATACCTAAATTTCTGCTGAAGCTCTTCAGACCTCTCTTTGCCCTGTCTTTTGCCTTAGCTGTTAAAATGTTCAAAATCTGCAGTAAATCTGGTTTATTCAGTTGACAGTGCATTGTGAGGACTTAACACCATGCAGTTTGATGCATATGTTAAACTGCTATCATTTTAGGTTTTATTTGAATGCTTCAATTAAGATGACTTCTGCAGGAGATAAACTTTCTTTAGTAGTTATAATTCAGAGGAAAAAAACCCATGGCATCAGAAAGCATATGAAGATAGGGAAGTCTTATCATGGGCTGTGGTTACTTAGAGTAGTATTGCCTTCCCACACAAAGAACAGATTGTGGTTTAACTCTTTCCATGGCCTAGTTTTGTGTGCCAGTATAGTATTGGAATTGTTCAAATCTCTGCTGGAAATTACCAATCAGTTTAATTATTGCTTTTGTGGCTCTTTGTTAAGCATAATACTGTAATGCAATCATTTATGTTCTGAGTTATCTTCCTGTTTTGCCACTCTTTTATTTGTTTGTTTATTTATTTATCTGTGAAGGTAACTTGGTTGTCGGTAAGCTGCTCACAACTTTTCTGTTATTTTCTGTTTGATTTGAGAATGGCTAATGAAAAAAGCTAGATATGGAGTGCTTCTGTTATTCAAGAAATTTTGATGCTTGTTCGAAATGGGAAGATTTAAATACTAAACCCATATCCTGAAGTGTCCACAGTGGCAGTCTGTACTCTGTATAATTGAAACCGTTAATTATACTTTCATCATTTTTACCTAATGGAGTTAATGAACCTATTGATTAAACATAATTCATTCCTTGTCTAGCAGCATAGCTAAAATATTAGTTTGTTAATTGTATTCTTGAATATAATTGTATAATAAAGGTTCGGTTTTAGTCTGATTGCAGCATGCCACACTATGGTGCACAATCTATGTGGTAGTTAAACCTAAATATGCCTGTACACAAGAAGAAAGATACCTCCCCTAAGGTCTCCCTTCCAAACCAAAAAACGTTAACATTTGACAAGCAGATCGTGCTGTTGTAAATGGTGGATTTTCTCATGGAAAAGAGACATTAGTTTCCAGGAAAGGCCTATCTAGATATTGCCATGGATGGATAGGATGGTACTTTAAGCAGACAAAACGAGTTCATTTAATTGGTATAGGACGTACTCGTAGAGGACAACTAAGCACTACCTCCTTAACGCAATCCATATCACTGCTAGGCAGAAGATCTTACAGGTGAAGCAAGATGACAGAAAAGGCTATTTTGGAACTAAATAAATTGCGTACACAAAAGCAACATTTGACCAGCAGTGCACTCGTAATGTCACTGCCACAGCATGTAGAAACAGAAAGAATGCAAAGTTTGTGCCAAGTTGCCATTTTCATTGTACACCTCAGATTGATTTTTAAAGGGTTTAGAATAATTGCCACGCTCATGTGATCAGTTAACAAATTCACTGACTCTGGGGCTACAGAACCTACAGTGGAGCTACCAGAAGAATGTAAATGTAATTTTTCTTCTCAACTTAATAAAACTTTAATTTTACAGAATTTGGGGGTGATGGGAGGGAAGCCCAAAGAGCTGAAAGTACGGAAGCTTCTGTTCATGATTTATATACAACATACTGTATCTTTTGCCTGCTTTGCCTTTCTCTATACTGGTTTCTCTAGTTACCACCACTGGAATGGTGCTGTTTCAGTTCAGGAATGTTGGATGTTTGATAAGAAAATGGATCAAGTTTAATGGCGCATGCTCTTTGTGCCACCAGCAGTCTCTTGCTGAGAGCATGCTCCAAAAGCGGGAACTGTGTGGCATTACACTGAGCATGTATATGCTTTGTGTTTCTGTGCCACAGAGGAGAGAAATGAACTGTGGCATTTGCCTCAGCCTTCTGAACGTTTCTGCTCAGATTTTTTAAAACCATATAGCGTCCTCTTTGTGCAATGGTATTTCTCTTGATGTTAGCCATTCAGTGAGACGTTTGAATGTTAGAAACAAAACACCTTGCTAGCATCTCTTCTAAATGGGATGGAGTGAGGGAAGGCATAAAAAATAAAATTTTCATGTAGTTCTTTGTAGGAGTGAAATGTGGGGGAAATGCAGTTCTCTGTGTACGTTTTGTCTGCTGCCTGACAGTGGTAGTAGTTGCATGAAAGGTGTTGTGCAGAAATTTGTATAAATTTTAAGTGTTTGTTTTCTTCATCTTCGATTTCACTTTTAAGATTTTCAGGACATTTCTTGATGCTGCTTTAATTATGAGAACTTACTGACTTGGAGTTTTCTTCTCTTTTTTTTTTTTTTTTTTTTTTTTTTTTTTTCTTTTCCCCTCTCCCTTCTACTTCTTTCCACAGGATGAATTTCACCCATTTATTGAGGCACTTCTTCCACATGTCCGTGCAATTGCCTATACTTGGTTCAACCTTCAGGCTCGAAAACGCAAGTACTTTAAAAAACATGAGAAAAGAATGTCAAAGGATGAGGAAAGAGCGGTCAAGGATGAGCTACTTAGTGAAAAGCCTGAAATAAAACAGAAGTGGGCATCCAGGCTTCTGGCCAAGCTGCGCAAAGATATTCGCCAAGAGTTCCGGGAAGATTTTGTGCTCACAGTGACTGGGAAGAAGCACCCATGCTGTGTATTGTCCAATCCTGACCAGAAGGGTAAGATTAGGAGAATCGACTGCCTGCGACAGGCTGACAAAGTCTGGCGTCTGGATCTAGTCATGGTGATCCTGTTCAAAGGCATCCCTTTGGAAAGTACGGATGGAGAGCGGCTCATGAAATCCCCACATTGCACAAATCCAGCACTTTGTGTCCAGCCACATCACATAACAGTATCAGTCAAGGAGCTTGATTTGTTTTTGGCATACTACGTGCAGGAGCAAGGTAGGAAGCAGACTGTTGTGTTTCTATGTTAGCGTGTCAAACTGATTACAAGTAGCCCTGTTTCCCCTATGGGCTGACTTCCAGTGAAACGTTATTCTATGGTCTATAGACGTAACATGGGTGCATCCCCATATGTAAATCAGAGCGTATGCATAGATATTTACATACATATTCCTAGAGACCTGTGTACGTGACACCTGTGTTTGACACATGTACCTTGTTCATTTTCAAGACAAAGAGGGTCATACCAAGGGAGTACATTTAGTACTTCAGTTCCGCTGGAGTTGCCTTTAAGTTTTAGTGTGTATCAAAAATGGCCAATATATTGTGTATTTTTTCAAGTCATGACTTAAGAAAATATGCTTCTTGTTATTCAAGTTGGATTGCCTGTGTTTTTTTTTTTTTTTTAACGTTCCAGCCTTTTTCTTAAGTTCTGTTACTGTTGGTAACAGCTGCAGGTATATGCAAGTGCGCAGTCACAATAAATACTATGAATATTTGTTATCGTTGTTGTAGTTACAAGTAATGAAGAAGTCATCCTTAAACTGATAAACCTACTATCATTTAGAAGAGCAATTTTAGACTTGCTCATGTCTATAAAATGGAACATGACAAAACATTAGCACAGAAGTACTGCTATGTAAATACTATTTGTAATCAGAATTACAATGTACAGTAGTTACTATTTTATCTGTGGTTTACATCATTAGCTCATCTTACTTACCGTTGTTTTAAAACAAAGATGCAGGTTGTAATTTTTTTGGGAGAATTTTCCCTGAAAAGGTATATTTCCCTGAGAGGTATATTTTTATAGTCACACTTGCATACTTACTTTCATTTGGCCAATTACTGAAATGTGGAAAATATCAGGAATACTATCAAAACGCTTTTTAAACTTTATGAAAATAAAAACGGCTTCTGATGATCATGTATCAGGAAAAAAATCATGTTGTGCATCCAGATAACAACGCACATAGACAGGTTCCCCAAAATTATAAATGACTGTAAGGAGATAATGTTTTTTTTTCTTTGATACTAAGCCTTCTGAAATGTTTTTTCTCTGTGAGGGTCATTTTGGTTCTCTCCAGTGATTGTACTATCCTCTAGATGTCTTTGTATTGCTGACTGATCAGCAGTTATAATGCATTTGGCTTTCAGCTGCAGATCGTAACTAGGGAAAGTTTGACGGGCTGCAGGTGGTGGGCTATTTCATAACTTGGCCTGGTAGCAAGCAGAAATGGCCTGCAGAAGGGCAGATGGCTGTTACCTGATGGCCAATACATAAATGTGGGATTTAACTGAAAACCAAATGGAATAGATTTTGTTAGTAGCAAAAAAGTAAAATTGCACGTCTTCATTTAGTAGGTACTCAGTCTTTAAAAGAACGGATACAGACACAACCTTCTTTTATTCAATGAATTTATCTTTTAGTAGTTGCTTTATTCAAGTGGAGCACTATGTTTGCCTGAATGAATAAAAAGCACTCAATTTTTTTTTATTATTCTCATGAAAAAATGCATTGCTATGGTGTTTTTTGTTTTGTTCCCCCCTGCCCCGTACTTGTATTTTGCTTTCCACAATAGTAGACAACACTTACATATTTTGTAGTGACTTTAAGTAGTTGCAGAGTTGGGTAAGTCTGATCCCTCATAACATCTAAACCTAAAAAGATTTTTGATAGCATTAAACAAAATAGCTTAACTACAAGTAGTTTGTATGTTTAAACTCCTTTTTTCAAGGGAATTTCAAATGATAGTTTGAATGCACAGATAGCAAGATATGGTTTACTGATTAATTGTGATGGATTTACCTGTTTCTAAAAGTAAAAGCTTTAAAGGAGGCAAAACAGTTAAATAAGTTCTCCAGCTGAAGAAGCTAGAGTTAGAGTACTCAGGCACTTTCAACTTTTCAGTTGTTGGAAGCCAGTAATTTGAAATTGGAGAAGAAATTGCAGGGTGTAGCTGCTTTTATTGATTCTGATGGACTGAGAAGATGAGTTTATTTAAAAACTTGTCTAATCAAAAATGAGTAATACAAGCATGCTGTAATGTTTTAAGTTTGAAAGTTACACAATGCTACTTTGAGAATATACTAGAAGATGACGCTGGCTAATTTCAATGTACCAAGTCACCCTTAGTATACTCCTTTTTTTTTTTTTTAATATCTGTCTTGCTGCTTCACAGTAAATTTTCTGTTCTGTCATCTCTCTTCTTGAAGAAGGCACGTTAAGTAATCTTAGTACCATTTTTTCATTATGTCAAACTTTGATTCTTTGTACTTGCTGAAAGCAGGTGAATTGTGGCACTTTGTAGTGCACTTGATTAAGAACACCAAGCTTTGCAAAAGACAACAGGAAGTAAGCAAAAATGCTTCATTGTATATGTACTGCTTAGCTTTTTATTTATCTTTCAGAATATATAAACCTACCTACTAGTATAATTTAAAAACTAAGTGGAGACATAGAAATTATTAAATTCTTGAATATGAGGAAGAGATTATCACATTAAGTGAATCAAGAGGCCAAGAAGTTTGATTTTTTGTTGTTGTTGTTTAAAAAAAAAGGGGGAAAAGAAAAATAGGAGGAAGGATAGTTCCAGTGCCAGTGATGGTTGCCAGTGGTACCAGGGTTGGCATCAGACCTCCTTTGTTTAGCCTAGAATGCTTGTGATTTGTTGGTTGGCATCCGCATTGCAGTACAGGGTAATGTTACAATATATTGACAATTTCCAGGTCTAGAAGTGTAAATAATCCTTTCAGTTCTTAATAAAACGAGCTTCTGCTTCCATGATTGCCTTGAAAGAAGTAATAAGGACTGACTGATGAATTTCTGCCACTGACTTCATCTGGTTCTACTTTTCACTTATCTTCCTCAGAATTCAGCATCTTTTTGTGCTTTAGGATCTTAAAAAAAAAGAAAAGAAAAAATTGTCACTTGACATAGGTTGCAGTGCTGCTCCTTTGACTGAAATGGAGGAAGAAAGTGGAAAATACATATTGTGATCAAACATAAGAATGATTTCTTATTTGTAATGCACTACTATGGGGCTCTGCTTGTTGTGTGTGTCAGGTCCACCCCCATACCCCCCCGCCCTGAGTTTTAAAAAAGCCCAAACCTTGAAAATGTCATGAATGTTGTTTCTCTTGACAGAACTGTGATTTTGTTATTGTTGTTGTTGTGTTTTTTCCCCTGTCAGGCATCATAGTGTCTCTCATTTGGTATGAAACACATTTCAGTCCATAAAATCGTCTGATGGTATTTGATTCAGTGCGGTGCTTATGCTGTGTCCCCGTTGCTACAAGAACCGCCATTTTGTTTATCAAGTGCCAGAAGAGGGAGGAAAAAAAGGCAGACAATGTGCTTGATGCCAATAATGGTTGCCAGTGGCACCGAGGTTGGCATCAGATCCTCTTTGTCTAGTTACTGAATGCCTTTGATTCGTTGGTTGGCATCCGCATTGCAGTGGGCACATTGGAAAGTTTTTGACAATGAGTGAATGAAAGCTGCAGTACTTGTTTTCTGCAACAGAACTCAGATAATATAAATCTCTTCTCATAGATGCTTTATGTATTCTTACAATGGCTAATAAAAAAAATTTATACATTACATTGCTGTTTTTTGTAGAACATAAAATGTCTATAGCAGTGTGCGTCTTCTGCAGAATTCTTAATCTCTGCATCACCTTTGCTGTTTTTCACAGCACAAGTAAAACACAAACCTGATGTTAGGTGTTTCAGCGCATACTGAATGAAGCATAGTAGACCTTGAGAAATGCTTTGGTAATTTAACGGTCTGAAGCAATGGTACCTGTAAATGGTGAACACTAACAGAGTTTTTTTAATGCATCTACCTCTCAAGAGTCTATTTCTCAAATCAGTCATGCTACTGTTTACACTTTCCTTTGTCCTAATGTGAGAGTGATATAATTGGGAGAGCCTGCATTTCCAGCTGTTAATAAACTCTGAAGATGAGGGTAGAGATGATCTTTTAAACTATCCAAGGAGGAGCGCAGAAAATAGATGCAGATGTCTTTAGTCCTGTACTGTTTAGGCACTTTTGTTTTTTCAACTTCTTACACCATAAAGATGCTGCTACAGTTCCAGCTGCATGACTTTGCTAGCAGGAAATCATGAAAAAGACTAAATAATTTCTGTTGGAAGTTTCCTAGATAGTTAGCATTAAATATTGCTTTCTGGTTAACTGCTATTATCTCATTAATTAATAAGAAGGATTCGCAGCTCTACTCAAAGGGCTGCACAGAAGGAAGCCTGGCCTACGTGAGTCCCTGAACTGCCAGACT
The DNA here is from genome assembly GCA_015227895.2 of Colaptes auratus. Lineage (NCBI taxonomy): Eukaryota > Metazoa > Chordata > Aves > Piciformes > Picidae > Colaptes > Colaptes auratus. The sequence goes on along the minus strand of CM026897.1, from coordinate 48,503,750 downwards.
GTGTCTTGTCTTTGGGTGGAGGTTGAGGGGTAGGGAAAAGAACCCCAAAACCAAACCAAACGAAAAAAAAACAGCCAGAAGGGAAGAGAAAGGACAGGAGGAGGAAAGCGAGGGCATGGCAGGCTTGTACAGCCGTGGTGGGTGGGGGAATGTCTTGTGTGGCACCCTCCTTGCTGGCAGGTTGGCAGGTACCCAGCCAGGGGGGTGGCTGCCACATGCCTCCTTGCGGCAGTGACTTAGGCCAGGGGCATGGGTCTATCCTGTTTTTGGTAGTGTGTTTATGCTGTTACAAAGCACATTTTCAGATAACCTCAGCTGGGGTGCAGAGTGTTGCATGTGCATTGACTCTAAATTGTTTTACCCCAGCTTAATTCCGGCAAACTGCTAATCCCCAACTGGACAGGGATACCACGGTTTTGCTTAAGTCCTGGCAACGTGTATGCACTGTCTTTGGAGAAAAATGCATTCTCCTTGCAAAAGAAATGGTAGTTCTTTTTAAAATGTTACTTATCTGTATTGCAGGAGTGAGTGGTTGAACTTGATGTATCAATGGCTCGATATTTTTACTAAGCTAATTGTGCTTTGTGAATCTGTTTTTACAGGGAGTTCATATTTGAAAATAGGTTTATATAGTAATTTTCATCTTATACTTCATTTTTCATTTAGTAAGTATAGAAAATTGCTCATACAGTAGTGCAATAATACTGATTGTATTTTAAAAATATAATTAAAATTATTTTGGTTAGTTTGCTGTAACTACAAGAAATTCTACTTAAAATCACCATGAGAATTATATCTGAAACAGTCTCCTTTCCGTGTGAGTCATATAGTGGTTATATGTCTGTCACACCACCCAGAGGGATTTTGGATTAAGGTTTGCATTTCTTGTGTTCACTGATGCTTTCACCTACAGTTAATAAAAAAAATAATGGGCTTAGAAAAATTAATCAATCTGTTGAATTGCTGATTGTTCGTTCTTCTGTTAACTTTGATGACTTGCCTTCATCTGAATACTTCATCTGGGAACACAGTTTTGCAGAAGGTTACGTTAAGGTACAAGGTGATTTGTCGGAATTTACACAGCAAATTTTCGGTTACCCTCAGAGCAACAGGAAATGGAGCTTATTACTGCCTATACTTGTACGCGTCTAGGTGCTGTAGGAGCTTGTTACTTGCACAATGTGTGTGAAATGGCATGTTCATCCCTTGCCCTAAATCTCGATTTTGAATCAGAAAGACAACACAGAAACAGTGTGACTGTATTTTGTCTGCATTCATATGAGAAGAGCTTTTTGTAGCTTAAGAATCTGATAGGGACTAGTAAACCTTTAAAAAAGGTTATATTACCTTGAGCAATTACATTCTATTCATGCATGTGTGAAAATGTAATTTAAAAAGACTTTTGTGTCATCTGACAAAAATACTGTATTGATTTATTTTCTAGTTTTCTAATGTAAAATTTTGGATTATTACTTTGGGTAGTTCCATTGTGCTGAAAATTACAGTGGGAGAAGCATTTGCCAGCAGAGAATGGAGATTAATATATTGTATATATGGGAATAATAATGATTTTCAGTTGGTGATTATAGATCCTTTGTTTATGATGGTGTAGGATGTGAAAACATTACCTATCAATTTTCATTTGTCTGAACTTGTATGAAATGACAGCAAATGCAAATAATTAAGAATATACTTTTTTTCCTTTGGAATTTTAGTTTCTCTCAGAATAGGGATACAGGTTCATGTAGAAGGAATGGTAATTTTCTGTATGTAATTTTCCACTTGCAGTCAAGAATCAAATAGGTATCAATTTAAGGAAGGAGTTTTTAGCTTCTGTTTTTTCTAAGCTGATACAACAAGGGGAATCATTTTCACGGTGTTAAATTGCACCAATTATGCCTAAGACAGAAGAGGCTTGTGGTTAAATAAATTCTGTGCAACTAGTTGAAAATTGGAGGTCAGTGTTAATTTATGAATGACATTTAGGTTGGCAGCAAGAAGCTATAAAGAAGATAATAGAAAACAGAAGATTCATGGTAGGTTCAGACAGAAGAACAATACTGGGAACAACAACAAAAAAAATCTCTTAAACTATCAATAAGACCACTAATTTGTAAAGGAAGTACTTGAAATAACAGAATAGATTTATGTTTTAAATTTCATAATTTTCATGCATATTGAATTCATTGAAACAGTGAAAAACTTCATTAAAATAATTAAACACTAAATGCCATTACAGGTTGGATTTTCAAGTTAATTGCACAAGATTAATGTCAAGTATGCTTCTTTTTCTAGCTTTCCATTCTTCCCTGCTTTACCTCATTCTCCTTCCTGTTGCTAGTGTTGTAATGTAGGCATCTCAAGGACTAGTGGCCCTCTGGAGTTTACAGTATCACAGTATCACAGTATCACTAAGGTTGGAAGAGACCTCAAAGATCATCGAGTCCAACCTGTCACCACAGACCCCATGACTAGACCATGGCACCAAGTGCCACGTCCAATCCCCTCTTGAACACCTCCAGGGACAGTGACTCCACCACCTCCCCGGGCAGCCCATTCCAATGGTGAATGACTCTCTCCGTGAAGAACTTTCTCCTCACCTTGAGCCTAAACTTCCCCTGGTGCAGCTTGAGACTGTGTCCCCTTGTTCTGGTGCTGGTTGCTAGAGAGAAGAGGCCAACCCCTTCCTGGCTACAACCACCCTTCAGGTAGTTGTAGAGAGCAATGAGGTCACCCCTGAGCCTCCTCTTCTCCAGGCTAAACAACCCCAGCTCCCTCAGCCTCTCCTCATAGGGCTTGTGCTCAAGGCCTCTCCCCAGCCTTGTTGCCCTTCTCTGGACACATTCAAGTGTCTCAATGTCCTTCCTAAACTGAGGGGCCCAGAACTGGACACAGTACTCAAGGTGTGGCCTAACCAATGCAGAGTCCAGGGGCACAATGACCTCCCTGCTCCTGCTGGCCACACTATTCCTGATGCAGGCCAGGATGTCGTTGGCCTTCTTGGCCACCTGGGCACACTGCTGGCTCATGTTTAGGTGGCTGTCAACCAGCACCCCCAGGTCCCTCTCTGTTTGGCAGCTCTTAGGTACTTGGAGCAGCATTCCCTAGTACCAAGCAGAGTAATTCAGGGGGCTTCCTAAAATGTAATGTTCCAATCTCAGCTACAAGAGGGTATGTTGTTTTGCTGTAAGTACTTGGCTTAAGATGATCTCAAAATTAAGTTAAATGTGTAACTTAACGTTGCATCTTCCATTGTGGAGAAGAAATTCCTTATCTGGAGACACTTTCCAGATGCTAAGTGAATGTCAAGAAGAAAGAAGGTCTTTTTGATTAGCCAGTTTGGTTGAGAGATGTCAAACAAGGTGTCATTCATTACAGAGAGGTTTCACAATTTTACTCTGTCACTCTCATTTTAATTATTTTTTTTTCTAACTATTGTTGCTAAAAACCTGTCTCAGAGCAGCAAAGGTTGGAGTAGATGTTTGAAAAGCTTAGAAGCTATTAGAGGGGAGTTAAATCTCAGGTTATTAGCTTTGTTCAAAAGAAAAGGTAGTTGATTTGGGTATGTATATTATACTGTCTGGGAGCAGTCAGTTTTGTGTGAATTTAGGAACATTCCTTTAGCTTAGCTGTTAATCTTTTCCCTCTACCTTTCTATTTACAAAATGATGACTTTCTTACACTTTCCTCCCACCAAATTCTCCTTTCAGAGAGGTTCTTTCATTTTCTGAAATACATTGTGGTTTAAAACCACAATGGAACCTTATTATTGACATGTGACTTTTTTCCTAACTTTTTCCACAGCTGGTGGGAGTTGGGCACTTCAGATTGTTGGGTGCTTCAGTCTGTTTGAGGAAGAGCTGATAGTCTACTTGTACTTATCAGTAATAGTGTTTTGGATGTTTTTAGCCAGGCTGAGGACTAGAGCTTTTGCCTACATGCCCTGTGACTCCATTGTGTTACATCCCTTTTGCCTGCATGCCCCTACTCAAGTCAAAAAGGCGACTTAAAGTTATAGTGACATCAGAAGAGTAATTTCAACGTTGTTTTTCCTTCTAACTGCTTATGGTGTTTGGGACTGTTTCAACTTCTTTAGTCTAATAAATAGAACATAAATAAGGAGAAGTTACCATGATATGGCACTGTACCAAAGGTTAGCTGAAGCCCATGAAACCATTAAGTTATCTTTTTCCTTGGGGAAACCTTGCACTTTTTAGTAGTAACTGCCTCCCTCCAAAGCAGAAAGGAGACTTCTGTGTTTTCCAGTGTTCTTCCATAAAGGCACCTTCACTAAAGGTATACACAGAACAGGATGGTTCCCTAGTTTTTGTCTTAAACGGTGAACAGGAAATCCAAATTCAAAACTTAACGGATAATGAACTGTGTTTGAGAAACTCAGCATGTTTATTGAGAAATTAGGAAAAAAGATGTATTTTTTAAAAAAATATTGGTTTCACACAAATGCTGTGCACAAGTAAGTATATTCTGTATTTTTGGAGCTATTTAACAGCTGAGAGGGTTAAACATCTAGCTCCTGAATATACTGTTAATGCATTTGTCTTCCCAATCATCACTTGATACTGACCTGAATTATTCTGCATATTTCCATAAAGGATGAGTTTAAACAAGTGAAAAATAAGTGTGAACTATTTGTCTTAAATCTAGTTTAATTTTTAGTCAGTTCACAAGCTCTCTTCTAAGAAGATGTGATACATTTTCCTTTAGAATAGAAACAAAAAAATGTGCACATGTTAGAATCCAGTATTTACAAACTCCTTGTCTTCAGAAATTAAATGTAATCAAAATATTGACAGAGTATATATACATTTTTGCTTGTGAGTTATTATTTTTTTTTTGCTTGTGAAAAATCCCTAGCCATTTTCTTCCTTTTTTCATGAAGTAACTTACAAGGAAGTGCTGCATTTGCTTAGAACATTAATATGGAAATGCCTTGTGTCTGAGAGATGGCAAGTATATTTACTGCTGCATCAGTTTTCCATTGTATGATTAATGCCATTGAAAATGAACCCAGATGTCTTGAAAGGATGGCTACACTCCAGTGTCCCTGATTTAAGTGTGAATACATCTCTTAGTCAAGACAAGTTGGGTTTTATTATTCTGACATCTGCAGTTCCTGGACGGATTACCTTAAATTTGTTATGCCATATTAAAAGATATGTTTTACGAGACTGGCCTCAGCTCCTGGCCTTAGTGTCAGGAACCCTGCTATCTGATGCAACATGTCTTGTTAGGTTTAATTGACCAAAGCTGATTTGTTAAAACAATTCATTTGTGCTGTAACTCATGCTCAGGCCAAGTTGCTACCTGAATCTCTTGACCTTAACTTGTATGGGTCATGAAATGGCTGTGTACTCCTTGATCCCTCTATTGTTCAGCAGCCGTGCCGTTTCCTGTGGTTCTTTGTGATAGTAGCTGACAAGAAAACCTCAGTCCCAAATTTACACCTCAGCGAGTTTTGCAATGTTCCTTCAGACTGTCTGTGTCCTCCCTTGGATGTGCTTCTGATGTCACCACCTTTTGTCTGCCGACAGTGAGGAGGACAACAAATAGACAGCCATCTGTAGTGGAAGAGGGAGGACTTCTATGGGCTCCATCCTCTTTTAGGCTGCAGTGCATTTAGGGTGCATGGGTTCACTACACTTTTCAACGGCAAATACCATCAGTCTTAGTAGAGCCCGCTTCACTGTTGAGTGTTGAGTGGGATGTGGTGGGAATAAGGTTCTGCTTTGAAAATGTTATATATGCATATATTATATATCAAGTTTCAGGAGAAGAGTGATCAAAATGATTTGTTGAGGAGGAGCATTTCATGTCTGTGTCATAAGTGGCTACTTCATTTCTTTAGTACCAAAACATCATTTTCTTAAAGAGCCACTGCTTGATGTACTAGTTGAACATATCAGAGGGAGAGAAAGAACTATCTTAATGCCTTTTTTTTGGTTTAGGGTTTTTTTTTTGTTTGTTTTGTTTGTGCAACATTTTATTTCTAAGGGAGACTACTTGTCCTCAGGAATTATTCTAAATGAGGGCAGAACTGACAGGCTGCCTAGAGTAAATTCCTGTTTCTAATGTCAGCTTGTTGATGTAGGCTTTGTGCTTCCCGTAATTACCTACAATTTGATTGTTAGGACAATTTAGTTGAGATGGGTATTAAATCTAATCATCGGCTGAATGGGTTTTAGGTAGCGGTGCTTTTTGAAATTGGTGACTGGATGGCGTGATACAGTCTTGCTAGGTTAAGAAGGCTTATGTGCTGGTACTGATACTGTTATAAAATATGTAAATAAGTAATCCAGTGGTCATTAGGTAATTGGTATAGACTTAATTTAAAAATTTTAAGATTTTGCTCATGTGACTAGATTTATTTGTTCAAACTGATTTTCTTTAAAACATATTTTATTTTACAGCACTGTCCACTTGACTTCTACAGTGTGTGATTAGGTCTGTATTTCTGCAGTCTACTTGATTTCTCTGTCAACTCATTCTTTCTTTTTTTTTTTAAAGGAAAAAATACGAGATCATATGTATACATACAATGTTCTTGTGCACTTGCAGGTGACCTAGCCTTTTATTTCAGTGTGAAACTCCACAATCCAGGTGTGATTATTTAGTTACAGTTGTGTAGTTCCTCTAAAGGAAGAGGGTGGGCCTGCTGACGCAAAGAGCTGAATGCTATCACTGTGGTGACAGTGTAAGTCTGACTCAATGTTTAGTTGCAAGGACTTCAAAATCCTTGTCCCAGGCGCCAGCCCTGACATGGCTTACCTGGTGATTGCAGGCAGGTTGCGTAGTGTCTCTGTGCTACCAGCCTCAGTGATAGAGCGCACCTGCTTGCTTCAGTACTGCCTCAGCAAAGACTGGGAAACACTGAGATACGTACCATCTGAAAAGTTACAACCCTTTTGTACTTTACTGCAAGCAAATCCATGTACTGGTGCCCAGCCTCCAAATGGAATTTGTTTAATTGCTGTAAAGAAATGTGTTACCCAGTTTTCTCATGCCCAAGTAGGGAGGGACAACAAAAAGCATTGCTCCACTGCAAGCCCTGTTGTGGTACCACTCTGTGGAAGAGGGCATCAGAGAGTTGGTCCGAATTGGCCAGGAGGTTGGGTCTGTAGTGGATGTGCTCCTTGGGTAACCTGTGCTTCTGTCTGCAGGAGCCCTGAGCTGGGTTGGCCCTTGACATTGGGGCCACAGAACAGGAGCTTTAGTGCACTCAGATAAGTTTTCTTGCCCTGTGACAGTAAAGGCAAAAAATACTTAGGTAAATTAAATAATCATTGTGGGCTGCTATGGGCATTTCATCCAGCTGGCCCATCACAGAGGAGGCATCTGCAGCACCTGCAGAGGTGGCCCTGGAGTTCAGTCTGGTTCCTTATCCCTCTCTGGGCTGACCCCAGGTTTTTCACTGAAGGGAGGAGGAGTCAGTATTTCAGACCAGAGCACATCAGTATGAGAGGAGCATGCTTGATGCTTGTATCTGGAATATACTGGTTGTCCTGTTTCATCCAGAACAAGAGGACAGTCTCAAGCTGCACCAGGGGAAGTTTAGGCTTGAGGTGAGGAGGAAGTTCTTCACTGAGAGAGTCATTCGTCATTGGAATGGGCTGCCCAGGGAGGTGGTGGGGTGACTGGAGGTGTTCAAGAGGGGATTGGATATGGCACTTGGTGCCATGGTCTAGTCATGAGGTCTGTGGTGACAGGTTGGACTGGATGATCTTTGAGGTGTCTTCCAACCTTGGCGGTACTGTGATACTGTGATACAATAATACAATACAATACACCCCCAGGTTGGAAGAGACCTTCAAGATCATTGCGTCCAACCCATCAACCAATCCAACCCACCTAAATACAATACAATACAATACAATACAATACAATACAATACAACCCACCTAAACAACTAAACTGTGGCACCAAGCACCCCATCAAGCCTCTTCCTGAACACCTCCAATGAAGGTGACTCCACCACCTCCATGGGCAGCCCATTCCAATGGGCAATCACTCTCTCTGTATAGAACTTCCTCCTAACATCCAGTCCAAACCTACCCTGGTGCAGCCTGAGACTGTGTCCTCTTGTTCTGGTACTGGCTGCCTGGGAGAAGAGACCAACCTCTGCCTGGCTACAACCTCCCTTCAGGTAGTTGTAGAGAGCAATAAGGTCACCCCTGAGTCTCCTCTTCTCCAGGCTAAGCAACCCCAGCTCCCTCAGCCTTTCCTCATAGGGCTTGTGTTCCAAACCCCTCACCAACTTTGTTGCCCTTCTCTGGACACGCTCCAGCAAGTCAACATCCTTCCTAAACTGAGGGGCCCAGAACTGGACACAGTACTCAAGGTGCAGCCTAACCAGTGCAGTGTACAGGGGCAGAATGACCTCCCTGCTCCTGCTGGCCACTGTTCCTGATCCAGGCCAGGATGCCATTGGCCCTCTTGGCTGCCTGGGCACACTGCAGGCTCATGTTCAGCCTACAATCAACCAGTACCCCCAGGTCCCTCTCTGCCTGGCCACTCTCCAGTCACTCTGAACCAGGCCTGCAGCACTGCCTGGGGTTGTTGTGGCCAATGTGCAGAACCCGGCACTTGGATGTGTTCAATCTCATGCCGTTGGATTCTGCCCATCTGTCCAGCCTGTCGAGGTCCCTCTGCAAAGCCTCTCTGCCCTCCAGCAGATCAACTACTGCCCCCAGCTTGGTGTCGTCTGCAAATTTACCGATGATGGACTCAATGCCCTCATCCAGATCATCAATAAAGATGTTGAAGAGCATGGGGCCCAGCACTGATCCTTGGGGCACACCACTGGTGACTGGCCACCAGCTGGATGTGGCCCCATTCACCACCACTCTCTGGGCTCAGCTCTCCAGCCAGTTCCTAACCCAACGCAGTGTGCTCCTGTCCAAGCCATGGGCTGCCAGCTTGGCCAGGAGTTTGCTGTGGGGGACGGTGTCAAAGGCCTTGCTTTGGTCCAGGTAAACCATATCCACAGGCCTCCCCACATCCACCAGGTGGGTCACCTGATCATAGAAGGAGATCAGTTTGGTCAGGCAGGACCTGCCCTTCCTAAATCCATGTGACCGGTTGAGCCGTGTGACCCCACCACAATACATGATCTCCCAGCCTTGGACAGGTCTGGTTTGTGGGGCAGCTGAGGAGGAGGCCATTGGTTTCTAAGGGTTAATCTGAGATTTTGTCATGGAGAGATGTTATTTGGACATCCCTGCTGATTATACCAAAACTTTCCTAAAGACTTAATTAGTAACTTGTGCTTTTTGGACCCAGTATGCTGTCTACTTTTACTTGTTAAGTCATTGCTTTTCTTGTTCCTTCCTTTATGATCATTTTTCAGGGTTGGTAAAGAGCCATCTATAACATTAACACCTAAAAAATTACCATGTTTACTTCTCAGAGTGGGAAGTGGCGCTAATTTATAAAAATTATAAGAAGTCTGTCCATGCACATTCTCCAGGTGATACTGAAACAGTGCAGTTTACAGCCAAGAAAGGGTTAACATCAGAAGTGATTCTCTTGTTTGTCTTCTGGTTAAAGAATAACCAACTTGTGCAGAAAGGAAAACTGGAAATTTTCTTGGGCCTTCTAGGTGCAGATGAATAATTTAATCTATATTGAGTTGTGCTTTACCTTATATGCATTTGTTCATGAGTACACTGCCTGCTGTACAGTCACCTGTAAAGGCTCATGTTATAGGAGCTGTGGATTTCTTTGGTTTTATTAAATCTGAGGGAGGTTGGTTGGTTTTTTGAAAAACTGTATGTAAATATTTTAACTGCCTCAATTGTTACTTTATTTTTTTTAAAGTTAACGAGACATACCACATTCTTACATGGAGCATAAGAATTATTTCTGCATTTTAACTGTTGCGAGGAGTGCTGTTATATTTTGAAACACGTGCCTAATCTTGCATTGTCATACACGAATGCAGTGTGTGTATATAGTCTTCCCTGGCCTTTCACATATTCTTTTCACTATATTGCTGCTATAATTTGAGTATTCTGAGACAGAAGTTATAACTATCCTGTAATGATTTCTGTTCTGTTTACAGACTCCAAATAAATGAAAAGCTGCTTATATGAAATGAGGATCACTGGTCTTTGTGTAATTAAATAGACTTGTTATACTGCATTAATCCTTTTTGGAACATGTTGAATGACTTCTTAGCACTCACAAACACAGCATTAGGGCCAGCAATTAATCTGTTGTTTGTTCTCCAACATACATGTGCGCAAATACATATATCAGGTTTAGGACTAGGACCATTGCAGAGTCAACTAATGACACTGATCGTTCTGTAGTCTGAACCAAGACCTAGATTGAAGTTGTAACAATTGCTCGAATGACTCACACATCACTCACTAATTGTGTCCCACTAGAAAGATGCTCAAAAAAGGGCAGGAAGGAGAACCCAGGGAATGAGCCATACTCCATCCCTGGAAAGGCAATGGAACAGCTCATTCTGGAGGTCGTCTCTGAGCATGCAGAAGTAAAGAAGATTGTCAGAAGCAGTCAGCATGGATTCATGAAGGGAAAGTCATGCTTGACTGATATGATAGCCTTCTGTGATGGTGTGACCAGCTGTGTAGATGAAGGGAGAGCACTGAATATTGTCTGCCTTGACTTTGGAAGGGCTTTGCACAGTCTCCCATAACATCCTTATGGGTAAGATTAGTAAGTGTGGGTTAGATGAATGGACAGTGAGGTGGATTGTCTGAATGACAGAGCTGAGAGGGTTGTGATCAGTGGTGCAGAGCCTAGTTGGAGGCTTGTAGCTGGTAGTGTTCCCCAGGGGCCAGTACTGTGTGCAGTCTCAGTCTTGTTCAACAACTTCATCAATAACCTGGATGAAGTGTGCTCTCAGCAAGTTTGCTGATGATACAAAAGTGGGAGGAGTGACTGACACACCAGAAAGCTGTCCATGACTTGGGCAGGCTGTAGACTTGGGTGGAGGTGAACCTCATGAAGTCCAGCAAGGGCACATGTAGAGTCCTGCACCTGTGGAGGAATTACTCTATGCATTGATACAGATTAAGGGTCAACAAGCTGGAAACCAGTTCCATGGAGAAGGACCTAGGAGTGCTAGTGGACAGCAAGTTATCCATGAGCTAGCAATGTGCTCTTGTGCCAAGGAAGACAAATGGTATCCCAGGGTGCATTAAGAATAGTGTGAGTAGCAGCTCAAGAGAGATTATCTGCTTCCTCTACTCTGCATTTAGGAGGCCATATTTGGAGTCCTGTGTCCAGTTCTGGGGCTCCCCAGTTCAAGAGCAGCCGGGAACTACTGCAGAGAGTTATGTATGTATGAAATCCCCATCTTTCATTGTAATGCCCTGGAAACAGATGTTAAAATGTACAGAACAGAATTTAGTGATTCATCTACATATTACATGTAAGCTGAAAAATATCTCCACAATTTTTCAATTTAATTTTGAGGAAGTTTTCCTACATGGTGTAACCTTCATTGGAGGTGTTCAAGAAGAGGCTTGATGGGGTGCTTGGTGCCACAGTTTAGTTGTTTAGTTGTTTAGGTGGGTTGTATTGTATTGTATTGTATTGTATTGTATTGTATTGAGGTGGGTTGGATTGGTTGATAGGTTGGACGTGATGATCTTGAAGGTCTCTTCCAACCTGGTGTATTGTATTGTATTGTGTTTATTGTATTGAGGCAAAGGTAACACAATGTAAACATATCATGGTGAGATGTGAGAAAGCTCAAGTGTATCCTGAAAGCAGCAAAACCACATTCATCTGGCATTTTCATGTGGTTTTGTGTATGTTTCTCCTTTGAGTTTCCTGTAGGATGGTGTGGAGCAGCTCTGAAAAAATATGCCCATTGGAGTAATTGTAGAAGGCTCATCTGAACTTCTCTCAGTTACATGTGTATTTTATTTTCTAATAATAATAATAATAATAATAATATATGCATATGAGTCTGATTGTGTCCACTGATGTGGTGCTTGATGTGTAGTTTCCAGTTTGTGTGAATGTTTTTTGGCACATCCTGAATTTTATGTGTAGCATTGACAAGGATCTCTTACTTTGATTCTCATGGCTGATTTCTGTTACTGCCAGGTCACTACTAAACCATATCCCTCAGCACCACATCTACACATCTTTTAAGTACCTCCAGGGATGATGACTCCATCTGTTCTGTGGGCAGCCTGTTCTAATGCTTTACAACCCTTTTGGTGAAGAAATTTTTCCTAGTGTCCAGCCTAGACCTCCCCTAGTGCAATTTCAGGTTGTTTTCTCTTGTCCTGTTACTTGTGCTGTATAGAGCAATAAGACCTCCCCTCAGCCTCCTCTTCAGAATAAACAAGCTCAGTTCCCTCATCCACTCTTCATAAGATTTGTTCTCTAGTCTAGGTTTTTACTCTTCTTTGGACAAGCTCCATACATCAATGTCTTTCTTGTAGTGAGGGGCCCAAAACTGAACACATTATTTGCGTGCTCTTCCTAGAGTGTCTCCACAGAGGCAGCTACCATTCATCAGCTTTTTTTTTTTTTGAGTCTTATCACCATTTCACAGCTTGGTGGCCAAGGGCTGTTTGTGCCTCCTTGCCAATGGAAACTGCAGCAATAACTCAGCTCCTGCCAGAACCTAGCGAGAAATGGGGAGCAAGTTAAGTGAGAGAAGACAACGCATGGGGGGCTAGAGAGGGGTGGGCAGGGGGTGCATTGGAGACTACCCAGGAGTGGATGGAAGGAGAGGGTCACAGAGTTTCCAATGCAAATCCAATTGCAATCTCCATTGCCAATGACACCAGTTTTGAACTCTCTGAGCTAAACATGTCTGTTGACATCTGAATAGTTGCCTCTCTTTTTCTGTCTCTGCGGTAACACAAAGTTGCTGTAGAGAAAATATTAGCAGCTCCAAGTTTTGATGTGGGGAGAAGATAATATGTGCATTCAGTGTTGTGTTCCATTTAGAAAAACAAAACAGAAACAAAACCCAAACCAAAACATAAACAAACAAAAAAAGGAGAAAAGAACCTTAATTTACTTTTGTCTCTTCTTCAGATTTGTAAATGCAAGGTGCATTTTTCTTGGATTTTGTATGTTAATATGGATCAGGTCTGTTCTCTTTGACTCAGAAGGGATTGTTTTACAGTAATATAAAATCCTAATGCAGTATTCATGTTACAAGAACTGTGTTCACATTCTTACTGCTCTGTAAAGGATGCCTGGCCTGTTCAGGAGCTATTCTGGTGTATTGCGTTCCCAGGCAACAAAACTGGAACACATAGGACTGAAGTACTGCAGACTCTAGTCTGTAGACCTAATCCTGCAAATCCCTATTTACATAAATCCCACTGATTTCAAAGGGTCTGCACATGAGAAAGCAGGTTTTACAGGATCAGGCCATTCTTCCTAGCGACCAACATCTGTTGCACCAACTGTGATAATCTCATGACTGTTAAAGAAAACTCTGAAGAAACATTTTATCTGGGCTAAAAGAAAAGAGCAGAAAAGTAGCACTGTTGTCTGTTGCTAGTAGATGGTTACCAAATGCGACTGTTTGTATGTCTCTCTGCTATTCCTTTCCTGTGTATTTTTATTTACTTACAAGAAAGTTCTCTGTGTAGCTGTGTGCTGTCACTGCCATTCTTCATGTGTGTTGTATGAAGTTTGTGTTGCAGACTACAGAGATAATTTTGTATACCAAAAGAGACCTCTGGCATATAGGTTAATGATTGTCAATACCTTGCTTTTGAAGTTTTTGTAAACAGAGAGAATTGTCTCCAATAAAATTTAAGGTATTTGGGTCCTGCAGTTCTAGTCTATGCTAAGTTTTGGCTTTGGCTGAATTAACTGAAGTAATACATTCAAAGACTTCATTTGGCATTCACTGTAGAACTGTCATCCATTGTTGGGTGGCCAGTTGGTGAGACTGTAATGAAGAAAGAAAGCTGAGCAAGAGCAGATGGTCATCATGTTGGGAAGAGTAGAATCCACTATCTTTGCTCTCTACCAACGCACAACACCTGCATAATTATGGTAGTATTTTTTGCATCTAGAGCTGAGTATCTTTTGGAATCATAGAATGATAGAACGGTCCAGGCCAGAAAGGGCCTCCAAAGGTCATCTAGTCTGACCTCCCTGCAGTCAGCAGGAACCTCCTCAACTAGACCAGGCTGCCCAGGGCCTTGTTGAGCCTTACCCTGAATGTCTCCAGGGAAGGGGCCTCAACCACCTCCCTGGGCAACCTCTTCAAGTATTCCACCACCCTCATAATAAAGAACTTTCTGATACCCAATCAAAATCTGCTCTTCTCTAGTTTGAATCCATTGCTCCTTGTTCTGTCACTGCAGGCCTTCATAAACAGTCTCTCTCCATCCTTCCTGTAGGCCTCCTTCAGGTACTGGAAGGCTGCTATTAGGTCTCTCTGGAGCCTCCTCTTCTCTGGGCTGAACAACCCCAGATCCCTCAGCCTGTCCTCATAGCAGAGGTGCTCCAACCCCTGTTCATTTTCATGGCCCTCCTCTGGACCCTCTCCATCAGGTCCATGTCCTTCCTGTATTGAGGGCTCCAGAGCTGTACACAGTAGTCCAGGTGAGGTCTCACCAGAGCAGAGTAAAGTGGCAGAATCACCTCTCTGGATCTGCTGGCAATGCATCTTTTGATGCAGCCCGGGATGCAATTTGCCTTCTGGGCTGCAAGCTCACACTGTCTGCTCATGTTCAGCTTCTCATCCATCAGCACTTCCGAATCTTCCACAGGGCTGCTTTCTAACACCTCGTCCTCTAGTCTGTATTGATAGTGAGGGTTGTTCCAGTCCAGGTGCACAACCTTGCACTTACTCTTGTTGAACTTCATGAGGTTCACCTGGGCCCACCTCTCCAGCTTGTCCAAGTCCCTCTGGATGACATCCCATGTGACTTTGAGGTCTGGTGTGGAAGGGACAATAGGCTGCTGTGTTACCTTGGTTGACTCTCTGTTCCTGTGGACCTGGTTTTGTAACAGGAGCATGTGGAGTCGTAGTGCTGGACTTGTTTGATGCATAGGCTAAAAATGTCAAGTGTATGTGTGCTGTATGCTTTGGGCTGTGCAGCTGAATATAGAAAGGAAATGTTATTCACTGTTCCTTTTATTATAACAGATGTTATAACTAAACAGCTGTAGAAGATACAAGAGGAAAAGCTTGGTGTCTCCATTGTGTTTGTGGGAACACTTCCCTGAAATCCAAAAGCAGTGGGAGGCTGCACTGATGATGCAGTGCATGTACAATAGTTACAGCATCTCCTCGAAGTTTTGGATTCCCTGCATATGACAAGGACAGTGGTCTGGGATTTCTGTGAGCTGTAAAATGGGCAAGAACCTAGTGCTATTTATGTTATCAGACCAACAGATAAAAAGGGGCAAGATGTCAGATACGCTGACAGTGCCAACTTTCTGTCAGAAGCTGCAGAGTTGGTGGACATGGGCATACTATTCCTCTAGACTATAGCATATTCTTGATTTTTTTTCTGATGATTTTCAATATTTCAGGTGACTACCCTTTCACCTGTCTGAAATTAGTAATGTTCAAAGCCTAGTAGACAAAGCCTAATAGCCTGTATTTTGACTGATATGCAAAATCTGGAATATAAATGGAAGTTCAGTTTGAGAATGCAGTGTGTTCAAGGGTGGTGCTTCTATCCACAAGCTGTAACTTTCTTCTCAGTACCTTTTTTTATTACAGGTTAAGTTTCCTTAAATGTGCAAGATTCACAACTAAGCAGGCATTTGATTATGATGGAAAAATGTTTCCCTATAGATTTTTCTCTTATGTCAGCTGTATCTCCACACTAAAACTATCCCAATTTCTGCTTCCTTATGATAGGCCTACATTTCCCCTTATGTTCTAAGATCTGAAGTAATGCAGCATTATATTAGTGATTTGTAGTGAGATTCCCCCTTTGCTTAGAATTAATTGCTTTGTGAAGTGGACAATACGTTTTAGTGTCTTTTCTAGTTTTCATATTCTACTCTATGGAAGATCAGACCTATGCTAAATGCACAACTTAAATCAACCATACAATGCCTAAAAGAGAAGAATGAAGAGGATTATCAAGATAAGTATTTAAATTGCAAAATATAAACCTCCAGGGAACAGAACGTGAGATGAAGGCAAAATAATTTACACATTATTTTCATAAACATTAATATGAAATATTTTTTAAAAAAAGATATGCAAAATCTCTATGAAGTTTATATATAAATATATATATATATTAAAAAAAGAGAACCGTTGTGCTAAGTTCCTGTATTTACATATTGTAAACTTAGTTTCCTAGGAACAATTAGATAATTCAGTCAGCAGATTTTTTTCCCCTTTTTTTTTTTTTCTTCCTGAATTTCAGAGGACAAATATTCTTTAAATAGCAAATGTATAAGGCCAGTTTGCTCAAATGTAATTGTGCACACTATTTCACTTGCCTTCCCTACCTCAACCACCAAGGAATAGTACCTTTAGGGTCTGAATTTATCTTCTGTTTGTGTCAGGTTAAATTCAAATACTGTGACTAACATTTGTAGACCTTTTAAATTTCACTGTATTTTGTTTTGTTTTATTTTGTTAGTTGTTTGCTTAAGGCTAGCTTCTTTTTTTTTTTCAATTCCTGGGAACAATCCTTGCCAGGATTTGCAAATATAACATTGCAGCAGATTATGACAGGATGAGAAGAAAGTGAAACTGATTTCTAAGCAAGGGGGAAACTAATTCATTAGTGTTGAATAGTCCATTGTTTTTTTTCAGCAGACTAGTTGCAACAAGTAGTCCCTTGTCACATTCTCTGTAGTATTTTGTGTTGCAGTCTTGCATCTCAGGAGAAGCAATATTCTTCATTCTTCCTTAAGTCATTAAGATAACAGGATGTCTTGTCATTTTGCTGTGTTTTGGGGCTCTTGCTGTAGGTGAACAGCTTTGGAGTGGAAAAAGAATTTCACCTTATTTGCCTCTAAAAATATCTCCTGACTACCTAAGGGAAACATCAGTTGTTTATATAAACATGCCACTTGTTGCTTCTAGAAATACTTTCACACAGATTTGGAGTTCTGTGTCTGAAAGGAGAAGGAATCCAGCTTTTTGAGATTGATGTCCTGTGCCTCAGTTCAGCACCAAGCACAGCAGGATCTTCATCCTTGTTGAGACTGCGATGTATAGTGCTTGTTTGAACACTTACTGTGGAGTCTGTGCTAAAGCAATACTTGGCACGCTACAGATGCTGTGATTCTCAGGAGTTTCTTATTTGCTAGATAAAAAAAAAGAAAAGAAAAAAAGATTAAACTGATTGAGTCCATTCATGTGTGATAACGTGTTCTGAATATACATGCAAGAGGTCTTTTGGTATGAATAAGAACAGATATTTTCACTAGCACAAAAAGATAGGTATGTTCTATGTCACATTCTTTACTACAGCAGCTGCATTTGTGTATTGTACCTTTGGCACTAAAATGAAAAGTCAGTGAAGAAATACAGCTCTTATGCATACAAATGCTTAGATGTTTAGCTTTTTCTTTGTTTTTGAATTTTATAACACTTTGGAAACAGCTGTGAGGTTTGTTTTTTTACTGTCAACATGCATAAATGCATAGCTTTCACAAGCAAAAATGTCTAATGGGGTGTTTAGGTATCTGTAGTATATAAATTACCCATTTAAATAATCTGCTGTCCATCCATGGAATCGTACTGAACAGTGTGTTTAACAGCTTTTAAAATTAAATACTTAATTACAGAAGTACATGGTGGGTTGTAAGAAATGGTAAAGGTTATTAATATTGTGTTCATAGATAAAAAGTATTTGGATAAAATGGGCAGTTCTTTTGCAAGCAGTTCAACCTCTGTAGAGACAGTGAAAGAAAATCATACAAGTCAAGAGTATATTTCTATCAGAACAATTCAGAGGCTCATCCTGGAAATTACAAAAGTATGACTCTGCCACAGGTAATGGTATCAAAATGAAAGTGTCTTACAGATTTTAAGAGTTGAAGATGCTTTTTCTTTGCTGCATGAAGTAAATATTTGAACATGCATGGCAGGTAGTGTTTTCATGTGTTTATTGATAAGTGATAAATCTGAGGCATCTAAGCAAGTCCAGATTTTATGATATGAATGAATTTGTTTATGTGGTTGAAATGAACTCTTGACCTGCTGCAAATCAGCAAAAGCTTTAAATGACCTCGGTGTGCTTTCTGGCATGATCTTTTATTTTTCCTGTGGTTTGCTTCCTCTCGGTATTTTAAAAATTTGTTTGGTCTCCTTTACCTATATTCCCCAAATCAGATTATTTGTAGAATATATGTTCATTAATAGTTTATCTCTGCATGATTTACAGAGAGAATTATAAGTAGACAACCATATTTACATCCATGTTCCTAGCTTAGCAGCAAACTAGGAAAGTGAAGTTAAAGTATACTATTGAGAAAGTACATCCAATAATAATTGCAAGGTAAAAACATTGCTATACATTCTTTTGGTTTCATCATAATTGTTACTTAAATTTTGGTTTGAGGAGTTACCACTATCTGTTGTGTTTATATGACCACATAAAGAGGACTTAGGTTGTTTTGTGACTTTCTTTGTTGTATGTGTTTACCACTTCTTCCTTGTGTCTCAGCAAACCTGTAAATTACAGACAATAACTTTCTACAGTAACCTGGTATTTTTTGCTGCATGGAACCAGTGCTATTTTTGCCACTAGTGATGCAAATACGTAAGCAAGGTTACAGCGTGTACATCAAAGTTCAACTGTGAAGTGTCGTAGCCACTGTTTTCTACCTGGCTTACTTGCTAACATTTGTTAGGCGCATTTAAACAAGGCAGCTGCCTGCAAGGTTGAAGTGTGTGTAATTGAGACTAACATACACCAGTGTTTTTGTAACAATGGAAGTTGTAACATTTAGAGATTCAACTCCATTACACAGATGCATTTACAGGTATAATAATTTTTTTGTTATTTGGTAGTTAAATTTGAATGTTCTTAGAGTATATAGAATATAGTTTATTTGTTGTGGTTCCTTTTTTTTTTTTTCTTTCCCTGCCCCTTTCTCCTTGCCAAAATCATGCAATCATTGAAATATTATTTTCTTACCAAGACAGATTTGAATTCAACACCAGAAATACTTCCTGAATATGCCCCCACACCCAACGTATGAAAAGATGAAAATCTTTCCTAATTTATATTATGAAAAGAAAATAATCCGCCAAATGTGAGTTGTGCAGACTTGCAAGAGACATGTCTAATTGTACTCAACCTACTGAAAAGTCTGACAGGCAGCCTGCAAGAGGTCTGTAGAAAATAAAAAGATTCTTCCATTAAGATATTAAGCATCTTTCCTTAGGCAAAAAAAATTAATATCAATAGCAAGTTGAAAAGGAAGCTCAATCATCCTGTGTCTGATCCCTCTGCCCACTCAAATGGGCTCTATTACTGCGTTTGCAACTACTGAAAGGTAGGGCTGCTTTCCTGCCCACATTTATAAGTACACTTCCCATTGATTCTCTGACTCCACCAGACTCTCTTTTGCATTAGTCTTGTTTGGTGCATTGGTCTTACTGCTGCCCGGTTTTAGAAGGCAGAGCACAATTACAATTTATGGATGTTTCTGGGTACTGATGTGAAGCCTGCCGTAGCTGGGCTTTTTGTCACAGGCTGATTTTTATGTAAAAGTCTGAGCTCACCTTCCAGGAAAGTATTTTGTGCTAAAGTGGATTACACAGTATTTACATTAAGAAAATTGAAGGATATATTCAAATAGCATTTTGTTAGCAGACCCAGCAAATTTTCTCTGCTCTCTGAGCCAGCCAAGCACATAGCTGCAAGAAGGCACACAGTTCTCTCTGCTGGCTTGTAGCACAGTCAAGGCTTGCATACGGCTGCCTACAAAATACTGTGTAAATTCACCCGTACTTATAATAGCAATATGAACAGAGGAGTGGTCAACACTGAGCTCTCAAAATAGCTCCTTTCCAGCTCAAGTGACAGGGATGAGGCAGGCCATGTGTCAGTGGAGGGGGGTGGTGTTACTTTTTAGAAGCAGCTTGTGTTCTTACAGCAGGTGTCCTTTGAAGTACCCAGCTGCCACTTAGCAATGTAGCCCTCTCTTGTAATATGACCTAGCACAGCCACATCAGAGGTGGCTCCAGCTAATACCTCCTCTTTTTGCAAGACCTGGTTGCCTATTTGCAGTTTGGACGAAGGGATGGGCTTGTTCTAGAATACTTTTGTTCTCTGTGTTTGCTAGGTGTAGAGCTTCCTCAGTTAAGTTTGTAATCCTTCTGGATATTTTTGAGGAAATTTGTAATAAAAGCCAGATAAATGTAAGTTCTCATTATTTCCAGAACACAACATCATATTTTTTTGTTGAATTATGCATGCTTTTGATTTGAAAGGTCTTGGTTTCTACTGGCAAAGACTGCAACATTTTTTTGTTTCAAAACAGTCCTTGAAAACTTACATTTGAAGATAGAGAGGAGAATTTACCAATATTAAATCTTCATTTTCCTTCTCTTCTTACCTCTGTACTCTTCAAACACTTTTGTTTTCATTTGATGGAAAATAGTCTAAAAAATGCTTATTGTAATAAAATATGAAGAATAAATCGAAATAGTTCAATTCCCCAGGAAATAACAGTGATTTTTCTTAATTAATATTTGTCATAGAATTTAGCATGGTCATTCATTTTCAGGGAGAGAAAGAAGACACACAGATTTAACATGTGTACCTTGTTAGCAATGTTTTGACAAATAGCAGCAGCTGTATAAACTAATCTTTCTTCAGCTTTCACACATGGGACTCAATTAACAATGAGCCACTGTCAGTATCTAATCCTTTCTATTTAATTTTGTTAAAAGTTTCCTGGTTTCTGTACATTTTCCCATCTGTAACTCAACTATTATTTTTACCTATAAACTGAGGAAAGTGACAGACTGTAAATGGATTGACCTTGTATGATGTTTCATATGTGATTTATAGAAGACAATGACACCTGTATTTATATTTCTGGTAAATTCAGAATAAAGTCTGTTACTTGCAGAACATTCTAATGATTGCAGAATCTAGAATAAAGCTTTGTTTGAAATTCCTGTATTTCAAGCTCTGAAGTATAGAGAATCAAGAAGTATTGCCCTAGGTATGCCATTCAATCTTGTGGTGGTAAGTAAGAGAAGGAAGAAATCTATGGGTGTTATAGTAAGCCTGTGAACCCATGGTATGTATTGTGTGAAAATCTGTATTTGCTTATGGCACAGTCCAGGCACAAGACTTTGTAATTCCAAATGATTTTGCCTTTAATTAATTTCCAAATGGGTCTGTGGCCAGCAGTTGAAGTACTATAAATTTCCACAGTGGAAATTTTTGAGGTGTTTTAGAACAACAGCAAATGCAAATGCAAGTTCCATTTTAAATGCACTTGACATTTGAACCTTCTGTTTGGAATTCTTGTACTAGAATTATCTAACAAGGACCTTCTAGAATTACAGGGGCTTCTTGCTTTGGCAAGTGAGCAGGAAGATGGCAAAAGGATATAAAGGCAGAACCCAAAACAATATGTAATGAAGTTTTTCTTTCACCTAGTAAAACTAAAGCAGGGTTTGAATTGCTGAATCCTGAGTAGGCCATTGTCACTACTTGCCAAATAGTGCATGCTTGTGCGTCTGTGTAACCTGTATTTGAAAGCCACAAACAGAAGCACGTAATTTGGCACAGCACCAGAAGCATGCCTCGGCACACTTCAGGAGATTCTTTCAAATGACTTACTGATTAAAAAATTCTGTACTGTTTGCCTGTGCACATTCTCTGAGTGTCTGGAGGAGTTTAGTATGAATTCTACCAGAAAACTATGTGTGCTACCTTTGAACTGCAGATATGATGATTATATACCCCTACTAATTTACTGTGACTCCTAGATGTATTACAATGTGCCTGTCTGCATGCCTGCCTGCCTTCCTGCCTTCCTTTTCTTTCTTCTCTTTTGCCTTCTTTCTTTCTTTCCTTTTTTGTTTGCTTGTTTTGTTTCTGTTTTTCATGTGTGTGTACAGGGAATGGTTGTGTTCCCACTGATGGAAAATTCCTGAAGATAATGTATGTGGAATGAGCTGGTGATTAAGAGTGCTCTGTAGTCAGCATTGCTTTTTTTCCAGTTGCTTTGTTTCCTAGTATTTATTTACTCTTTGTTGAATTTTTAAAATATGGGATTGACTAGAGCTCAGAGGCTGTAGAATTGGAGTGCAATCTCCTTCATAATATAAATTCCAGTCAAGAAATGATTTTGTTCCTTCCCATAGTAACCATTGCTCCTTATGTTAATCCCATTAGGCACATCTTTTATTTCACAGTGAAATTTTTAAAATGTTCAGATAAATTTGAGGATGAAACTCCATGAAACAGCTGGGATGACCTTGCGGATAGCTGCTGCAAAAAGAAGCCCTTCCCCACCAGTCCCCTTGGCGCAGCTTCCTACAACAGCCTTCTTTTGCCCTATTGCTGGTGGCTGCTTGTCTCACTGCTTTGCTGATCTCTATTTTATGCTGTCAGGAAGTCTCTAGGTAGTCAGGGTATGAACTTAGTCTGGGAACCGATCTGGTTAAAATATTAAATTGAAAAAGCAGATGTACTGTTCTAAATTTTTTAAATACAATGCAGTTAAGCCATAGCTCAAAAGCCATTTCAATTTTTAAGTGATCTTGAGTTCATCCTTTAGTTTTACAAGAATAAACCTGTTTCTTTCATGCTTCTTTACCACTCTAGATGAAAATATACAGAATCCTATGTAATATATTCAGTAGTAGTTATTCCAGTACAAATTACGGTTGTGAGCACAGGTGTTTTTGAAATTTGGAAGGATGCTTTAGAAGAGGAAAACATGTTCTTATTCCAAAGCAACCTTTCTAAAGGGATGTTATACCAGAATAGCTGTTCTGGTAAATTTTCAATGTTAGTTAAATCTTTTTGTGAACAAATACATTTTTTGATTGCAAATTGTATGTGTAAGAAAGTGAAGTAGATGCATCTGTGCCCTGCATTTCAGACTCAATGTCCATATTCAGCAGAACAATTGCAGATATTGTGTAAAAAATTAGAGAAAAACTGCTTTTCCTTAGATTTCAAAACCTCAGATGTGATAATATTGTCACTTGATAGTTTTCACTGTATTTCTTTTATTGATGAACAGAGAGTATACCGAAAGATGGAGAGTAATGGAAGACAGTTTATGCCATAAACTGAGTTTATGGCTTTTATTCTGGACACTTTAGGACAAACAGGTAATTACAACATCTTCTGTCACAAGAGAAAAACAAGCTGTGTTTTGTCTTTTCTTGCTGTGGTAGGTTTACCTTGGCTGGTTGCCAGATGCCTACCAACGCATGCTCTCTGCCTCTTCAACAGGGCAGGGGAGAAAATAAGGCAAGAAAGCTGGAGTGTTTTTGCATATACTGGGAGGCTCACTTCCAAATTACTGTCTTAGGTAGTACTGATTGTGTTTGGGGAGAACCAATCTAAGTTATTGCCTATTAAAACACAGTTGGACAATAAGAAAAAAACTAAACCACCTTCCTGCTACTTCCCCTTTTTTCCTGGCTCAAGTTCACTCCTTCATTCCTGACTCCTCTACTTCCTTCCAGCTCTGTCCCTAATGGTGCAGGCAGATGGGGTTGTGTTCAGTCCCTAACAGCTCCTTTCTCCTCTTCTTGCTGCTTTTCACCTATTCCAGTGTGGATCTTCTCTGGATTGCAGTCCTTTAGGAAATACCAACCTGCTGTAGTGTAGGATTCTTCACAGGCTCTGATATGGTCCCTTCCACAGGCTGAAGGGAAATACCTGTTCCATCGTGGTTTTGGAGCACTTCCTCCATATTCTTCTTCTATGAACTTGGTGTTTGAGGGGTTGTTTCTCATGCTTCTTTTTCTGCATTCCTCACTGTTTTGTCCTTTCTTCAATACATCTTCTCAAAGACACCACCGGTTTGGCTGAGGGACTCAGCTGTGTCCCATAGTGCATCCGTCTGAGCTGGCTGTGTCCATCTCAGGGCAGCCCCTAAATCTTGCACAGAAGCTGCCCATGTCAGCATCTGGACACCTACTATCACCCAGTGCACTCAGCATTAGTGAACATTCTTTCCTGTTGGAAGAAGATGCCATTCACTACATGCAACATGGGGTATTAATCCTTTCCTTAATAGGTAATAAAAAAGGAAGTGAGATATGTCTGTTCTTCCTCCATGCTTCCTTCAAACTTACTGTATTAAGCTAAGCATATATGAGATATGCAAAACATCTGAAATGCATTCTGCAAGAAATTTCTTGAAGACTTGGCATGGACCAAAAAGACTTCAACAATTATACTCACTACTTTGAACATGATTTTCAAATATAGCTCTATGTGTAAGGAGCATGAGATATGTTACCAGCTGCTTCAGCTGAGGTTTTGGGTGAGCTTAAATCATGGAGGTGTGAGTGAAATCTCTGTTACTGTAGGTAAACAGCTATTTGGCATCTGTGTGGGAAGCTGTGGTTTAGGTTTATAGGACTGATTTGTAAATTTCAAAACTTCTGACATTAAATTGTGCATTTGCCTACTTTAGTTTTGTGATTGGAAGCTCCAAAACTAACTGCCGTGATTCTTCAGGGCAACAGTCTCTTGCACCTTTCCCCTCCCCTCAAACAACAGAGAAATTGCAATAGTGTTATATATCTATCTATCTATCTATCTATCTATCTATATCTATATGTATTCCTTCAAATGGGTTTAGGGTTTTCCCTAAATATGGAAAGCTTTTTAAAGCAAGCCAAATAAACACAGCTGCAAACTTAGCTACTCTCTTCTACAGTCCAGTAAAAACTTTGTACCAGTT
The DNA here is from genome assembly GCA_015227895.2 of Colaptes auratus. Taxonomy (NCBI): domain Eukaryota; kingdom Metazoa; phylum Chordata; class Aves; order Piciformes; family Picidae; genus Colaptes; species Colaptes auratus. The sequence goes on along the minus strand of CM026897.1, from coordinate 48,478,886 downwards.
CTTGGTGTGAACGTTCTCAACTTGTCCTGAGTGCTTTCGTGCAGGGAAATTTATTGCATTGGCAGAGTTTAGCAATATGATGGCATTGCTAACTCTGGACAATGCTAAAGTGATTGCCCAGTGTGAACAGACTGTTAAATAAAATACCTCTATTGTATTTTCCTGTGTAAATGAAGTGGATGGGCTACTGAAGAGAGAATTCAGCCATTTATATGGTGCCTGTATTTTGGACTTTTTAAAAGAAGGCTAGAAATGAACTTACTTTCTCTGAATTCCATTGATGCCAAGAGTGAAATGCAGTAATTTTTTTTTCTTGAACATTTAATAGAAAAAAAAGTTCCTTGGTAATGACTTTTGTGAGGATAACAATTAATTGTGAGCAGAATTGGGATTGAAAATTTGTTGAAGATGTGCATGAAAAAAAAAAAACCCAACATGAAAACGAGCATTATAGTTAATGCTACTCTACAGTTGCAGGAGCACAAAAATACATCACTTTAATAAAAACAGTCTTTCTATCTATCCTTCACTTCAAACCAGCCAAATTAATTTCCTGAGGTAAATTTTGATTAAAATGATAAAAAAGATTTGCTCTTGGCTTAATTTTCTGGCTTAGTTTATTATTAATTTTTAAAAAAATGTTATGATAATGAATGCAATATCTGTGTTTGTACTTGTGTACAGATTTGTCAGGTGCTTCAAAGATCCATTTTCATTTTGCAAACACCCATTCAGAGTATAAATTATCTATTTTAGTTTTTACCAATCAGTAGTCAGGAACTTGGGTTCCATAAAATCAGTTCTCTGGGAATTTGGGTCAAGTTCTTCTGTGCCAGTGGTGAGCTCATCATTAATTCCTGCCTGAATGGAGGTAAAAGGCCAACTCCTTTGGATATCAATAGGTTCCTCAGCTGCTCAGCTTTTAGACTAAAACTCTTAATACATTTGCTTATCTCCCAGTTTTGATAAGACATAGTCATGTTTGTAAGACACTTTGAAGCACTTGGATAAAAAACAGTGCAGTGGTTATCAACATAAAATCTGCCATTCTCTGTGGTTATTCTATTGTGCTGTCTTGGAGAATGCTCTATTACCTTCTTTCTAAAATAGGAAATTGCTGTGGTATTTCAGAGGTTGTGGTTTTGGAACTGTCAATAAATCCTGATAAGGAGCATGTATAAGAGTCCAGAAGCTATGTACCAGGTTTTAAGTGTTCTGTGTTCTGTTTCAGCTTGCTGATTTGGGGCAAGGTTTTAAATGTTACCTTTACAATATTAATTTTCATCTGATGGGAAAAAGGATACCTTTCTTGAAGTCTAAGAAATTAAAATACAGAATTGGACTTTCCAACAGACCTGAAAAAGAGATGAAGTTGTGTTCTCATGTAAAATCATATAAATTTATTTTTAGGGGTTTCCTTGTCAAAATATAACCCCGCTTTTATATGTGTAGTTTTGTGTTCTCATTTAAACCTAAAATCAGCTGGGGGAAGCTGGGGGTGGGGGGAAGGTTTCTATTGCATCCAAAAGTGAGTTTGAAATTCTGAGAAAAGCACTGATGCATCACTCCAGAGGAAGAGAGTCTGGTTGTTTGATTGCACAGAGAGGAAGAATGATCCCAAAATGGGTGGTACAGTCTAACAGTAGACAACTGTTGGCACTAGTGTCACATTTGGCACTGACAGAGTTTTGGTTTGGCTTAATGACAGTGAACTACATTGCTTTTTATAATAATTTTGGCACCCAGTACTAGAAACATACACCCTGTTGGTATAATCTGTAACTGAGCATGATTCAGAACAGAAGTAGAAAGTGTAGTTACAGACAGCACAACACATTTGGACACTCCGTATCCTAGCCGTGGTGGAATAGCTGTTACAATGTCTCCTTTGGCACGGACAGATGCTGTATCAAAAGGCAGAGTATATGAAAATGTGAACAAAACTCTCCTAACAAACACAGACCATGAAACCCAATCTCTCTTACACTTGGAGTTTTTTTCTTTTTATTCTGTACTAGTGCTGGATGTTTCTCTCTCTGCTGTGCTGCAGTTCAGAGGAGGGCTGTGGCAGGCCTGGCTTCTGCAGTGTTTCTATTGTTGAAGTGCATACACTAATTAATGATGTTGAGCATAGGCTAGCATCAGTCTGAAAAAGGTAAAAACTGCCCTCAAAAGACTAGGCTCTATCACTGTGATTAACCATTTGAAGTCTCCCTGCTGAAGAATGTGATCTCACTGGTGTAAAGGAGAATTCTGAGGGTTTAGTATGGCTTCTGGTGTACTGGCATCTGTTTTATAGAAGAACTGCCGAAACAGTTGCTAATCTCAGCAGAGAAACCCAAGAATGAATAGGAAGGGATAAATTAAAAACTGTTTCCCTTTTGGATGTGATTCCTTCAGAAAATCATTAAAGGACATTGGTCGATCAGTGAGAGGAAACTAGCATCCCCACTCTTTTTGTGTGGGTCTTGTTTTGAATTTGGGGGATTTGAAGCCATCAGCAGGCATATTTTATATGGTATTTTCCTTGTGTTTTATTCCTCTCTTCCCCCCCCCCGAAAAACCTGAATAAACTGAGAATGTAGTACATTTGGACTTTTTCTGTTAAATTAAAACTCTCTAAGGGGCACTGAGGTATTGGAACTGGTTTCAACAGCATGATGAATAGCTATAGAGAAGTAAAGGTTTGCACTCGCTCTGGTTCTTCACTTCCAAAGTGAAACTTTGCACAGGGTCAAAAGCTGGTTGGAGAGATAATGTTGCTCGGCATTGTTCACACAAGCAATGCTACTTACAAAAGGCTGCAAAATGAGTACTTTTCAGTCTGAACCATTTTCAATATCCAGAGTGGCACTTTTAGAAATAGTACGTCCACATAAAAGAGGAGGAGGAGGAGATGACATACAAAATTAGGAGGAATTCTGAAGACCACATTTATCAATACAAATTTTAAAAGGCAGAAGTAATCACAGGAGGTTTTTCTTGGTTGCAGTTAAGTGGCTTCCACCCCCCCTCGCCTTTATTTCCCCCCCAATTACATGTTAATACTATTGTTGCTAACAATGTCTGCAGCTACAAATGGTTTTGAGCATACTTATGCCTGTTTATTTATTTATTTATCTAGGGTTGTTGTTGTTTCCTGCTTTGTCACACAAAATGTCACTCCTTGTCCATATAAGCACTTTCTGGATCAGACACCTTTGTGTCTGCAGATAGGATCTGGTATTCATTGCCTTATCTCTTTAATGCTGTTGGAGGTGAAAAAAAGGCTGTTTCCCTCTTGCTAATTATGGTGAAGTGCCATGATATGTTGTATTGTAGTTAACAACTTCAGGGACTCCAAGGGCCTTAAGTTTTGCCTCTTGGGAGCAGGACTTTTCCTTTTTTGCTAAGCTCCAGGAAACTTGAACATTTGTGTTTCAAGACCACATACTGTTGGGAAGGAAGCAGGAGTGAAGATGTATTCAGAGATTAAATGGATATGAGAAGCAGTGTGCTTTGTAAAAGATCTAGGAACTGCAGAATTTTGAGAAAGACACATTCTCTTTGGCATGTCTTTTAGCAGTTTTAGGAGTTCAATGACAATGCTGCTTAATCTTGTAATCTGTCAGAGAATTCCATATAAAGCTGTTTTTCATGTGTGGTTGATACAGAGCACACTTTTTGCATACCATTCCATTCTTGCACGTTAGCATGCATAACATATATGCAGTGTGTGTCTGTATGTGGGTGCATGAGCTTTCATATATTCTAGATGTGCTTTTTTGGAATGCACACTTACTATTTGTCATGGTAAAGGAATACCATAACTGTGGCAAGCATTTATTAAAAAATAACTTTAAAAGTATTTTTACCAGCTTAGCATTAACTTTTCTCACTTTGATGTTGCATCTGGAAATAAGAGTCTCTAAATTTGGACCCATAAATTCCGTGCATCTACTTAATTTGTTATGATACAATATTTTGGGAAAAAAAAGAGCATTCACAAGAAGTCCAGATTTACTAGATACTTTGTAACTTGGTGTTACCACTCAGACTTCTGTCATGGACACTGTTGTAAATTCATTAACAGTGTACTGATTGAGAACAAATTTTCCTTTCCTGTTAGAAACTCCTAAACATATCAGCTAAAGGCCAGATTCAGTGTCCTTCATAGCTGCACTTAAATGCTCCTGTAGGGCAACATATCCTACAGCAGTATATACTTTATGGGTTCTTACAGTAAGAACAGAAGCTGTACATTCCTACAAATTGAATTATTCGTGTTTATTTCAGTGAATAAAAAACTGTTCATACACTATTTTTCCTTTTTGTTAAATTGTCCATGAAACTAAAATTAGTGAGAATCCAGAATATTCCATGCTCTTCCTTGTTTTGTTTCTTCACTTGTGTGTGTGGCGTGAGGGAGCGGTATGTGCACATGAATAAGAGAGGGCAGGAGCCAGTTGCAGGGACAGCATCACAAACACTTCTGTGACTGGTAGTATGAGTGAAGCAGGGAGGAACACAGTCTTTCTGTCTACAAATGTAATCCTATTGTGGAGGAAGCCATAGGCTTCACTATCAAGCCATCAAGTCTGGAGTGCAGAGGATTTCTCAAAAAGTGGAGCTTTTGAGAAGACCAAATATGAGGATTATCCTCCCAGGCATGTACATCTGTGTAGAGCAGTCTGAGTGTGTGATTAATATATTTCCTGTCTCTGTATTATTGTGGTTCTGCAGCACTGACGTATTGAAGTGATAGTAATATATTTTCTAGGATGACTGTCGGACTTATTTGGAAAATGCAAAGCAAGGACTACCTTTTTAATATTTACTTTCTTTTTGTGCTCCTCAAATTTGGGCTACATGAAAAAGTGGATGGAATAATCTAAAATCTTCTTTCAAATAGGGAAAATATATAATTGAAGGTTAACAAAATAAAGGTGGGTAGGTAAAATGAGGTTTCAACACCGTTTTCTCAATAATTAGCATACATATTACTTTAAAAATATGAAGAGGCTAGACAACCAGTATCGTCTTGTCTGGGAGTCAATTCCACAGGATTTTTTTCAGCAGAAATAATTCTGGAGGTCTTTATTTGGAAAGGGTGGTGGCTGCTACTAAAACACTGAAAAGTGTGCACTGACAGGAGAAATGGTTTAGGTGAAGCCAACCTTTAACAAATAGTATCTCACCTAATTCTCAGATTCTCTTTAGTGACTTACTTAGGAAATGGGCTCTGTTTCTCTAAATGATAGAAATACATACTTACAGAGGTGTTTCTTGAGGTTGGATTCTATGTAACAGAGAAGCTACTTAGCTATACTTTGTGCTGTTCTGGAAGAAGAGCTGTTGAGAAAGAGTGAGTCGGGACTAATGCAAGACAAGCACTTTTCCAACATTTATGTATTTAGTGCTATTAAAGTACTTAGACATTTTTTATCCACTAAACTGAAACACAATACATAAACATATTAATGTTTTATCTGTAACTTAATTTGGCAATAAATAAGTCTGAGAATTATTTAAAATTAATTAGCCATCAATCGCACTTTGCATTTAAGAACAACTTTTGGGATTGAAATCTATCGTGAGGTGCAGGGCCATGTCTTTTATGGTGAAAAATCGTGCTTTCTAGAAAGAAGTGCTACAAAGAACAGAAAATGGATACTATGTCTATGAATGCCAGAGGCCTCTAGAAGTTTAACCAGAATATGTGTGATTTAACCTTTTCAGCTGGGATTGGAAGAATGATCCAATAGCTTCAATAATGAAATTTAAATGCAAAGTCTGAAAATCAAGTGTGGTGTGTGTTTTAACTTTTACACTCTGAACTTAGTGGAATCTGACTTATAGATATTTTACATTTTGAAATTTTTATTGCTTTTGCTATTTGCCAGGGAGTCAAAGTTTAGCTTAGACTTCAATTCCACCACCCTCTACCCTAACATCCCCCCCCCCCCCGCCCAGTATTTTCCCTTTGTCCTTGGTAAGTGTGCTTCAGTCTGAAAATGTGTCTTTAAATGAAGATGATATATGTATATCTCCCTCTGGGTTGTTATGGAATCTTACAGAAGCAAGATTTCTCACAGAAGAACATGCTGATTTACACGCCTGCTGTGAAGATCACGGTTTTAATATGTTTTTCTTCTCAAAGCCCATACAGAGGCATAGAGATGTGCTCTACAGAAAATTTTTGTCCGCTCCTAGCTTGTCTCCTTCAGTTTTTGCCTTTGGCAAGCTAATAACGCTCATTTTTAATAACTTAAATGTGGGGAGTTAGATGTATTTGTTCTGGACCTTTTTGCCATGTATTTCCTTTCCCTAATGTGAAGTGTGTTTATTTCTACATGTGACAAGTCTGCAGTCGTGTGTTCTTTCTGAGTTATAATGACTCAGATGTCATAATCAATCTGATGAGCAGGTGGGAGTTATTAGCTTTGTGCTTCACTTGCTAATAGCTGCACAGTTTTTCTAAAATACTCTTTCAACTAAGGAGGCATTTCTTCACATAGAATAAACACTGCAGCACAAAAGCCTCAGTTAGATAACTATCCATGGGTTTGAAAAGCTGCCAAGCAGATGTTGTTGTTGGAGCAGCCCCAGACGAGATTGGGCAAGGCAGATGCAAGATGGGGGAGGAGGTTACACACAACCCAGGCGCTTTCACTCTGATGGCTGGAGAATGGGAAAATGGGAGGTGTCCTCCCATAAACCAAAGCCATCCTTCACTGGTCTCATACTCATTCCTCAAGATCCACCCTTTAACTGTAAATAAACGAGGAGGAAGCCCCCTCCCCCCACTTTGTCTTTGTATTCATATGGGAATGAAACTGAACGTTCATCCAGCAGTCAGTGACTTCTGGTTTGCATTAAATCGGCTGTGTGCAATTTTTGAGGGGCCTACAGAGACTTCGCTTCATACCTATCAACATATGTAATGAACATGACTGCACTGACATTTACCAGAACTCTTAGGTTCTGCTTTACTACTATAAATTAGGTTGTTCAAATTTAAAACAAAATGCTGTTTTGTTCCCTGTCACCTGTTAGTATAGTTTTTTTTCTAGAGACATTTTTTTCCTTTGTTAAAAAATTACAAATACCAAATATCAGTCCTTTGTAATTTTTTTTTAAATAAGAAAACAGAGAAAATCCAGTGGATTTGTATATGAGAGACAGCTAGATTGAACTGAAAATAGAGCTGATCTGTCTTTTTACTCTCTCTGGATTTTTTCTCTCTCTGAATCCTAGGCTTTTTAGAACACATCTCTGTCTCTCTCTCTCAATTAAATTGCATTATCCCATTTTTGACTTGATCTCAAGCCAGTGGCCTGGGTTTTTATTGCTGAGGGATAATTTTTTATAATGGGCTGTTAAAACACTGGGAGCTTCCATCCTATCTTTCAAATCTGTATATGCATAGATTGTCTTTCTGGAGAAAGAAAATCTCTCAGTTGGCAGAAATCAATGCACTGTATGTATGTATGTATGTATGTATGTATAGTATAAATGACTTAAAAGAAATAGGTTCTTGTTGAACTGAATACAATGTAAAAATATCACAATACACACATGACTGTACTTCATAAAGGATGATGTTATGAGATTCTTGCCTCTGTATTTTGTTACCGCCAATGATAGTTTGTTGATTCTTTTGCAGACTTATATGGTACATGCAGACAAGGTTATCCTACAGACTCTTTAACTATGGAAATTTACTGATACATGCCGAGATATACAAGTAATTTGTCCTTTCACTGTTATTTGCAATGTAGCTAATATTAGTATTGAAAGGACAGAGAGCTCAAAGCACATCCATATATTCTATACAGATATTCATACTTAAGTATTTGGTATGTTTGATTTATAGACTTCATTAACCTTCAATAAGTATTGCAAGAGTCATAAAAGCTCAAAGCAAGAGATTATTTACTACTATGAACTTTTTTCTAGCTTAGATTTGATTTTTTTCAGTCAGAATGCAGTTGGGCTTACATGCTTCATAAGATAGCAAAGTGCTAATGTCTTCCCAAATTAAAACAGTAATTTTTCATTTCATGAAAGAAGTAGAAGCCCCTTACTGCAATGGTCTAAGATTTTTTCCTTTAACAACATTGCTTTTCATTGTGCTCCTTCATCTGGTCCATGGAGGCTTGCTGACCTTATCCCTTTAGGATTTGTTTAGCTAAGGTCTGTATAATACAATTTAAAAAAATCCAAGAGAGCAGAAGACAGAAATGTTTAAAAATTCAAGAAATCAAATGCATTTAGGAGAGATCGGCTGAGAGAAGCTTCTATACATATTGAAATGGCAAACAGGCTGACCCAGAAACATGCATCTTGGCACTTGGTGCTCCAGGAAGCTGAGGTTGTAAGACTCCCTGTACATCAAGCTGTAAACCTTCAGGCGTTAGTTCCATTTTAACCCAGGTTTTTTATGCTTCATTGGAAAGTAACAGATAGGACTATTAAGATGCTGATCCTGCAACTGTGTATTGCAAAATGGTGCTACTTTTATGTTTCATTCAGATGAATGCATTGGATTAAAACCTGTCTTTTGGCCAGGTCTGATTAAAAGATAAAATAAAATTTGCCAGTAGAAAATATGGTGGCAAACCTAGCAACAAACAAATAAATCCCCCCAAACCCTCTCAGATTGTCTGCTAGGACAAAACAAAGGTCAGTCTGCAAAGGATATTTACTAAAAACTTTACTGCTGAGGTCCTTATGCAGTTTCATTCTGGCCTTTTTTTACCATCTTAGCAGTGTTTAAGTTGGTTACACATTTGTCTTGAAAGTAACTGAAGAAAAACTTAGAAAATAGTATCATTTGGTTAGTTTAGATTTAAGACTTTCTAAACCACTGAATGATAGCTGTATACTTGCAGCACAGTTTTCTTGTTTTCCTGATGGTCTTTCAGTTACTCACCTGCACAGTATGTCATAATCATGGAAAAACAAAATTAAGTTGGAAGAGATTTAAGGTACATTAAAATAATTTTAGCAGTCTCTAGGGCACCAGTGTGATTGTCTTAGCACTCTTCTAAGGAAAAAACCAAGAGATGTTAAATTGAAGAAAAAATCTGGACTGGTTTGTATGTTTGGTCCTTTATGCCTTTTAATTTGTCCAAATATAAAGCTGCATGGAGAAAAGACTGAAAATCACACTTAAAAGCCTGAAAAACAGTCACCTTGAAAATGAGTTGGTAATAGACCAACAAGTAAGATGAATATGCAGCAAGTGTGAATCACTTGCATGTAAATAGGAAAATCCTGATCCAAAAGCAGTCACTGATAGTAAGCTTTGTTCTAACACATGTGCTTCAAGAACAAATTTTAAATTTTGATGAGTAGTGCTTGAGCTGACAGTCTATCAGCTAGTTAAAGCCAATCTTGAATCAGAAGCATTTTGAAGGGGGCAAAATAATTAACTGGATTTTCATTAGCCTTCCCCCCCCCCGACATTATTCTACAGTCAGTCAATTTTTACACTGTTTTTGCTGTAGTTGGAGAAAGAAATTAATTGGCTTGATTTTATAAGATGCCTAGTCTAACATTTCCTGAAGTATCTTGCTATTAGACAAGGGTCAGATGTACCAGAGAAACTTCTGCCAGGTGAGTAATGCTGGCTAGAATCTTGCGACTTTTTGCAGTGAAACTGTAGCCTGTGTTCAGTTCAGCTGCAGAAATGTTTGTTTCAGGGTCACCTGTTGTTCTGTTGCACTTTATAGGTTAGACCAAGCTTCAGATAAGATACTGCTCCTCACTTACCTTTCTTCAGGAAGTTCTGAAAATAAAGTATTCTTGACTTTTTTTTTCTTTTTTTTCCCCCCAAATTGATAAGGAATCAGCTGAATTAATTGCTGCAGAAGAATACAGAATATGATCATAACAGAATTACTGGTAATTTGTGATATCCACAAAACAGTGTGACATCATAAGAATTTATGTATTAGTTTTATTTCAAAGGTACCTTTTCCAAGTGCCATTACCATCTACAGGGAAAGTTTTGCATTTTGACCTATGCATTTACCTCTAGTAGCTTTTTAATGGTGTTGATTCTTCTGCTACAAAATTGCCATACAAAGGATATTAATTTTAAAAGATATAGACATAGACTGCAGCTTAAAGCCATTTCAAAATCATATGCATCTTTTTCAGTTGCTCATGGCTTCACAAAAGCTTGAAAGCATGGCTCTTACATTGACCACCCCGGGACTCCTATTGGAGCCAGTGGACTAGTTGTGCTTGCAGACAGGACTAATTGCTGAACTGACATCCATAGTACCAATCAAAGCCTCCTGAGGTGTGCCTTTTTATTCAGAAAACAATACTAATCCATGCAGCAATACTAGCACCCAAAATTTCCATGATTCTTTGGAAAGGTCTGGCAAAAGCTAGTCCTACTCTGCAGAAGAACATCACAAGGAGAAAATACTGCGTAACATTCAGATAATTATCCAATTACTTTATTTTCCTTTATTTCTTTTTAAAATAGTGTACAGGCATTGAGTTTGTGATTTCATTAACTTCTTGAAATGTGTTGACTCTTGAGTTGGCAAATAGCTGATACCTAGCTATTTCGAAATGCTTACATGTTTTTGAAAATTCTAGCCTCAATCCTTCCCAATAATGTTTTTCTAGCAGAATTCCAATGCTGTGTAGTGTAGCTAAAACTGGGGTGGACTTCTGTGTTTTAATATACACGAAGTTAGAAAAAGCGCAGAGTTCCTGTTATCCCCTGCTGGAGTGGTCAAAAAATACAGAGCTAATAAATCTGTCCAGAATCTCAATGTACAAGTATTGAGTGATGCTAGAACTCTAATTTGTGGTCTTCAGTCTTTCCAAGAAGCAGGATCCCTGAGACAGACTGCAGTATGCGGCTCCCTCAAAGTTGTACAAACCCCCCAACAGAGACAGTGCTTTAATGGTTTATTTATGGTATTGGACCTCAATGCATAAATTCTTTAATATTCATTAAAGAAACCACTGCTTTGATGTGTGTATTACCATTGGCTTGTGTGGTGTAGCTACTGTTTTACTCCACATTGTCCTTTTATACCTATTTTATATTGGGTTACTATTGTGTATTTGGATTCTTGCCAGTGTTCTCAGAAGCATATTTATAGAGGCAAATTACCTTATGGTGAGTCAAGTGTGCTGCCTGCTTCTGACTTGATGGGCAATATGAGAACAGGATTTCTGCATGGCCTTTTTACTTGGCATGATACCAGGCAGAGTTTATTTGAGGAGGGCATTTTCATAGTCACAGCGCTGGAAGAAGTCACAGAGGAGCCTGCTTTCTTAAGTGCTAGGCAGCATTGTGTGTGTCTTTATTGTAGGCCTTCTTAGAATGCATCTAAGGTGAGAAGCCAAGCCTCCATTCTTCATGGAAGTTGTAAAATCTGACCTTGTCTGTCTATATTGCTGTGGAGATGATAGGCAGAGAGAGACATGTGGAACTGTATTAAGTGAACTGAGCACGGGGTGGTTTGGGCCCCGTCCCTGGAGGTGTTTAGCACCAGGCTGGATGAGGCTCTGGCTGGCCTGATCTAGTGTGGGGTGTCCCTGCCCATGGCAGGAGGGTTGGAACTAGATGATCCTTGTGGTCCCTTCCAACCCTGACTGATACTATGATACTATGTTCTGAACCCCAAATACTCCTTAAAAACAATGAAGTATCTCTTGGGATAAGAAGAGTGGCTCAGACTGCTTCAAGCAGCTGGCTAGAAAATGAGACTGCTCAATTTCTTTTGGAACCAGAAGTTTGTCAGCCAGATTAATTTCAAAGGCAAATCCCTAAAGAGGCTAAATGCTGTTGCTGTCTCCTGTGAAGACCCATACTGGATATTAAGCATGGCCGCCATTCATTGTTTGATACCAGTCTGGAAAGACATTTTCCACTCTTGTCCCAAATAAAGACTTCTGCTATCTTCATGTTGCTACAGCTCTATAATATCTGAATTAGAGGTGTAGTTGCTTTCTTTTAATTTTATTCAAAAAAAGGTGTAGGAAATTAATTCATTCTTCTTATTCAAAGTAGAGCTGGTAACGTTGTTAGTAGCTGAGGTAGCCAGGATCTTCTCATTACAAGTATGCTTCCTGTTGCTTACAAACTGGTCAAGCTTTACTTCTTTGAACTTTGACTAGTATTTTAATGTAGGGACGAGGAGATACTTCAGAGGATTGGAAGAATGGTAATAAACTAGGATAAAGCAGAGTAGGTTACTTGTAAGTATGATTCCATTGAAAGATACAGTATGATGATGTCAGATTTAGTAATTGGTATGATACAGTTTTAGAAGATGTGTGTCTTTTTAAAGGATAATTTAAAGTGAGGGAACAAGAACAATTTTTGGCTTGCTGACATGTCAATAGTGAATGGAGTAAAATAGCAAACCTCAGCTATTTCTCCTTTTTTAGCCATTTTTTCTTTCTTCTAAAAAATGAAAATGATGCTGAAGCCAATAAGCCACAAAGCTATTAAGTATGTTTTAGATCTGTAACTGGTGTAGTCATTAGAAAATCAGAAGCTGCTGGTTCTTTCCTGTGGCAAGTGCTTTTTTATGGTAAGGTATGAAGGCATAAGCTACCTAGTAACACAGCATCAAATAGTTTCTTCAGAGTGTTTTGATCACAGCATAATTGTACAGTTAGTGTAGGTTATCTTCAGAAATGCTGTGAATGGCAGTTTTGATTGGAGTGCAGAGGTTGGTATGAGAGTGTGTGCTAACTAAAAATCCGTCTGTCTGAGAAGGGGGAATTCTCTGTGTTTGAGCAACAAAGTGTATAATACCTTGGTCTGGTTTCCACCCTATCAACCTGCAAACTTAGCCCAAGTTGTTTTAGCTGCATGGGGCTTGTTTCTTTTCATCTGTTACCAGTAACAAATATTCTGCAGGCCAAACTATGTCCTCAATTGCATTTTTGCCTTAAGTTAATCTGCACAGGTGTGCAACTTTCATAAACAAATGTAGTTGTAGTAGAAGGGCTAGAATTTATTTTTCATGCTTTCCCAACTATATAAGCTCTTCAAAGCTAATCAAGGTAGAAGTCTCTTTCAGTTTCCAAAATGAGTAGGCTGGCCCTGAATAAGCATGTCACTAATGTTTTAATAATGAACCCACTGTGGCTTTTTAGAAGTTTTCATAGTTGTCTTCTAAAACTTTTTTTGTAATTACTTATTCCTGTAGCCTTTTTTTGAAAGTGAAGTCTGCACACTGATACCCATCACACTCCAATTTATTTAGCAAAACTTTTCTTAAGAGATTCAGAAAAAATTACTAAATATATGCATTTGCATAAACTTGTCTGACTACATTTTTGCAGTTATTCATATTTCTTCAGAGTATCACTCAGACTTTTATATTTGTATTATACAGGAAAACCATTCTGGGCAATTCTAGTGCCTACAAAAGAGGCTGTTTTCATAAACCCTTTGCATGAAGAAGAATGAGAGATTTGGGCCTCTGACCTTTCTGCAGTTAATCACTATGTAACATACGTATATCCACAATAGTATCCTCATCGATTTATTATGTCCCCATAAATTTAATTGGCATAGGTAATCACTGCGGTCTAATAGACTGAATAGGCATTGCTAGTTTCACTCAGTAATGATTTTTTTTCAGAGAGTTGTAGGCTCTTGCTGCCTGTGTTTTCTGCACTGAGTTTCAGGATGAAGCCACTGTGGTGTACATACATGCCTAGCAATCAATACCAAACCCAGTCTTTTACATGAAATGTCATCACAGTTTTAGTCACAGATGCTTTTTATGTTTCTGAAAGGCTGAAGATTCTGCCCCAAATAGGATCAAACCCTCCAGTAGTAATGTCCACTTTTATTAGGGTGCACAAAGGAGCTCATGAGCAGTTTAGTGGTATCAACCAGAAGCGAGACCTGATCCATGATGATTAGATTTGCACATGAAAATTTTGTAGAAAATCTGTATCAGTTGTGGAGCCTCAATGTTCAAATACGTTCGTAGGATCCATATAATGAACATGTAAAGAAGGAGGTACTTAAAAATTACTAAGATTTTCCTTCTAATTTTTTTCTTTTGTTTTTCCACCCTAACACTAAAAAAACTGTTCTTTTTCACAGTTTACCAGATTTTAAAATAGTATAATCCTATGTATGGTCATCATGAAAGAACTTGTGAAAAAATTACATTTGAACCTGGATTGTAACAGTTCAAGACCCTTGACATAGAAATATCTTTAATTGATGCTTAGTTTGACATTTCAGCATTTGCATTGTAGTATCGTAGAAGTACAGTCCTTGGAAATGGGAGACATCAGAGTTTCTTTTATACTTTCCCATGCAGTGACTGGTAAATGGTAAATGGGTTGTCCACGGAGGTGGTTGAGGCCCCGTCCCTGGAGGTGTTTAAGCCCAGGCTGGATGAGGCTCTGGCCAGCCTGATCTAGTGTAGAGTGTCCCTGCCTATGGCAGGGGGTTTGGAACTAGATGATCCTTGTGGTCCCTTCCAACCCTAACTGAAACTATGAAACTATGAAATTACAGCTTCAGATGTGCCTTTTTTTGTTATGCTTTGGAAAATTCACTGCTGCCTGTAGCACTTAATAGGTGAGGGGCTTGTGACAGGTTCTGGATGCCTATCTTGATTTGTCTTGCATGGTAGTATGAGCCTGGTTGCACAGATTGCCCAGTGAGTTCACAGAGAGTGTATGCTTGCACCAAGCTGGCATTTACCCTTTGAGTATTTAATGTTATTTTACACCATGCTATTTTGAGCCTTCATCTTTCTCTAGCCATGTCCTGCCCCCCATCCTCCACTCTCTCCTTACTATCTTTGATCCTAGCAATAAAAGTTCATTCCGTACCTCAGGTCAGACAGAAATGATGCATTGCATCACAGCTGCTTTTATGAAAGTGTTTGTTTCATATCTGAAATGTTTTTATATACATTTGCTCTGCTATGACTTGCAAGAGGAGAAAGAAAGCAGTTTTACTGGAGGCAAAACAGCCACCTGTGAAAACTAATTGTGTAGGCTGAGTTGTGCTGGTATCTCTGGGAATGCTCTATCAGGAAGAAAGTAAATATCCTTAATCTGCTCAGAGATCACCCATATGCCAAATGATCTCTTTTATCACAGTGGTGACTGAAATATCCCTTCGGATTTGTGGTGATGTGCATGAGGGGAAGAAAGAGAAGGAAGCATAATTCCTGTAGAGGCAGGTGTCTCATCCCAGCAAAGCCTATAGACAAATGAAAAAATAAGAACTTAAGAGTCTTTAACTAAATTGTCTCATTAAAGACTGTAATTTAGTGCACTTGGTATTTAGTTACTTTTAAAGAACTTCATGACACCACTCCTCAGCTTTGTTTTTCTTTTCCCCCCTTCGTAAATGAGGCTTACGCTGTTGAGTTATGCTTCTCTCTTCAGTCTGCCACAAAGTTCTGCTCTCTGTCAGCTCTCCAAACATCTTGCAATAGATTAAAGAAAAAAAAAAAAGAGTTAAAAAATGCAGAGCTCTAAGGCAGTTTAACTGCCTGCCACCTCTGGGCTTGATGTTCATGAAGTCCTGTAAAAGCTTGCCACAGATCTGTTTGAAAAATCATCAGGGCATTTCTTCAAGGCAAGGAGAGGAGCAACTGCTTTGTTTCTGCTACATGCCATGCTCCTCAGTGACTGCACAGGACTTGATAGTTCTAGTGTCCTCAGTCTCCAGATGGCAAAGGGATACTGCTTGAGTGTCCAGTGGTCAGTTATTTGTCGCTGTGTCTCAGGGCATGGTCATGACTAGACACAAGGTGTGAGTGTTGTCTGTGGCACAATGATCTGCATCTAGGGAGCTCTTTGGCTTACTGAAACACCAAAGGCCAGACTGTTCAGTAGACAGGACTATTTCAGTTCTTTCATCTGTCTCTTCATTCCAAGTTTAGATGACTTTTCCCCCTTGTTTTTTAACCTTCAGTTTCATTGTGTCTTAGAGACTGAACCAGTCCAAGAAAGGCTCATTTTTTGTCTAGCAACATGGGCACTTGCTACTGACTCCATTCCTGTGATTTGTGGCTACTGAGTAGAGTTTTCAAGACAGCCCTTCAAAGACAGTTTTTTCATGACTGTTTACCTAATCTTGGAAAATTTGAAAGAGAGGTTGTGAGGAAAATGGAGAAAATTATTATTAAATGCTTTTCTGCCCTGCTTGTTTGAATGTGATATTTGTCTGATATTTCACACAAGTTAATCCTTGCTGTATGGACTCAGTGAAAGTAAAATAGTTTACAGTAGGTTATAAGCATAAAACCACTTTGCAGCTCTGTGTTACAAGCAAAATATGACAACAAGTTTTGCCTGCTTCTTTCCTTAGTCTAGAGTTCAGTTTAACAAAGTTAAGATTGGATTTGCAGGAAAAAGTGCTAGCTGATAAAGAAACAACTGATTTGTGTCCTGTGGAATGTATGGTAGTATCTAATATTCCAAACATGAGAATAACAGAGTATTTAGTAACTGCAGCCCGCCTCTCTATGACATATATGTATTGAACACTCTTCTGTTAGGAATGAATAACTAGAGGAAGCAAAACTGGAATGGCCTTGAATTCTGGAATTGACTCTTAGTATTTTACCCCTAATTGAATTAATCTTATATTTGAGATTGACAGCAGTGGATATAAACAGCAAAAGAGAGATGTCAAAATGACAATTTATATACGGTATCAAGAGATTTCATAACATATAGGATCAGATAAAGTCATGGAACAGATTGTTGCCACTAGGTGGAAGAGTACTGAACCTGAATGACAAAATAGATGCCTCCTCCAAGATCAAAACCTATGTCTTACATTTTTTTCTTGTGTCTTGTAAATTAAATGAAGGACAGTTTTTACTTCTCCTGGTTATTATTGGACTACTATTTATTTCAACTTCTGGAATTTGACAGGTTATTTTCCTTTACAGTCATAGCTTCTTTGGGTTAATAGAAATGGTTGCTGTAAGTGCAACCTTATGCACTTTCCCCTTACACTAGAGAAGAGACAGAAGGCCTATTTGTTGAAACTCTGAAATGCTAGAGGAAAGGAGGATGTTGCTAATGCCAAAGAAATTTGAGAAACACACACCTGTTGTTATTTCAAAGTGTGTGCTTCTGCTGATAATTGGCTGAAGTTTGAAGTTATGTATGATTTTACTTGACTTTATTATTCCACAATAGAGTTACATAGAGGGTGAACAAGGACAAGCCAGAAGCTGAGAAGTTACTGTTAGATTGATTTTGGAAATTGGCAGTCACCCTCTAAATGAAAAGGAGTCCCTGCATTTTTGCAGGCAGACACTGGCACACATCTAAAGGGATAGGCATTTGAGCCAAAGTGGTTTGGGGCTGTATTTCAACCCAATCTGCTTTTGTCACCCATTCATCCTGACATGCTTACTTTGTCAGCCAGAGATTTTTTTTTTCTCCCCTAAACTCTGTGTCTGTGTTGTGAGAATTACTGGCTTCCTAAATTATTCTGGGCAGCTGTGTTGAGCCTGAGGCTCTAGCTCAGTGTTTAAAGCCAAATTTTTTACTGTACTCATGATGGTTTTTATCTTGCATCACTGCCTCTTTTGCATTTGTCGTGGAAATGCTACCTGGCAGTGGTCAAAGGCAGTAGAATTTGGCTTTGTGAAAATTACTGTGGCACCTGAAAACTGACTGTTAAGTCAGCTGTTTCTCTATATATGTTTCTTTTGTGATAAAAATAACAGTCCTGCCCTGCATCTTATGGTAAATAATGACCTGTGCAACTGAAAGTGGAGGAGAATGGTAGTTTCACCATCCTTTTATTTTTCTGGTATAAGGGTGCTTTCCTCATATTTTCTCTTCTTCCACTGGTTATTCTCCATGAGGACCATAAAGACTCTCCTTCTAAACATACACCTGTATGCTGGAGGATACCTGGTTAAAATTTACACAGAGAGAGTTCAGAACCTTAACTTTACCAGCATAGCTCCCCCATCAGGAGACTGTTATTGATGAAACTGCAAACTTTTGAAGTCAAAAAGAAACTCAGTTCCTTTTTCATAATCACTGTATTTCACTTAGCCAATACTCTGCATGTCTACAACATAAAATGAACAGGTCTGTGTGTTGTGTTTGGTGCAGTTTGCAGGGACAGGAATATTTTATGAAAAGCGTAGCACTTGGACATGTTTCATTATTTCTTTCCACATCCAAATTTATGTTAAGTGAATAGACATTTTCTTCTAACACATTTTAGGAGTTTTATTTACATTCCATACTTGCAGCAGTAAATGTCTTCCTGATTTCTGTTCAGCTTTACCAAACCCAGTGATCTGGTCTCATCTCTCTTTAAAAATACTTAGAAACATTCTTTCCAGGGTAGGATTTTTTCAGTACATTTGTGATAGCAGGTTTTTGAGTATTCACAACAGGAGGCCTCATCAGACACCCCTCTGGACCCCTCCAACCAAAGAAACAGACACTGCAGCGGTGTTCTGTGCCTTCATGTCTGTAGCCCCTGGAAGTTAATGCACATAAAAGCCTTGCTGAGCTGATGCCATTTGTTTGCATACCATTTGCAGCAACCTGAATGACTGGTTATTCTGGTCAGGAGAAAACAGCACTGACATCATGTGATTCTGGCAAAGTGAGCCACACTGGATCCTGGCCTTTGAATACCCAAGGGGCTGGCAGCAGTCTCAGGGGTTGGCCGGCAGCCCCATTGAGCTTGCTAGTAATCAGTTGACTGCTAGGCTGGACAAGCTGCCCTACTTTTTCTGACAAGCTCTGTCTAAAGAATGATGGGCAGCCTGCCACTAGGGCTCTTTAGTGGAGTTACTGAAGATTAACTGCTTAGCAGCTCAGCACTGACAGTGCTTCCCTTTGAAGCACTGTGTTGGAGAGGACATTATTGAGTAGGGATGACAATTCTCAATTCTTTGTCTCACTTGTTGCATACTTTAATCTTAAGAAGCAAGACTTTATTTTATATTTTTTCCTCTCCCCCATGACCTTCTTACCAAATTTCAGAGAAGTGCCACAGGATTTGTTTTCCTTTAAGTTTTCTAAGGTTTGTTTCATTTTTTGATGAAATGCAACATTCTGCTGCTTACTCAAATTGTAAGATCCTACACTGCAGAAGTCCCTGCAAAGACAAACAAAAGAAAAGCCAGCTCTTTGAAAGACCCAGAGAATTTATTATTTATTTGACAGATGTACTCATGTGTATTTCTTCCAATAAAACCTTCATGTTTCTTCTATGAAACATAAAATTGGATATACGGAGTAAAGGAAGAGTTACAGTTGTGAATAGTTTTAAAACTTGATTGTCATAAACATGAGAGGGACTGTTGGCTATCTGAAGTGTAATGAATGTCATAGGTATAAACAAGAAAGTTTATATTAATGAAAAGTCTGTTTATTGGATGATACTGCGAGTTAGTAGAAATACAGTTCCTGTACTGTCTCACCAAAAGCAAAGAAGTATTAAAATAAAGGCTGCAAGGTAGGTATTTTTTCAGAAGGCATTTTGTGTAATATTCTACTTGATAATGAGATTGTTTCCAAGATATGCTTTCTTTGAGTCATTAATAGTTTAAAATGTGCTACTGGCTTTTTTATATACAGGTCTGACAAGTTTGCTGTGTTAATATCATGATTCAAACAAAGTCTGTGAAATTCTTATGAAGTCAATGGAAGTCTTTATGGACATCTTCCTTTGAAAATTCTGAGAAACATAAAAGCTTATTAATCTGGAATATCTTTGTATTCCATCTGTTACATCTGTAGACACAACATCAAGACTATGCTAGCAAGTTAACTTTGTTTGGCTTTGCTGCATTTGAAAATTCTTTTCCTAAGAAAATGACAGTCTGAGAACGGCAAAGAGAAAGTATCAGTCTGAGGACACATTAGATTTCTAATAGATTATTTTTACTCATGTGTGTAAAACATGTCAATTTAAATATTTTAAAATATCCCATCTACATACATTCTACCATCTTACCTTCTGCTATGAGTGTAATACTGAACTTCACAGATGTGTAGGACAAGGTCTTAAACAGATCAGCCAGTGCATGGCAATTTTGGAAATACTCTTCCTACTGTCAGAATTCTTACAATTAATTTATTTTGGGGTTGCTATCAGAAGTTCCTCTTCACTTTTTCTAAAACTTGAGAGTAACCTTATTCTTAAGCCTCTTTTTTTTTTTTTCAAATGGCTGCCTGGCAGGCAATGGTTGATTGATTGACTGAATAGCTATTGTAAGTAACTTCTGTCAGCAGTCTACTAAGAAGTGAGACTTCGCAAAACTCTGTTATGACTTGGACCCATTTCTATTAGAAGGTGCCTTTGCTCTTTCACCTGGAAGTATATATTTTCATCCCAACCAGCATGCCAGTGAGACACAATTTCCTCGTCCATGACTGAACAAAGGCAAGAATGCAAACAGCAGTCCCCTCCAGAGAAAACTGTACTTTTTTCCTGGCTTTTTACTTCTGACCCTTAATTGCTTCTCTACCCCAGAACACTTCTTCACTGTGAAGTAAAAGCACATCAGAAATTTGTCAATGACAGCATTTAAATATAAAAAGTAAAAACAAAACTTTAAAAATTCCATAAATATTATAGTCAGTCTTTGTCAGTGTCATTCACTTTGAATGAAAAAGCCCCAGTGTATTCATACAGATGTAAGATGCATATGTGCACTATTTGTTTTAATTTACTTTAGTCATAGCACATAATTATAGTGGATATTAGTAGCCAGATTCTGAAAAGAGAGTTTGTTCTCTGTTCAGACTTTTTCCATTTGTGATGTAGCTTTATGGGGAAGGAGAGTATTGTGGAAACTCATGAACACTTAACATCCTTTAATTCATATGTTCCTATAGTGCATTCATGCATAATTCAAAAAAGAGAAATTGGTTGCAGATTGCATGAGTGCTGCTTTATGATTCTTATTTTAGTTGTACATTGCTAATTCTCAAGGGATAACTTTACTCAAAGAAAAAAAAAGCCTCCAAGTTAATTTATTTGCCAATGTAATTTAGAAGAATTGTCATTTGAATTTTCTCAGAACCGTTCTTTTGTTATGGGTGTCTGTACATCATGGCAGAAACATGCCTTTTATCTCTGCATTTCTCCATCTCTTTTTCTAGACAAATAACTGTAGATCATTGCAGGAATTTTGCTTCAGCCACTTAACTGACTGTATCCTTTTCTTCCTTTTCTTTCAGACCATTAAGTCATAAAAATGTAGAATTTCAGTAAGCTACTATTGAATGAGAACGTGCAGGAGGGGGAAAATGAAAGGCATTGGAACTTCAAAGTCATGTTTAATTTTGCTTGTGAGCAATTCAGTTATTTCAAATATATATGTTCATACCCATGATAATACTCAAAACTGCTCCCAAGGGTTGTAGTCATGCAGATAGTCAAGATTTTGCAGGGAGGGGAGAGGTTACTAGGCTAGTTTGTGGAGCAATCATCTGAAGTAGCTAATTTTATTAAAACATCCCTGATTGCAGATATTTGCAGATATTGCAGATATTCCCTGGTGGTTTGTAAAGCATCAGTGCATTTCAGAACATGACAATTTATAAAGCTTTCAGTTGCTCTATTTTTGTACTTCTATCTGAAAGAGTATTTCAGACATAATTTACACGTTTTCTTTACATTTTTTTAATTGAACAATGAACTGTATAGCATAAATTCCCATGGAGTAAAAGTATATTGTAAGGTTTTGACTGATACATAATAATTGCTTTGTTGATTGTATATCCATGCATGATAAGATATGCATAAGAAGAAATCTGGTACAGAAGTATAAATAATACTTATCTTTAAGCCAGCATCTGTCATCTGCTTCAGCAGACAGTGTTTTCTTTCATTCCTGCACAAAAAGAGCTGAGAGATTTATGGAGCAGCTTTGTTTGTGCTCTGTGATGCTTAATCAATTTTTATTAAATTCTAAATTAAAACTTGGCTTTCATCATAGTCCTTTCTTTCCGCCTAGAAGACATATCGAGTGTATGGAACAAGAGAAAGGCACATGACAGCCACAAAGTTTATGCAAAGGGAGGGCTTTGGTCCTGAACTCCTGAGCACTTAGATTACTGTGGGGCTACTCTCAGTAATTTTTCAGAGGTTACGTTTGTATTTTTGTCTTCAGACTATGATGTTCATGAACACAACTAAACCAGAATAACTTTGAAGGTATTAAAATATTTAGACTCCTTTTTTAGTAAAATTATTGATCTTTGCAAGAAATCTGTGAAAGACGTTATTAATTTATAGATGGTAGGTATGGTTCTGTGTTTAAAGATGTCTTTTCAACTTCATGGCACTTTAAAACATTAGCTAATCCACAGTATACACTAAGACATGTAAATAAGCAGCATTATCTCAGTTGTACTGATGAAGAAATTAAGGCAGAAGTGCTAACTTAGTCAGGGTTTCATCTCTTTAAAGAGGCAGAATGTGAACTATAGGAGTGCTTGAGTCCTCTGCTCATATCACATCTCTTTTAATTACAGTAATAAATAATAGACCCATACCATTCATGTAAATTTTATTTTCAAAATTGATATACATGACATAAAAGAGCCATCCAAGGTACAGAAATATCCTAAAAATTGTTGCCGCGAGAGAAGATGATTATAGCATTGAGGATTCAGTTTAGAGTGTAAGATTTCTTTTACTCTGAGTCAGGCCAGTATTCAGCCTCATTTCATACAAGGGTGGTTATGGTGAACAATGCTGAGAGTCAGCACAAATCAGAGGTAAGAAGATAGAAATAAAATTACTTGCTCATATATTTCTTCCAAAGAAGAAATCCCCTAGACTGATGGAAAAAACAGTAAGAAAAGAAGTACTTGCAATGTGGTCCTGCTCTGGCAGGGGTGTTAGACTTGACGATCTCCGAAGGTCCCTTCCAACCCCTAACATCCTGTGATTCTGTGAGTGTGAGATCAGAACGAACATATTACCAGGTAGTTTGACCTCAGTGTAACTCAGTTGAAGGTTCTTGGTGTTGCAGCATGGATTTGGTTAAGCCCATTTCCAGAATACATTCCAGAGGAGTAACCATTGCGTCCTTTGGTAGTTTGTTTCAATGGTTTGTCATTATTCCTGTTGCTAAATTGAGGTCGTTTAGCTTCATTATATAGTTCTTATTATGCCGTTCATGATTAAACTGATGAGCTTTTTAGGACCTGTTTTTTTCTTTCTGTGATGGTCCTTACACCCTCTACTGAAACCTTTTTTTACTTCTTTTCCAACATTGTAGGACTTACTGTGTCATCTCTGAGTAATATTTATGACTAAGTCCTCCACTAAAACATGCAGACTGAGTGGTGCTTCTGCCGCTTTCCTCTTTTCATAACGATAAACTGTTTTTGTCCTAGATCGGGAGCTGGTGTTGAGGTTTTCATCCTTGGTCTTCCAAAGACTCAGGTTTTGGGAATATAATAATTCATTCTTGTTTGTCCTGTACCAAATTAGTGGGGAAAAAAATGAGAAGGAATCATCTTCTCAGTATAAACAAAGGGATCTTGATAGATTAATAATAATAATAATAATAATAATAATAATAATAATATGCCACTTTGTTGTCATCAAAGAAATTTAAAATACAGAAAAATGATAAGAAATAATTTTTGTTTAATGTAATACCTCAGCTTTGACATAGTTTGACATATGTCTTCTATGCACAATCTCTGGTACACACCAGGCTGACTTTGAGATTGTTAGTTAGCCTCACTTTACTGAGCAGTTAAACACTAACTACGAGGTTTGCTGAAAAGAGAATTCTCAGTCTCCAAAGCTTCTTGAAAAAATGTCTTCCAGTTTATGCATGCTCCTTTTAAGAAATACAGCAGACGGTAAATTAAAATCAGTGTGCCTGAATTAATTAATTTCTTTTGATTGGGTATTGTGGAGAGTCTGAGACAATAATTCTGATGATAACTCTGAAGAAAGTGGAATGCAGCCTCTAGAGTTTTTATAGCTCAGCTCCTAATCAAAGAGATGTCAGTTAGTTCTCTTTGTGTCCTTTTGCCTTCTTTATCAACTCCAAATGCTACTTGTTATCTGTTCTGAACACACTACTTCTGTGTCCAGTGCAGCAACAGCAGAAGCATGGAAAAAAGTATGGGGCTGAGAAACTGGAAGAACTTAGAATGGAAGACAAAGAAAGGCGTCACTGAGATTTTAAAATGAAAACAAGATGTGCATATGATGTAGAAGTGTGTTTTCATGATACAGTGCAACTGTCTTTGTTGCTGGCCAGCTGTGTGCTATACTGTTCTTTGCCAGTGTTCCTTTTTGCTGCATGGAACACAATACATATCTAGTAAATTTGTGTCTATCTCATGTGGAGTAAATTTAGAGTGGATGAACTGAGTCTTTGGAGCCATTGCCAAATGAGGTGGTGGTGATGGCTGGAGTGGTTTGGAGCTGGGGAGTGCTTTTGACATGAACACAGCACATACTGCATCTTTCCTTTGACCATGGTGCTTTAGACATACTGCCAAGTGTTTGTAACAAGATAGTGCTGTTATTGTACTTTACTTTTAACTTTCCTGTTGCACACAGTACATTTCCTTTTCTGTTTTATACTTTCCACTCCATAGTTTTTGTACCTCTGTAAACAGTTCTATTGATATTTTCTCAAAATATGAGGTTCTTTTGTACAGTTTCCACCTTGTTACATGCTGTTATACACTTCATAATAAGTTTTTGGTGTTGTGGTCAGTTTGGCTGTTTAAAATGTAGTAAAGATGGGATAACCAATACAATTTTAATTGGTAGATTTTATGCAAAAAAAAAAAAGAGGGAGATGCTATATTTTTCAAATGAGTAGGAAGTCATTCATCAATATGATAGTCATAGTATATGGAAGGATCTACTTTAATGGTGGATAAAGATATTTTAAGAAAAGTGTTTAATTTTGCTTCTTTATGTAGGGAGATGCTGAGTATTCTTTTTTTATAAAATATGAAACCTAATAAGTTTGAAATTTAATTGCTGAAATCTAGGAGAGTACTAATTTTAATCCACAAATTATTAATATTTATATTTATATACATATATAGGCTGAAACATCGCCATTTTAAAAGGGGAATGATGGCATTAACTTTCCAATTGACAGTGGCCATACAAAAATTAACTGTACCACCCCACTGAGACTGCTATAGATTTCACCCCAACTCGCTTTCCTCTTAGTCTGCTATTCTTTAATAATTCTTGTGACTTGGGTCTCCATTTGAACTAAAGTTAACCTCTTCCTGAATGAGGTATCTGTCCTCTCTCTGAAAATGGTATATAATGACTGTGCAGGATCTTTGGTTCAACTCTGATATCTTGCAGTCACCAGACAATAGTAAGATTCGATTAACTAGGGATGTTTGTAACAGAGGAGGGTTGTTAGACCCCAGCTTGAGATATTTCTGATAACGGTGAGCTTCTGAGGTATTGACTGTCTTTAACTTTGGCATTAAACCTCTGCCTTTTTTACTTCAGAGGCAGGTGCATATCTGTGGTGGGTAAAATAATTTCTAGTGTCATGGAACAATAGTGAACTTTGCAATATGGTTTTCTTGAAGAATTTTTAAAATGCTGTGATGTTTACCCAGTAGCATGCCATTTGAGTATGCAGTAGCACAGCTCTTGTAATGTTGTTCTGATCATCCACATCATAAACACTTTTCTAAGCTAGTCATAAAACCACTGTCAAAGCTGTGCAATGTGGTTTTGGCAACCCTTCTATGGTTTCTTCATGCTTATGCTTTTTGTAAAAAGGTATCTGTTAACCCTGAAAAAATATGCTAACTGATAAGTGAAAACATACTTCTTGTGGCTTGGCTACCTTAGTTACTATTGTGAATAACCTTCCTATGTTTGTGTTTGCAAGAGTGATTTTCCACTCAGGAGGGTTACCAAGTCACCTTCTTGGTCTGCACACCTTCTTTCTTTCTTTCTTTCTCTGTAACAACTGTGGCTTTGAAGCAGCAGCTCAGTGCTGGGCCATCACAGCAGCAGCAAAATGGGTCACCATGAGTGATTTCCTGCTGGTGAGTAAATGTTATTGCAACGCTGGAGATTAGGAAATGAAAAGTTAAGGACCAGGAGATCTCTCTTGAGCAGTGCATTTATCTGAACAGCCTGGAGTGTTTATCTACTGCTTTTCTGTTTTTGTTTTACTCCTTCTGGTAAAAGAGTGAAGAATAGGTACCAAGTTCCAAAGCACTGACTCATGGGTCCACAATGAAGCATTAGGATACAGCCATTTCCTACCTTTGTTTGAAATCAACCAAGTAGCTCTGGCGGATGTAGCCTTCAGCTGCATAGCTTGGTGGAAGGAAATGCTTTTCATCTTTATTGAGTACAAAACACTGTTTTTGTGCATCACATGTGGCAAGAGTTGTGTAAAATTCTTTGCTCTGTGTTTCTCTACTCTGTAGTCACCTAAAGCTCTGAGGTGGTTATCATGCCCTTCAGGAAAAGTACTGGCCCAGGTGGTTAGAAAAGTGTGGTGAGGGAGTTAAAGAATGTAAGCGCACTGCTGGCCTGCACCATAGCATTCTGAGGCTGCTTTGGAGGTGTAAATAATGTTATTTTCAAGATAAAATTAAGCATAGAAGAAAAGTATTTGTCTTGCCTGAAGTGTTCCTGTGGAGTCTGTAGCTGTACTTAAAATAGGTTGTGCTCCTATTCTTTCACTCTGACCATTTAAGCCTACTTAAATTTGGGTTTCTTAATCTCAGAAAAAGACAGTGCATCTGCATATAAGAATGAATGACTTAAACACAACTGTTTAGACCACTAAAAGAAACAGTGGGAGTGCTAAAAGAAAAACAATGTATACTGCAAACGTATGTGATTGTTGCATATTTATCTTATCTTTAGCCTTGAAATTCATTGAGATTCTCCAGCATTTTTTCCTGGGTTCTTCTGTAAATGACTCTTTTGACCTTTCACTTATCAACAGTGGACATATTTTTTAAATTCAATTTTTTTAACTCCCTTTAACCCATATGGTTTCATCATTTCATTTAGATCTCAGAGGAAAATTGTTTATTTGCTACATACTGTTCTCTTCTTAAATAGTGCCTTACTGGCATAGGCAGTCAGTCTTAGTGAGCACATGGAAAAAAAAAAAAAAAAAAAAGGAAAGCAAAAGGAATAAAAGTAGAATCCCATAAACTTTCCAAAGAGGGGTTAGGAAACAATGTATGGACAAATGCTCCTGCCTGGAACAAAATAGAAAACAGTCCCTGGTTCATGTGTTGTTCTGTGTGTGTGTTTCTAGTTTTTGTTAAGCCAGAATTAAACACAGTAGAATTCACTGTTTGCTAATTGCCATGTGTTTACTTTCCCTTCCAAAACTGAGGTTGCCAACCAATACATTTCCTAACCAGTGCTATGAATCCATCCAAATAAACATGGGAAGTAGTAAAACAATGACACTATATTAAAATACATCCTCATTCATTTAACAGAGGCTAAAAATTTTTGTGGAAGTTAGAAGTCACAGGAATGTGCATATTCTATTGTGATTCTGTGATTCTATTACGCTTTCCAGCTTATGAAGGAGTAGTAACATAACAGGAATGATGTTCTCAAGACAGGCACTTGATACTATTGATTTACAGAGATGAACAATGATTCTTTTATATTATGTGCCCTCTGTAATCCCTGTGAACTAGTGCATTTTGGGTAACTCATGGTTTTTACGTTAATTAGGAAGGTGTCATGCAAGAACAAATAATCAATTCTAACCACCATCTCAATCAGTAAAGGTTACCAATATGTCCTTCAAAGTGGATGTTTAAAGAGCTTCTCTTACAGATCACAGAAGCAACAGCAGAATTGTTAGATGCTAAATTAGTTAATGTCATTTGCTTTCATGGTAAACTAATGTTGATAAATAGTCTTTATATATGACAGGAAAGCATCTCTATCAAACAGCTGTCCATCTTTTTCTCTTCCTTCCTCCTGCCAAATTAAATTAATTTACAAAATTTTTGTCTGTGGCAGAACTTAAGTTTATGTCAGTGGATAGTTCACAGGTCAGTCAAAAATGGCATTAAGCCTCAATGTTACCTGTTGCTCAGATGAATGATGGGAGATTACTTTTTTTCCACACCTCACATACTGTTGCACACGTTGGATGAAAAATAAAGAGCTGTGCAAAATGAAAACTGACTGTGATATGAAGATTAATAACCTTAGTTTCTCAATAGTATACTGCTTTTGATACATTTTAGATCTCATGCAAAGGAAGAGTCTTTCAGAATCACATGACCCTTTGATACTTGTGGTTTGGAATAAAGTGGTTTCTTGTGTGAATCATGTACACTGCTGCCTGCTGTGGTTCCCTGTCCAGGGCATGGGATGAAACTGTGTACAGCCATCAGTGAACCTTGGAAAAGTAAATGGTGTATGTAAAATTTCATGGTCCCATACTTTTAAGGCCTCTTGTTCTTGACATGTGGCCCTGAAGTGGCAGGACATTCTGCCCTGGGAATCCTCCTTGAATGTCCTTGGCAGAAAGTGAAACAACTGCCTCTTTCTTCCAACAAATGACCTACTTGTTCTTTGTAGATAATATTTTTGTAACCTCATGCAAAGCATGATACATTTAAGTGTCCATGCTTAATTAAAGACTTGCAATGTGATGGCCTGGCACTGCTGTTTGATGGTGCATTGTAACAACCACAATATTGCAATTCTGTATCTATGGTGTTGTTTAAGTGCCTGTGGTAGCTGTGATTACCTTTTCCATTGATATTTCCTTTGATTTTTAAATTTTATTAGTGCTTATGAGCTTGAATGCTAACTAAAATGTTCCTGTTACAGCTGGGAGCATATACTTTACAAAGTGACATGGTGCACATCTGTCCTGTTAGCCTGCAGATATGCCAGGTGAAACAAAACCATCAAGGGATGCGAACTTCTTAGAGTTTTCTGTGACTAGGCAGCTCTGGCTTTAAAGCTGAACAACTACCACAGGGATGCCTATGAGTGAACCAATTCACTGTTAATCATGGAGGATAAGATCAGCAGAAATGCTTGCTGGAGCTATGCTTAGGGACTCTGTACCTTTAGCTAACTGATACATTCCTTAGTGAATTCTGGAGGACTGAGGTTTTAATTTGAATAATTAGATTGGTATACAAGATGCTGAATATTATTTTGATAGGTTGGATAAATTAGTAAATAATACTAACAGAAAGCACTGAGTTTTGTCAGATGCTCAAGGAAGTTGTAGCTCTTGCAAGACAGTTTTACAGTATACATACCTTAAAAACATGAATACCTTAAAAACCCAGTATTATTTTTTGTTTTCTTTGTTTGTGGCATGGTTCTTTTATCCTCTTTTCTAATCTTCCCCCTTCCCCCCACCCCCCGCATCTTTTCTTTTATTCCCTCACAGCAATGAATCTTAAATCAGCTGAAAAATTAAGAATATGCTATTTCCTTCTCTGCTGAAGGAGTGGTGTGGATAGCGAATGTCTATGAGTATATGAGGACAGCAAAAGCATCAGGACAGTGTCTGTGGTTTCTTTGAAGTTTGCGGTTTACATGAAGTAAGTTTGAGGTCAAAAAAAACCTAAACAAAATCTTGAAGATATTTGATAAAACAGTGCCGTTCACCAGAGGTGGTCCTTAGCCAACCTGCTAACCTGTATATGAAAAACCTGTGTTTTCAATATGCAGAAATTAGTTGAGATCAGGTTTTAATTGTACTGGCCACTGTGCAAAACTAGTGCAGATACAATTCCTATCCTAAGGAGTTAATGGTCTGCTTCAAAGCTTAATACCAGGAGAGGGTGTAGCAAGCAGTGAGAACAACGAATAGATAGTAGTTCTATGAACTTGTGACTATCCTGTCTTACTAGATAAACACTGCTCAGTGTCAGCATCATTCAGTGAGGTTAAGATGCAAACAGAAACATTGTTGTGTTTGATAATATTGGCTAGTAATCTATCTTGGTGAATTTATTGGGTAGAACTATTGTCAGTTTTATTTATCAGATTTTATTTTGCTGGCTTATGGGCAGGAAGACTTCAGCCTTGCCTTATTAACTCCTTGTTGATAAGCCCACTCCTAGAGAGGACCAAAGCTGGCATGCATCTCTAGAACATTTATTTCCAAAATACAATTGTTTTGTTTAAAGTTAGTAGCTCAGTTTTCTTTTTCCCTTGTATTTCTGATAAGTTGAGAAATACTTTCCTTGTGTTGAACATTTCAGTCACTGGGAGTATACTAAGAGGTGAGCCTATAGTATGTCTGAAACCAATAAACTAGCTCTCTAGGGACAGGGTTCTGCTGCCTTTAGCAGCTTTCACGGTCTCCTCTTTTTTCTTGGCTCATATGTCTGATGAAGGAAGCAGACCTGCCAGGACATCATGAACATACAGTTACCATTTCAGGAAGGTATTCTACCTGCAAGACATCTTTATGTACATTTTCAGAGTTCATAGAGACTGAGTTGAACACCTTCTTAAATATCCTGAGTGGAGAAAAATGTCAAGTCAGAGAGGCCTTTAAACAGAGGCCACAGTTACTGCATTGAAATGGTGAGACACACTTGAGCTATGACTACAGGGATGTTACCATATTGGATGGGATCAGTGGTCCAGGATCATGTACTTATCACTTGGTGCTATTTGACAGCAGCCAGCGGAATGTGTAACCTATTAATTGACAGTTACAGAATAACCTGCCCATAGGGGTAGTAGCTTTCTAAATTAAGGCAGTTAGTGGTTTTCTTTTGCCTTTTAGCAGTTTGTATACTTTGTCTTTAGCAACCTGAGCATTTTAGTTTGCTGAGTAAGAGTTTTCATTTTGCTGCTGGAAACTTCGTGGTTGTATTGTGTTGCTACTTTCAGAGCGTGCACTTCGCTTGTCTCTGTCACTCACAGGTACAGTTTAAATAGAAAGTGGCAATCAGAGAAAGCTCAAATCAGAAAGACAAGATATATTTTAGTGAGACATCAACAGTAAAATGTGTGCAATTTACCCTTTTTTGGACTGCTTTTTAAGTCTTTAGGAGAAAGAACAATGTGCTTCTTGTTACTGATGCAGTGCTGTAGATGTGTTACAAAGTAGCACACCATGTGTTCTGTTGAAGGATACTATGCTTTCTATATAGTAAATTTTTAGAGATGTAAAAGATACATTATGTGTGTACTCTAATCATTAACACTGTAATACTGATTAGTAAATGAGACTATGATTTTCAATACCTAATTTTCTTTTCAATGTGTCTCACTAAAATGTACATCTCAGATATGCTTACTTCCACAGAGGGACTCTGGGTTGGTAAAGGAGGTGTTATGTCACTCTTTTGGAAAAAGATGCAGTAGTTCTGATGTCTCGTGAATGCAAAGATCTTCATGAAATGTGGATTGAATATAAATATTTCTCTCTTTAAACTCTCAGATTGTTTACACTATACTGTATGGTATGCACCATGATTTTACTGTTTCAACGCTTCAAATACCTTTTGATAGTCATCAACTGACCTTTCAATTCCACAGCTACAGTGCAGTTCCTGGGCCTAAAACTTTCATATTGCTTATAATTTATATTAAACTGTAGCTACATCACTCTCGATGTAAAATATTTTTCAATAACAACAAGAAAACACATTTCTCGTTACAAACAGAGTACTTGTTGAGCATTCTGGGAAGCGAATGGTGAATGCAGAGTTAAACAAGTGACCAGTTTATGTTGAACTGAACATTCATGTTGCTGGATCCTTAATCCTTAAGCAGATGGTTTACCACTGTCTCATTGTAGTCCAGAAATACCTCTTGTATGAGAAAATGTGATCATGCAGAAACAGTACAAACACTATTAACTTGCCTACTGGTTGTTGCTCCCCCTTTGTATCTCTTTGTTCCTCTCCCCCCACCCCCTTCTTTTTATGTTTTTAAGCCACAATGCAAAACTTTTATACTTTTATGCCTAATATAGCACATAGAACTTTTAACTTCTCTGCCCATATTTTTTTTTTGCCTTATACTGCAGATTTCTTTTTGCCCCTAAATTAAGTTAATATGACAGATAAGGTGAACCTCAAAGGCCTTCATTATGAACCGCTTATGAACTCATTTTCAAATAGAGCTGTTTTGTTATTATCTGAGGAGTTTTCTTTTGCTTTGCATACCTTTTCACATCATGGCATTTCAAATTCCTTAAGTCCTGTAATACTATATTTTCTGAAGAAGGCAGAGGAGAAAATAGAGATTTTAATTCCTACTTTTCATATTTTTGGGCAGAATAAGAAAAGGGATTTTTTTTACTCAAAATTGAAGATCTGCCAGCTTGTAAAGTATTCCTTATTATATGAGGGCAATTAAGTTGGCATTTTATGCAAGTTCTCTAGTATGCACCTTAGTGTCTTGTCATAAAGGATATAATTACAGCATTTCATAATGAGCAATCATTTTTAAGTTAAAACCTACTATAAACCTCTCATTAGTGAAAATAATACAATGAAAGAAGGATGTACACCTTCAAAAAGAAAACCAGCTCTTAAAGGAGTTAATCTTTTCATTGCACAATAGATAAAGAATAAGTAATTCTCACTCAGTGTTTTGGTTTTTCTTTTCTTTTTTTTTTTTTTTTTTTTTTTCTTTTTCCCTTTTTTTTTTTCTTTACCCTCCTGATGACGAGAGTTTAATAAACACAGGGTTATGTTCAGATAGAGTTTTCTTCCTTCTGTACTGCACTCAAATAAGGCAGTTTCTTTTTAAGTGTGTGAGGCTGGGTCATATCCTCCTTACAGCCTCATAGTATGATGGTGGGGCAAATTTTGATGCTGCTTGCATTACAGTGGCTGAAGAGCCATCACAGGGAGCTCTGCACTCCCTGTTTACAACCTTAACCTGAACTAAGACTGTTTTCTGGATAAGAAAATGAGTGTGACCAGGCCACTGTTTCTCTAAAATGCTTTGGTCTGAAGTATAACCCTAAGGCAGGATGTTGACACTAGCCCTGAGAGTACTTGTTTGCTAGTCTTTCCTCCTATGTAAAAATCCTATTCTTACCCAGTCCAGCTCCATCAAAGCAACAGGTGAGGGGCTAACAAGCCAGATAATATCTCTGAGTTGTCAGGGAAGCCATAAAAAAATCAGTGTGCCATTTTCCAGAGTGAGTTTCACAGAAAATGAAAATATTCTTAAGATATGCACCATGCCTTGTCAACTATACTTTTCAGAGCCGTGCTCTTATCCCAGGAGATGGGCAGGATAAATACACCTGAATATTCAGGCAATGGGTTTTCTGAATAGATTTTAGTGCCAGTGACAGCTTATTTACTTATAAACCCATTTCATTTCAAGATAAAAATAGCAGAAAAATAATGTTCTATGGTTCAAGTAGGTAGCCATACTGAATTCCTTCCCAACTCATCCAAAAGCAGTTTAAAAATGTATTAAATAGTTTGGCATGTTTTTACCAGTAGGATTGAGCCATAGCAAAACTAATTTCTAAGAAACCTGCAACTGTGTATCAATTATAATAATGATGAAAGATTCTAAATAAATTAGTTCTTCCGGAAGCTATCAACTAGAAGCTAAAGTGAGAGGCAAACTACAAGTTATTTTTTGCCTATTTGAAAGTTTCAGATGTCAGATGGAATGCTTTCCAAAACAAGGATGTGCTTGAGGGGAAAAAGAATAAAAATACCCTTGTTAATCAGAATAAGTAGAATTCAAAATTATTTTAGGGACTTTCCCTTTCCTATTGAGAGCAAACAAGCAAACAAAACCCCCCAAAGCAACCAACAAACAACAACAAAAAAAAAAAGGGAAAAAGAGGGGAAATATGTTCAAACTAAAATTAATTTCAGATCTAAAATATTTGCTGTTGCACTTCCAGCTGCAAAGTGGGAATCTTCTCTGAAGTTGCAAGCATGACTTACTACTTCTACAAGCACTCTTTAAAGAGTGTGAATAGTCTTAGAGAAGAGTTCCTTCGGATGTGCATGGTACATATCCAAGAGTCATGAAGCAATTCACAGAGGAAAATACCAAATAAACCCAAAAACATTCCACTACTGACTTTTCTCCAGACTCTTTGAACTTAATTACTGTAACCAGTACCAAGTTCAAATGTCACTTCAGCATAATGCACCATGTTTGTTTTCATGTCTAGACTACAGCTCGTACAGAAATCACATAGTTAAATTGCACAGTCACCAGTTCAGTTGCTTGCAGTTGCTTGCTGCTTTTCCAGGAGTTTTAAACCTCTAACTGTTACATAAAACAGCATCAACTTGGTGCTAAATGTGGGCACTTGTATTTAGGATTCATGCAAAATCTGGGAAGCAGTTATTGCTTACACCATATTTATGAATAATGACAAGACGCTGCCAGCTGGTGTGTGCAAAGTTGTCTAGACCAATCTAAAAGCAGCCTGTTTTTGCATTTTTTTCTTATGGCAGCTTTGAGGGCCAAGGATCAGACTGCCTAATGTTCCAGCGGCTGCAAACTCTGCAGCTTTGGCTGTTGCAACAGAAATTGTATATAATATCACAATAGTATCTCTTTTTTTTCCTCTCTCTTCCCCCCCCCCCCCCTTTTCTTTTTCTTCCTGCATACATTTCTGTTAGAAGAGAACTGTCCCTCAATAGATGTCTAACACCCAAGCTGTTTGTAGTAAGGCTGAAAACTTTAATCAAACGTATTAGATTTTGGAAGGGGTGATGGGCATTTATAAAAGAAATGGAAAAAACTCCATGGCTGGAGTTGGAAGAGGGGGGGAAGAACAAAAAAAATGTTTAAGAAAAAGGAAAATTGTCCACAAGAGAAGGGAGCAAAAGAAAAGAACTGTAAAGGGAAAGTTCATGTTATTGGGAGAGACCCCATTTTTCCTTTGAGGGCTGTATGTTTTCACTTGGTGTAGACAATTTCATCTTTAGAAGATGCCAGTTTACACCAGGATTACCACTAGTTATTTGTGACTTAATTATTTTTAGTAAAATTTACTTGTAGTTTTTTTTTTAATATCCTTTTGTTTATGCATGACAACTACTTGATTCATGCTAAAAATAAAAATATAGCTATTTTTAATAGTAGTTATTAATATAATTCAGAAATATGTAAATATGGTGCAGCAAGTTCCCCTCAGTGATCCCTAGAACAGTCATAAGCTCCCCTCCAACAACCCCCAAAACACTAAAGGTAGTATGGGCAGATCTTGCTAATAGTTTGCCCCTTTGAGAATTTCTCTCTCTTCATTTTTCATACTGCAATGTATTCACACCTAACAAGTGCTCTTACTTAAACTGAATTCAGACGTGTGTCATAAAAAGAAATATTTCTGTCAAGGTAATAAAGTCTCAGAAGGAAATATGAAAATATTGTCTGTTATAGTTTCCATCTTTTGCTCCATTGTGCCACAGTGCTTTAGAAAAGGGAGATGAGTGTGTGAATTTGTTTACCATTTTCTTTTACACCTGGATAAAATGGGATGCTGTGAGCAAGACTGTGACTCTCAGAAGGCATCTAGATAAACTGTGACTCATTAGACATTCCTGAAGCATGGTGAAATGGAACAGTCAGTGAAGTACTGCAATATCTGGATATAAGTTGTGCAAGGAGAGTATGGTGTTGAGGGATTAATATTATGTGGTGGAAATTCCATTTCATTAACCAGATGATGCCATTCCTACTATAGTGGTATCTGTAGAGAAATTAATTCCAAATCAGTATGCCTACCTACAGCTATAAAGCTAAAACCAAGGCTTACTCAGTAAAGGGGAGAACTTCCATTTCCTTGTGGAAATGAATGATCCTGCATGTGACACTTCAGAAATAACCACTTATTGGTTGTTATTTTGCAGTGAATGCATGCCCTCATCTCCAGAAGATGTGCTTATCTATGTTTTGGGGAAGGAGAGGTATTTAATCTCCTGCTAAGACTCTGTGTATCTTGTTGAGCCATAAGTAGGTGTGAGGGTGATTCTGTCACTGAATAGATGGAAGGAGCTGGCTGCTGATTGTTCTGTATCCCTGCTCTGCCTCCTTCTCAGGCCTGCTTAACCTCTGCTTTTCATCAGGACCCTCAGCTTCATGGCCTCTTTTCTTCTATGTATACTCCTGTTTTCTTGGCTGGTAGGTCTCACTCTTTTCCTTCCTATGCCAATCAGCAAAATGTCTTTTGACATTTTTGCTCTTTCTCCCAGGAACAAGAGGGAGAACATCAAGTCCGTCAAAAATGATAGAGAGGTGGCAGGGAGGTAGCTTCCAGCAGTCTATGCTCTCTTCCTCCTTCATCACCCACTGTACTCATGTAGAGTCACAGAAGTCACAGAAGAAGAGGAGAGTCAGAGAAAGGATTCTTTAATTAATCTGATCAGAGAAGGATGGGTTTGCACAGTTGTTCACCTACATATTACAGTTTGGCATGATTATTACTGGAGATAGGGCAAAGGCCTGGTCAAATTTGCAGGGCTGGCAGTCCAGGAGAAGGGTAATCCTCCTCCATTTTGTGTCTCAATTGAGCTGCAATCATTTAATGGCAGTTATAAACAGTGCTCCATGTTGCTCCATCCTATGTTTTTTAGAGAGCTTCCTATCACAGTCTGCTCTTTGGGAGTAAGTCAGGCCTGTTCCAATGTTAGTAAATGGTGCACTGTGCTGTTAGCTGGTTTTGAAGACCCTGGTTGCTCTCCTGACTGACATCAGTCATGTCTTGTGCATGCAGTGTTATTTTGTACATGCCAGGAATGACTATCAAAACTGGAAGACACTAAGCAGATTAAATTCTGGGAAAATACTAATGTTTGTGCCTAAGCCACACCTCAAGAACTCTCAACACACTGAACTAATGCAGACTGTTCTTAAGTCATCTGAGAATTTCCATAGAGCTGGTTTAAAAGCAGTAAAACAAAAGCTGACATTATCTTTCCACAATATAAAAAGCAGTATAAAAATTACAAAATAGAAATATGTTTTTCCTTTGTTAGGGAAACAATACAGGATCTTTTCTATTATTATTTTAAATGGGCTAGTTGTGGCTATGCACAAGACAAGAGCACTTGACCCACTAATGACTGTCTTATGTGACTTTTCCAACATTCCAAACTTCTGACAGAAATAACTAAATTAATAATAACTAAAAAAACTCCCAAACCTGAAAACCTTTTTGAGAAAGATTTTTTTTCTAGCACAGTTGAAGAGTCTCCACTCTTTTTTTGCCTAACACTGAAAAAGAAAGCCAGGTGAAACAATGCTGGATAGCAAAAAGTCCAAACTAGACTGATCTAAACCCCAAGGAACTGATCCTTAGAGTGGTGCAAATGTTTACTTGGAACTGTGTTATGCTGGGAGACATGACTGTACACATGTGTACCTTATATTATTAGGAGGGAGAGGTTACTCAGGACGTACAGCTTGTGCATTCCATTTTGGAAAACAAATTGCATATATGGAGTATGCAAAAGCTTCATAGGGTCAATTTTTTAAGATTCCTATCCTCTGTTGCACATTTCTGTGCCTGTGAAATTTCACTTGAGATCAAAATCAATGTACTGTTCTTTCTTAAGAGCCCAAAGACTTGAAAGAATTCAACTTGCATATTCATATCATATCCAGTTTAAATTCTCAATTCAATTTCTCTCACATATGGTATTTTTATTTTTGTTTTTACAATTGCAAGGTTAACAGATCTGCTATTACAATTTGCAGGGTTTTTTCTGCAAGAAAGTTTTTTTTTTTGAAAGCTAGGGTGGAATATCTTATTTCAAATTATTCCATTAGGCTTTGAAATGGCTACTCACGAGTTAGATCTGTATTCAGTGTTAGGGATTTATTAGGTTAGGCTTATAAACTGTGGCGTCTGTTGAGTCATATGTGGCTTAAAAAGCGTATCTCAGAGATGGATGAGATTCACTTGTGTGTGAAACACCATTCTTGGGCCAAACTTTGCACTCGGCTGTGTAAATCTACATGAGTTCTGATGAAATCTGTATAATTATTCCCAGTTTGTGTTGGAGTCATTGAGAGTTGCCATTCACTGCATAGATTTAACTATACATTTACGGTTCTAAGTGTTCTGGGGGCTACAGGATTTACTATCTGTTTTATTATCACTCTATCTTATTTTACATCCCCAACCAATGGAAAATCTTTAGATAACCAGGTTGCTTGATGTAGTTTGGATTAGAAAGGTGTGATCCTGACTAAACATGTTTCATATCTTGTAAATGAATTGGGTACATTTCCAAATGCCTAAATGAGTTTTTGAAACGTATATTGAAATTGAAAGTGTTAGACTGTCTTTGATACAGAAGTATGTCATAGCTGTTTATGGATGAAAAGGTTGTTGCCTAATGGCAGCTAGATCAATAGAATTTGATGTAGTTGTGTCATTTATTTTGTAAGCTGCTTTTGTAGTAAGTGCTGGTGGTTTCACCCTTGGCCTCAACAACCCTTCTGTTTCTCTGCTTGGCTCATTTTGTGGTTTTGTAATGTGGCAAATTCCCGCTAGATGCTAGACAAACAACTTTTGCATTTGTGATTTAAGCCGCACTTGAGCTGGGGCTGTCAGAGGTTTCAGCTGATTAGTTGTCCCTCCCAAATCCTTCAGAGATATCTACACTGTGGAAATTTTATGCAATTTTTAAGTTTTGAATTTGAAATTGCAGTCAAAATACTACAGCATCAATGAGCAGTCTGGCATTTGTTCTGCAAAGGAATGCACAGATTTTTGTTCCACAAATTATTTTCCTTTTATTTTGCTTAATGATAAAGGAAGAGGAAAGACTGGCCACACCTTAAGGAAAATGCTTTAATCCAACAACCTACTTGCTCTCTTGCTTGGAAAATCTTGGATGGCTCTCAGAATATTCAACACCATTCAGATTTGCCTTTTTCTCTAAAGAAGATACAAAACACTAAATCCATTCTCTGAAATGAAATGTTTCTAATGTCATGAGAAGAGAGGACAGATGGTGTCATAAAGCTTAAGGGGAAAGTGTAGTATTTAATTCAAAATGTTTGAGAGAGCTAAAGACCGCCACTTAGTTGTCAATTGCTTATTTATGTTCCTTTATGTAAAAGAATAAAACAAGAAAATGAGAATGTTTTGTACATTGCAGAGATAGAAGGATAAAATGGTACTTTATGTCCTTTTGTTATTTGTTAATAGTAATATCCAAATATGATTGATCTTAGCTTTACAGAATTGGTAGAATAACTGAAAACCATTTGTATAATTTCGGGTTTCATGGCAGGCAAGTTTACTGTGATACAGTGTGACAGCCTACCAAGAAAATACATAAAGCTTCATAATATGGAAACTTCTGCGATTTTCCCTCTGCTTTTAAGTAAATTAGTCTTGTAGTGCATCAGGATTTAGATTGTGATTAATTTGTCCCTCTGCTGCTTTGATTGAGCAGCAAAGCATCCCTTACCACTGCCATATCCAAAGTGACGTTTCCATACAGACTGCCTGCTGTTTCATTCATAACCACAAAGCAGCCTGAAATGACTTTACTTCTTTTTACAACTTGCAAGGAGTTACTGGACTCTGCTGGCCTGCTGCCAAAACCCTTAAGAAACTTTATTAATGTGTTACAAGGCTGGGACACCATAGTGCAGGATTTTACTGGTTATACATTTTAATGAGTAAAAATATATATGCACTATTAAAAATGTGGTTTCAAGCAGTTGTGTTACAGTAAATGTTGTCTTTGACAATGATATTCTTAATGTTCACTAATTGCAATTCTGTCTGTTCGTAATGTAAAATTTTGCAGCACAAGAATGTGTTGGAATTTGTATATTATGAATGTTCCCCTAATGCCCCACTTTTTAGCCCAAAGAAGACTCTCTTCTGGTGCTAGGAAAAAAAATAAATCCAAAATATTGTTGAAAGCTTTTAGATGAACTTTAGCTCTGTACCTACAGATGGGTAATTGCAGAAGAAGATGAGAAAGACTGAAGAATATGTTGCTGTAGAGATGTATGTAGCCTATACACAGTACATAACATATGAAGAGCTAATGTAGTTTAACTAGCTTCAGAATTAATGTCAGAAGCCAGGCTGTCAGATGTGATTTCAGTGTTATTTTGCAAAAATTTTTTCTCAACAGTTTTTGCTCTACATTTTTAAAACTCAGAATTCACTCAGACAATGGAGTAGATAAACTAGACAAAACTCTCAACAATTTCTTGTGCACAAGAACAGAGACTATTCCTTGCATAAAGACATGTGAACTCTTCAAAAAGAAGGTAGTTTCCTCACTTTTCTGTTAGTTATTAAAAATTATGTCTTACAGATATTGTTCACCGAGAAGCATCCCAATTTTCAGTTATTGTGTGCTTTTCTCTGGAACTGGTAAATCCTAGCAGATGAAAAATAGTCATAGCTTTAATGAAAATAACAATAGGAAATAGAGAAAGAAATGTGGAAGTGAAATTCAGTAGCTGATGGAATGAAGACTTAGTAGCAAAGGAAAAATTTAAATAGAAATGTCTCTTTTTAAATAGTTTATGACACATGTTAACAACTCTTTAATTTGCATAAAAAACCTTCCATTCTGCTTTCAGACTTTGCATTTGGACATGAAATTTTCAAAGGTTGCTGCCTTAGAAAGCAATTGTGTTTTGCACCTAATTTGAGCAGAAAAGATGACAATGGTTTGTATTCATAAGGAGGCTCATAGAGTACATTCTTTCTTGGTACAAAAATACGAAGATACTGTGGCCGTAATTTACACTGTTTTCCTGGGAAGAATACCTGGAGATAGAAAAACTAGTATTTGCTGGAGAAGTGTCCCCTACTGAAAAGTGCTACAGTGATTATTTTAGGTTTGGTGTTGGTGTACAGGCTATTTTCATAGGAATAGTGTTTCAGAATCCTGTGTTAGTTTGGCATAGATCTCGCCTTTCTTTAGTCTCTGGTGGTCTACACAAAACCTGAAAGGGTGCCTAGCATTGATAGTCCTAATGCAACTAAGACAGCCAGGGGCATTTGTAGTTAGTGAGCCAAGCTCCCAAGCAGGTGCTTCATTCAGGTCACCACCAGTTGAAGTTTTCAGTCAGGAATACATTTTCCAAAGAAAATTGTAGAATCACTTGGTTGAAAAAGACCTTAAGATCGTTTGGTCCAAATGCAACATAACATCTCCCTGTGCACAATTGTTAGACCACGTGCCTACGCACCACATCCAGAACATCTTCTAAACCCCCTCAGGGATGGTGACTCCACTGCTTCCTCAGGCAGCTTGTTCTAGTGCCTTTTGGTGAAGAATTTTTTCCCAATATCCAATCTAAACCTGCCCTGGTGCTATTTAAGGCCATTTCCTTTCATTCTTTCATTTCTCCCCTGAGAGAAGAGGCTGGTCCCCACCTTGCTGCAGCTTCCTTTCCGGAAGTTGTAGAGAGTGATGAAGTCTCTCAGGGCTCCAGGCTCCCCTCAGGGCTCTGCCCTCTGTGCTGAACAGCCACAGCTCCTTCAGGCACTCCTCATCTGACTTGTGTTCAAGACTCCTCGCTGATCTCATTGCCCTCTTCTGTTCATGCTCCAGCATCAAAATGGAGACATACTTATGCTAATAAAGACTGTATTGAAGAAATAAAGATTTAAAGTTGTTTTTTTTTGTGTGTGTTTTGTTTTGTTTTAAACACATATATATGTGCACAGGTGGTGCTGCATAGGTATCAGTACAGCCTGAATTTGACTTCTTCCTGATGTTACTAAAACCTTCCGTCATGAATATTTAAGACATTAGCCTCATTTGATGCAGAATATGAACAAAGGATTGCATATGGAAAAGAAAAAGTCATATTGCCAGCACGGATTGTGATGTCTTGACTTTCAAGTATCTATCTAAGCAACTTTTTGTTCTTTTTTTTTCATACAGCGTTTGAATACTTTAGAGAAGATACATTCAAGATCTGTAGATGTACAGAATAAACAAATAATAGGTTGGTTTAGGAAGCAGAATTAACTTGTGATAATTTGTAACCTTTTTTCAAAATCACGCACACATTTCAGTGTTCTCTTCTGATAGATTTTTATGCATTTTAGACCTAGCTATTAGAACTGTGACTTACAACACTTCTCTAAAGCTGAAACATCTGTACTGATGTTCCTGATAGAACAGATCCTTTGATTTTTCCTGTCCTTTAAATTCCTAGCAAAAAGAAGAGAACGTGGAAGTAATTATAAATAATTTTTAAAAATAATAAATTATGCCTTCATTCTTCTTTCCTTTGAATATGACAGAAACTCAAGTGCCAATGCCAGTGAAAGCATGAACCAATTGGTAGGAACCTTTCTTAATACACAGATGGAACTGCTAAGATAGAAGGATATTTCCTGCAGCATTAAAATTACAAACTGAATATCATATTAAGTTTTAATATGGTAAATAGAATTCCACAGTCATTTGAAATCCAGAAGTGTTGAAGTGTTTTATTTAGCAAACCTACTGGCAAAAGCATCAGAACCTGAGGACTAGGGATGGTATCTCATTTTCCTACTGCTTACAGTGTGGAAATGCTGAGTTACATGCAAATATTTTACTAATCATTATTCCAGATTGCTGGCCTGACATCAGACCAGTCACATGAGGTGACTGGATAAAATGGACAGATAAAGTGGAATTTGAGCCTGGGAAAGCTATTCTTACATGTTTGGGTGTTGTGGGTTTTTGTTGTTGTTGTAGTTTTTTTTTTTTCTTTAATAAATGAATGGAAATGTATTCTTTAGCACTTTTAATAGGTTAAAAAAAAAAGGTAAAAAGGGAAAGTTTTGGGATTCTCTGTAAAATGAGTACTTGGTGCTGCCATAGGGGAAAATGGCCTGTATTTCTCTAATGTTGTAACTGAAAGTGCCGTGTTAACCCAATGAGGAGGAGAAATGGAGAACTGGTAGGTATATATTTTAAAATACACATGTGTATTTCAGAGGAAGAAGAGAGGCATGGTAGTCATTTTCATAATGAAGCTTCATCTACAAAAGCTGTAGGTATCATAGTATCAATCAGGGTTGGAAGGGACCACAAGGATCATCTAGTTCCACCCCCCCTGCCATGGGCAGGGACACCCTACACTAGATCAGGCTGGCCAGAGCCTCATCCTGCCTGGTATTAAACACCTCCAGGGACGGGGCCCCAACCACCTCCCTGGACAACCCATTCCAGGTAGCAGATATGATAGAGAAAATTACATAATTTTATGAGGATAATGCTTTATATACAACAGATTAACCAGGGTAGCTTTTATTTTTATTCTTCTTCTGGCAGGGACCAGTTTAAAGGTGTACTAGTTAAATATTAATAGAAGAGAGGCCAATTGAAATTGCATGCCAATGCAGCCCCCATGTTCTTTGGAACCTTTACTTTAGCTCACTGGAACTTTACAAGAATGTCAGTGTTACATAGCTGTGTGACTTTGACCCCAATTACTAATTAAACAGAGGGTGAAAGTCACTTAATTCGGAAGCCTGTTGAGTGGACAGAACTATGACAGTGAATGTCCTTTGTATTTACAGGGACAAAGGTTTCTACTCTGCTCAACAGAGTAGAAAGGATTAGAAATTAAATAGAAGTTATATAAATAATTGACTGGGCTTGATTTGATGCAGCAGTGTGGCTATAGACAATAAGCAGTTCATGGATCAGTTGACTAATGTTTTCATAAAAGCTCCTGTTCAGATATTATTATATAATAATAGTTTATAGGGAGCCTTAAGATAGCAAATAGACAGGGTGAGAACCCACAAGACAAGCTTTGTATCCACTATTTTCTTCTGGTGTGGGCACTTCCTATTTTCCTTTCAAATTCCAAGTGATGATAAAATACATGTAGAATTACATTTTTTAAAGGAAATTTAGTGAAAATGTAATATACTCATGCATCATCTGTCATTAGCCAAACCACTATGCTTACCTGGGACTCTGGAGAAACTGAAGTAAGCAGTAAACATGCAATGGTCTCAGCAAGGACTTGAAATGCCTCTGTTTCTGCCATGGTCAGTTAGGATTACAATACAGTAAGCAGGCACAAAGAATCTGCCTTTGACAAAGAACAGGGTGAAAGGATACCCTCCTTGTCTTTATTATTCAGTCTCAGGATGGAACAGCTCAGGTTTACTAGTTCTGGCCAAGGGTGGGATAGCTTGGTGAGGATGTCCCTCTCAAATCAAATACAAAGAAGATGGCATAGCAGAGCTTTGAGATGTGGGAAAGGTTTTTGTGCATTTGGCTGGTTGCTTGGAAGAGAGTTTTTGTTCAAAAGCGGGTAGATACAATCAGTGTGAAGGCAGTATCAAGTATCTGGGATTTCACTGGTGCCCTGTGACCAACTGCAGAATAGCCGAGTTTTACAAAGGTCCCAGCTTATGTGCTCCTGGCACAGGGGAAGCCTATGATGATTTATGCGTAATTTAAAACAATAAAGTTAAGCTTCCTTTCAGGAAACCCCTACTCCTTTTTTTCCCAGTTACAGGATACTCAGAGCAGTCCCTTATGCCTTCCCTTGTACATGGTGTTCTTATGGGCCTGGTGTGGCCAGCCCT
Source organism: Colaptes auratus (assembly GCA_015227895.2). Lineage (NCBI taxonomy): Eukaryota > Metazoa > Chordata > Aves > Piciformes > Picidae > Colaptes > Colaptes auratus. Next base: position 48,434,382 of record CM026897.1, on the reverse strand, counting down.
TGGTGCCAGGTCTCACGCTTGTCTGGAAACCCAGCTCTTTGCCTCATTTAAAACAATCAGACAGTTTTAAAATCAGCTTTGGCTTTTGCTGCACATAGGACGGCACTAGGTTGACGACATTTCAGGGTAAGTGTTTGGCAGCCATTTTAGATACTGCCTGTGCTGAGAATTCTTTGGCTGCCAAAAATTGCAGACACACTGTGCCAAAACACTCTTGGCAGTAGAGATAAACTTTGCAGAGATACATAGTCCAGAAATATCTTACAATTACAAAGCACAGCGGGCAGAATGTTTTTACAATACAGCTGTGCTAATGTAAACATTTAATTTGGCAACCTTCTCCACCCACTTTTCAATTAACTGGTTTTATGCAGATACTTTAGGTCTGCAGTAAACTTTATTGCTACTTCTCTTAGAATACAGTTTATGAAACACAGATTTGAAGTATTTTGGGGTCTTTTTGTCCATTTAGTAAGGCACATTGAAAATGTTAGGTTGTCATAAAGGCAAGTTGCAATTCCTGTTTTAAAGTGCCTTAGCTCTGGCTTCACTAAAAGCTTTTGCTTCAAAAGTATATATTAATTGGGGTCTGTCTCCTTTGGTTTCTTCCAAAGTAAGTAACAGGATATTAATAGAAATAAATTAAATCACTTAAAGAGCTACAAAAGGACGTTTGTACTAGTAATCATTAGAAAAGACAAATGGTCTTGCCGTTGTAGAATGGTGCTACAGGGACGGCTCTGACCAGCAGTTCTTACAAATCTAATTGCAGTAATTGTGTGATAGCTGCGGTAATTGTTCTTCTAGAAAAATAATTTCCAATCACAAGGAATATGCAGCCTGTGGTGACAAAAGCAGCGGAAGATCTTTTCCTGCAAACTTCAAAATGCTGGAGGTTTCAGTATTTTATAATGAAATAATTTGTTTTATGAAACTGGTTAATGTTTTATCATATAAGAATACATGTTAGATAACATCCCTCTACTTGCTATCAAATACATTAAAGTATCTCTCTTTAGTTCCTTTTATATTTTGTGGGAATGAAAAGCTTCAGTGTGAGTTTGAAAGACCGAAATGTCGAGTCTTTTCTTGCTGTCAGGAGCTACTTGATCCTGTGAGGTTTTGCATTTCATCAAAGGGACCATAGCTGGTATTGAGGACTCCATGTTCAAGGGCTGGGCAAAACAGAGTGAGCACAGTAATAAAATTAATATATTCTCCATTGATAAAAGGCTTTGGGAGTCAAAAGATCAGTTCAATCTGGACAAGTTGCAGGACAGGAAAGATTGTATTTTAAAAACTTTTTTTTTTGGAAAGTATGTTGAGACTTTAGTCATGAAACTTGGACTAACATCCAAGATACTGCATTTTCAGGCCAAGCCATTGATTGTTGTCAATAACTGTGCAGTAGCAGGAGCAGATGCTGATGTTTGTCCCCCAGTCCACTAGATGATAATCTGTGCTACACAAAGTGTTCAGCTTTCATTTGAATCTGTGTGGGGCCAGATGAGGCAGGTTGATGACTGGTAATGGGCACCTAAGTATCTCCACATGTGTTTTCAGCTGACATGCAGCAATTTACTGGGAACTGGGTGAGTGATTTTTTACATTAAACTTCATACGAGTGAAGGAAAGAAACAGAAGTAAGTAAAAGTGATAATGTTTGTGAACATTGCTGAAGTCAGAATTTACCAGGAGATATTTAAATGTGCATGTTACGGCTCAAAAGCAAGTGAGTAAAATTAACTACTTCTATTTCTAAGTGAATTTCAGAAAGTTTTATTCTAAATACGATTGAAGGGCTATCAGAAAAACAAGAGCAGCTTCTAATTGATTTGCCCATTCCTAATCTCCATTAGAATGAATTAAATTCTGAGTGAATTCTGTTTTAAGAAAAATTGTACTTACTCTTTTATAGTCAACATCAAATGAATGTCATTAGGCTAGTAACTACTAAAGCATAACAACTGAGATATATTGAATAACTGAAGAAAGTCAGAAATAACAACTGTTGAAGCTCTAAAAACATAAGCTAGGATCAAGTAAGGATAGTTATGCCTTTCTGTTCGGTTGCATTACAAAGGCTGGCTGTGAGAGAAGGAATATAGTTTGTGGATGGGATCCCACACAACTGATTATTTCAGGAATTCAGAATAAATTCCTGTACCTCATGACTTCAAGACATTTTCTTAGATTCCTGTTATAGAAAGTATAGAATAAATACAGATTTAAATATAGAATCACCAAAGTTGGAAGAGACCTCAAAGATCATCAAGTCCAGCCTGTCACCCAAGACCTTATGACTACTAAACCATGGCACCAAGCGCCATGTCTAATCCCCTCTTGAACACCTCCAGGGATGGTGACTCCACCACCTCTCTGTGCAGCCCATTCCAATGTCGAATGACTCTCTCGGTGAAGAACTTTCTCCTCACCTCGAGCCTAAACTTCCCCTGGCGCAGCTTAAGACTGTCTTCTTGTTCTGGTGCTGGTTGCTTGAGAGAAGTGACCAACCCCCTCCACAACTGATGAATTAGTTTTAATTAATTACACCTTACTCTTTCTACCAATCAGTCAAAAAATCATGTGTGCTGATACATTGGAATTGTCTAGCAGTTTTTCTTAAGTGCTGTTCCTGTAATAAGGGCAGTTATTCAGCATTGTTGTTCTGATTAAAGTACAACAGAGTAACAGTGCTTTTAGGAGTAAAATGAAACGTTTTAATAGATTTTTAGCCATTTCATGAGCAATAAAAATTCAGTTTGGTGGCAAAGGATTTCATGAGTGAGATCCTTATTCTCTCCTTGATTTGTCCACAGGAGTGTGAAAATGAAGCCTGGCCCCAAAAATCAACAGTCTGAAATGGACAAGTGAGAAATGCATACTGCGCCTATAGTGAGATGATCACTCACCTTTGACAATCCATGGTCTGGCATTATCTTAGAGGATTTTTAGAAAGATGCTGAAAACTTATGTGCATAGAGTAGTGGTAAGCTTCCAACCTGCAAGAGCCTAGATGGAAGTAACAATGCTGTGTCAGTTCTTTAGGAAACATAAACAAAGACAGACGAAATGGTCCTCTGTACAGCAGAAGACAGTTTAAATAGATGAGGCTCTGGCGTAGCACTTAATTTTATCAAGCATTTAGTGTTTAGAATGTACAATGCAGTTGTATGTGACTTGCCAACTATCTGGGCTTCCCCCACTGTTTCTGGTTTGGCAACGATGTGGTTTTTCACCCTGTTGCAATGATGAATGCCAAGGGACAGGCCAGCTTTATGCTTCCTGTCTTCCTCTTTGTCCTGGCTTGGCCTTCACTCTGTCTGCCAAGTCACAGATGCCAGAAGCTTACACAGAAAGGTCAAACGACGATGGTTTAAAATCACCTGTGCCAACATTTGCATTTGATTTCTCTTCTACATTCAGGTAAACTGAAAGTACAGAGCACATAGCTGAGAAGGAAGACAAAGACATTTTTGGCCATAGAAGTCTATGGACTTCTTGCAAACTGCTTGCAGAGACAGTGAACATTTTCAAAGGAATTCTGAGTGAAGCTCAGTAAAATGTGAAGTTCTAAATTACCTGTTTGTATCTCTCTTGCCCAGTTTGTTTTCACTTAGTTTGGCAGTTTTACTGCATTTGGGAGTAAAGTTCCTTTGGAGTTCAGTACTACTTTGCAGTTGGATTTGAAGCTATGGATTTGAAACTATGTCACTGTGTGGTAATTACTAAAAAAGTTAAACTTAAAGTCATATTTATAACCAGGAACTTATAATAATAAATACATAGTGTGGTGGGTTGAAAAATCCACCCCCCCCTAAAATTGTCAGACCAGCTCAATTGAAAGGAAATGAAGCTATATTTACAAGCAAAACTACAATCTAAAATATGGAATGCAATGAATATGTACAAAATATACAATATTTACATATATCTACAATTTATAAAGAATAGAAGATCCCCCCTGGGCAAACCAGGGGGCTACTAATTGCTACCCCACTCCCTGCTCCCTTCCCTCCCCCTGTGCACACGGGGCAAGAGAGAGAGCAGAGAGTTGCTGTTACTTAACCACAACAAAGAATGCAGCCAAGGTCAGCAAATCCAGAAGTCAGCAGAAGCCAGAGCTAGTATATGCTAGAGCAAGGAAGCCAAAAAGAGAGAAAGTTAGTTTATAGATGTAACTTTTATGGTTGATATCTATCCAATGGGATTATTTAGAATTTATCATTATTTTCCTTTTTACACCCAATAGTGATTTATTTGCATTCTACTACTTTCTGTTCAAGATCTGTGGAAAATTTTCAAGGCACAGCCCAAAACTGCTACATATAGCTGTTCAGAACCTAAACTTGATCAACACAAAAAACTCTTGAACAGTTTTATACAGCATTTCCCCAGACAAAAATAGTTCGCCTGATTTTGGTTCAACCTTTCTCCACCTTATGAAGATAAAGCAGGAAAGTATAGCTACCACCTTAATTTCTGTAACATTTCTTATGACTATGATATTCACCTAATGCTTTAATGTCCTGAGTTTTGACTAAACTAAGGCTGATGATAGTTACCATAAATGCATCATAACTATTGGCCATGAGTTGTAAAATTGTGTCATTGTAAGGAAAGCCTTCTGTTCAGATGATCCATCAAATCCTGGTCTGCAAAGCATAGCTTTGTATTTCAGTCAGTCTTCAAAGGAGACTATTCACTTTACTCATCATCTCAGCATCTCTTCCACCTCATACACCTTTAAAGAGGGTGTTTTTTTAAAAAGAAGAGCAACAAATAAGAGAAATAAGAGATCTTCTAGCCATAGGCTCCTTCATAGTAAGCAACATCAGATTGTCCATCTGTTATTCAGATGAGCAAGAAATCTGTACAGTTCTTAGTGGTTTTAGTTTAAATATTTTTGTGGATGCTGGGAAGGTTGCAGGATTGAACATTATTCCCCAGCATGTGATGAAGGCAGAAGGAAAGTAGAGAAACTGAAAAGAGAAGATAGGATAAACAATTTGTTTTTTGATGTCTTGTTCATTCTTACAGGTGGTTTCAAGTTATCTTAAAGTACATCTTTAACAGTTTCATGTACAATATTATGCCTGAAGTTATTTATAGACCTGGACCTTGTGTAAAAGGATTGCCAATGTAATTAGTGGAAGAACAGTGTGGAGTCAAACAGTGCATGTGGACAACCACTTCTAACCCCACTCACACAGAGCCACACACGTGGTCAAGATATGCCAGTGTATTGTGGTTCTCCTCTACTAGTCTCACAGAAATATACAGTGCAAAGAATTTACCTTTTCCTGCCCCATAATCACTGCACTTCTTTTTAGTGCCTCACTGATGAATAAATGTTATTTAATAACATGATTTCGAACCTAGTCTTCCTTCCTTCCTTCCTTCCTTCCTTCCTTCCTTCCTTCCTTCCTTCCTTCCTTCCTTCCTTCCTTCCTTCCTTCCTTCCTTCCTTCCTTTCCTTCCTTTCCTTCCTTTCCTTTCTTTTTGTCCTTTTTTTTTTTAATGCTGCAACATGCTGACTAAATTTTTGGCATCCGCTGATTATTAAAATGGGCTGGGGCTAATAAATTTAGAAGGGCAACTATCAATTTGGTGCTGACACATGCCTTTGTTGAGAGATCCTCATGCTCTTGCTCATAATCTGTATGAAATTAGTATTAGGCTGTGGCATATAGTTTGAAATGGTATAGGTGAAAACTGTTCAAGGATACATAAACTTGCTGTAACTGAGCCAACTTGTGTATGGGAACCAGTGTAGGTTTGCAAGGTTGACAGTCTTTCTAGATCCACGTTTTCTGAGCTGGTTCCTATATACACAGACATATTGGCTAACAAACTGTGGTAACTTACAAACTAAACTTTGTATAAAGCTTTAGTTTTATTCTTTCTGTCATGGCAATCTGTCTTCATGTGCTGTTTGCATCTCCTGAATACGTTCATCATGCTGTTACCAAAAGCTCTGCATACATAAGTGATGTGATTGTTCATTTGATTGAAATAGAAGAAAGGGGGCATACGCTAATGCTGGTGTTTCCTGGGGCGCCGAGGTCTTTAAACTAACAGAAGACAAACTGGCTTGATGTGGAACACGTTGTGACTGTGTTACATGAACTTGATTTAGAGCACTTGTGTATATGAGAAGACTAATGCTTTGGAAAAATTGGCCAAGAAATGTGCTGGCATATTCTTGGTTTCCAGTGGTTGCTTTTCTGCAGGTGGAGCACTCTGTTACAAGCCCTGACATTTCCTCATTCTGCTGCAGACAGGTCACTCACCCCTGTTTTCATCTCACTTGTGGAAATGCATTGGTGCCAGTGAACAGAAATGTCTGTGAAAAGCACACATTGCTATGGGACAGCTTCAGGTTGGAGAGAGTTTGGGAAAGCTTGGGGCAGGCTGACAAGCCTGTCAGTTACACCCACTGGGTGGGGAAACACAGCCCTAGGCTAAGGTGAATTTCATGAGAGAACTGGATTTTCTCATGTTCTTGCTGTTACTGATACCAAACGGCTGTCCTAAAATGCCTCTATTGTTGTTCATGTTTCACTTCTAAGCAGGCATTAAAGGGATACTGTTTGTTATTCAGATGTACAGCATCACTTGCAAAACTGCTTGGGGCTTTGGATATTTGCTTGCTGTAACTGTTCATAAGAGTCAAAATGATTGTCTAACCAGCGAATTGGTCTTACTTGAATTTCAATGCAAATTTTAGCAACTGTGTGGAAACCTGAACTACTGAAAGATAGGTTGATTTGAATGAAATCTAGTCTTGGCATTGCACACTGTTCCATATTCACATTAAGTTGCTCAAGCAGCACAGACAGATTGACTTTACACTGCTCTGAAGTGTTGGCAGCAACCACACTGAAAGGAGGCTGGCTAGAAAGGGAGATGTAAGAATGTTTTTTGATAAGCACATGAGGTGTATGTGTATTTTTGGAGGGCAGGGAGGGACAGGCAGGAGGGAAGAAGGTAAAGTAAAATCTGAGATGTTTCCAGACTTTCTTTAAAGTATTGTCATCTGCTTGAAATCAGCTATAAGCGGGTCTGCTGTAATTACAGTGCATACACCCGAACTTGTGTGCGGCACATTGTGTCTCACTAAACTTCTCCAGGTCAAGTGAGCGTAACCCATTTTTCCACACAGCTGTCACAAGTGCTTGACTATATGTAAGAAGACAGTAAACTGAATCTTGAACCTGCTCTGTGGTGCACAAGGGGGAAAATTATTACTATTGTTCCTGGAAGAAGGACAGCACATGTATTACATTGCAAGATTTAGCTATAAAGTTGGTAGAAGAAGCTGAAATATTTCTGTAATGAATATTGTTGTAAAGGTGCTGTGTTCATATTTATTTCTGTTCTTTCCCTCATGCACAAGAGAGTTAACATATTTAGCTCATTAGACTTTCCTCTCTGCAAAGCCCCAGATGTGGGTCTGTAACTAAGATAATCTTGAAGCTATACACATTTATTATTTCTGTACACACCCATGCACAAGTACATGAATATACAAACTTACTAATATGGAAAGGATTGTTTGGTTTAAATGTTATGGAATCATAGAATAGCTTGAATTAGAAGTGACCTTAAAAATCATCTGGTTTGAATCACCCTGCCATGTACAGGGACGCCTCCCACTAAACCAGGTTGCTCAAAGCCTCATCCTGGTCTTAAACTCTTCCAGGGATGAGACATCCAGAGCTGCTCTAGGCAACCTGTTCCAGTCCCTCACCACCCTCATAGTAAAGAATTTCTTCCAATGTCTAAGCTGAATCTACCCTTGTGATATCAACACAGGCTCTCCAGCTTTTCTCTAAGCTTCAATGAGGTACTGGAAAGCCACTGGTCTCTTCTTCAGGCTGAACAGACCCAAATCTCTCAGCCTGTCCTCACAGGAGAGGTGCTCCAGACCTCTGATCATGTTTGTGGCCCTATTCTGGACCCTCTCCAGCAAGGCCTTCCTGTGGTGAGGGCTCCAGAACTGGACACAGTACTCCAAGTGGGGTCTCACAGGAGTGGCAGAATCACCTCCTTCAGCCTTCTGGCCATGCTTCTTTTGATGCACCCCAGGATATGGTTGATGTTTTTGGGCTGCCAGCACACATTGCCTGCCCATGTCAAGTGCTTCATCAACCAGCATCCTCGAGTTTTTCTCTGCAGGGCTGCTCTCACTCCACTTGTCACCTAGACTGTGCTTGGGACCCAGGTTCAGGACCTTGCACTTTTTCTTATCTTGTATTTTTAGCCAGCTGAAGGTTGTTTTTTGGAGTTAAAAGGGGCCTTCAGTAAGGATGTAATTCTTGAAGTTAGGGTCAATATATTGAATGTCTAAGAGTAGCCATTCTCATGTAATAAGTCTTTGAGCTGTTGAGTGGTATAACCTGTTTTGCTCTCTGCCACAAAGTGAAACTTTAGTTTCATTTGAGTTTTCAGGAAACTTGCACAAGGTTTTTTAACTCCAAAGCCTTGTTTTCCTATCACTGTAGATACAGTCAGACATTGATTGCAGCATCAAATCAGATGATGTGACAAAATAGTAGTGAGAAAACAAGAAATTCTGGATGGTTACACAGTGTTCAAGGCACTGGCAAGTTACACAGATAGGCTAGGAATTTTGAGTTAGATTGTTGTTTTATTTTTTACTTTATACTCAATTTATACTTACACACACACACAAAAGAAACCTAGTAAACAATAAAAATAAAAACATTGTAATTTGAACCTATATGTCTGCTTTTTTGTGTAAAAAGTATTGTCCTTTTTTTCTGAGTATAAAATAGCTACTAAAGCCAGCTTTAGTGAATACATTGCAATAAAAAGAGAAAAATCAGCCTTTGCTGTACACTAAATCAACAAGCATATTTTAAAATTTTAATTGCAAAACTACAGTTGGTATTGTAGGGATGTCAGGGAATTTCACCTATGTAGATGATGCTAATACATTAAAAATTAGCAGAATTGCAAAATATGCTGATATGTAATACACAGCAGAAGTTAAAGAATTGCAAAACAGATGCTCCCATGTGACACTAGCCACAAAATGACAGAAATAGTTTGGGAAGGAACAAATGAACACGATCAGGTAGGATTTAAATTTTCTTTTTGATAGCTTTTGGCCATGATGACTGTAGCAGCAATACTGTTTCTAATAGCAAGATAGGAAAACTGTGGGGAAATGTTCTTTTAAATGGCATTGTTTCAAATTTGAAAGACAAGGTTTAAAACAGGATGCTCCCCCCCCCCTTTATTTTTACATTGATAACATGGTTTATAAAGAAAATAAATTTTTTTGCAGAACATCTCTCCCCAAAACCAAAACTGGGTCAGTCATCCATTTCTATGGTTTAGTCAGTTTTACATTTTAAGTTGTCCTGTGGCATATCATATGATTAGGCACTTCTAATTTTTGTCTAATGTAAAAGGTGAAGGGAGACAGAAAATCAGTCCATTGACCAGAATCTTTTGGTTTTGATCACTGTTGCTTCAATACTGTATTCATTATCTTTTCTCTTTATTTATTAATGACTTGCATATGCTGGAAAATAAATGTGGTGGCTGTGAGCACACATGTAATTCCAATTTATGAACCACTGGTTTGAAAAGACAATGCAATTTTTCTCAGCCAGTTCTTGCACATTACTGAGTAGCATATGATTGTAACTTTCCAAAGGGCCGAAGATTTTATTACAGTTTGTTATAGGAGATGAAGCAATGTGCTTCAAATTAAAAATGCAGTGTTATCCTAAAGTAGTCATTGAACAGTACTTTTGTACTTTCAAACTGTAATTTACCATGAAGTGCCTTATCCAAAGCTCAATGGAGAAAATGGCTATTGATTTTAATAACCTTTGGCTGAGACTTTTATTGAACAAACCTCATTTTTTGGTCATAGTCATGTCATCATTATCTCATGTCAAAAAAATGCCACCTTTCATAGTGGAAATGTGTACTTTATCTCCCTAAACTCTTTTTACTTTACTACCCTAAAGTACAACAGAAAATTAAACCCTGACTGCATGGCAGTCAGCGATAAGATCCATATTGGCTTCCATGAAATGAGAATCTCCACAGTTCTTTGTAATACACATTGCACAAAGGTGAGGGTTAATCTTTGTCTTTCACAACATATGATGTAATTTATCTCCTTCCAGTTGCTGGCAGTGACAATGAAAGGAATAAACAGATCCAGTCTATTGGTATATGGCTTCATGGCTGGAGTTACCACCACAATTTTTAATGTTTTTTTTTGTTAAGGGGATGGCCTACATGGCACCAGGCTTGCTGACGTCTAATGGGTAACACCTTACTCAAAGGGAGAAGAGGGCCTTTGCTCAGGAAATTGCAAGGCTGATCAAGAGGGGATAACAGTATCATACTTCTCTAGGACAAGCTGTGTAATAAAAGAGCATGCCAGGGTTAGAGGTGTGAGTAAGGGGCTTCAATCTGTTGTCCTGAGGCATTCTGGGGACACTGCAGCACAGTCAATGTCTTGAGAAGACAAGCCAGGGGCTCCTGAGGTAGTAGGAGCCTACAAGGAAACATCTGTGAAACACTTTAAGGGAATTAAAGAGTGTTTGTCAAAGAAGGTGATACAGCCAACAGCCCAGCTGAAGTGCCTCTACACGAACACATGCAGCACAGGCAATAAATGGGGAGCTGGAAGCTTCTGTGCTGCTGGAAAGCTATGATATAGTGACCATTACTGAAACTTGGTGGGATGAATCCTATGACAGGAGTGTGGCTGTTGATGGCTATGAGCTGTTCAGAAGATACAAGAAGGGAAAGAGGGAAGGAGGTGTTGTCCTTTGCATCAAGAAATCAATAGAGTGTAAGAAATCAGGCAAGGAAGGGAAGAAACCAGCATTGCTGAGTTGAGACCTGCTGGTCAAACTGAAAGGCAAGAAGGAACTGCAGGGGCAGTTCAAGCAGGGACAGGTGTCTTGAGGAGAGTATAGGGATGCTGCCTGGTTGTGTAAAGATGAGGTCAGGAAGGATAGGGTGTACCTGGAGCTGAACTTGGCAAGGGATGCAAAGAATAGCAAGAAGGACTTCTACAGATATGTGAACCAGAAAAGGAAAGTTAAAGAACATCTATCCCACTTGAAAGCAAGAATGGTGAGTTAGTAACAACAGAGGGGGAGAAGGCTGTGGATCTTAACAACATTTGCCTTCACTGGCAGCCTCTTTACTCAAACGTCCCGAGTTGAAAGACCATAAGAACAAGAACGGGGACAAACTCCCTTCCACTGTAAGTGAAGAAGTAAAGACAAAGTTCATGACCACCTGAGGAATCTGAAGTTGCTTAAGTCTATGGGACCTGATGAGCTGCATCCTGGAGTCCTGAGGGAATTGGCTGATTTATTTGCCAAGCCATTCTCCATGATGTTTTAAAAGTCCTGGCAGTCAGGAGAAGTCCTGGTGACAGGAAGAAGGGAAACATCACACCCATTTTTAAAAAGAGAAGAAAGGAGGACCCTGGGAACTGTCAACCTGTCATCCTCACTACTGTCTCTGGGAAGATCATGAAACAGATAATTGTCAAAGCTCTGATAAGGCACATGGAGGACAAGAAGGTGATTCAAAATGATTCAGTGACTTTGCTTTCTACAATGGAGTGAATACATCAGAGGACAAGGGAAGGGCAATGGATGTCACCTCTCTGGAATTCTGCGAGGCCTTTGACATGGTCCCACATAACATACCTCTATGTTAGTTGGAGAGATAAGGATTCAATGGATGGACTGTTTGGTAGATAAGGAATTCTCTGGATGGTCACATCCAGAAGGTAGTGGTCAAAGGCTTGGTGTCCAGATGGAGATGAGAGACAAGTGGTGTTTCTGGGGAGTCAGTTCTGGGACCAGTGCTGTTTAATATCTTCATCAATGGTATCTGTAGTGGGATAAAGTGTACCCTCAGCAAGTTTGCAGATGACACCAAGCTGCGTGGTGTGGTCAATATGCCAGAGGGATGAGATGTCAACCAGAGAGACCTGGACAAGCTGGAGAAGTGGGCCTAGATGAAGCTCATAAGGTTCAAGGCCTAGTGCAAGGCTCTGTACCAGGGTCAGGACAATCCTCATTATCAAAACATATTGGGGAATGATATGATGGAGAGCAGCCCTGTGGATAAGGACTTGGGTGTACTGGTGGACAGAAAGCTTGACATGAGCCAACGGTGCACACTTGCAACCCAGAAGGCGAAAGAAGAATGGCCAGCAAATTGAGAGAGGTGATTCTGCCACTGTACTCTGCTCTTGTGAGACCTCCCCTGGGTACTGTGTCCAGCACTGAGAACTGTAGCACCTCTTGTACAAAGACAAGCTGAGAGAGTTAGGGATGTTCAGCCTGTAGAAGAGAAGGCTACAAGAAGACCTTACAGCATCTTTTCAGTACTTGAAGGTGGCATACACAAAATTTGGGGAGGGGCTGTTTGCAAAGGCATGTACCACTAGGACAAGTGGCAGTGGTTTGAAACAAGAGAAGGGTAGATTCAGACTGGACATTAGGAAGATGTTCTTTACTAGAAGGGTGGTGGATCACTGGAACAGGTTGCCTACGGGTGTGGTGTGGGTCCCATCCCTGGAGACATACAAGGTCGGGACTGATGCAACCTGATCTGGTTGAGAATGTCCCTGATTATTGCAGGGGGGGTTGAACTAGATGACCTCTAGAGGTCCTTTCAGTGCATTCTATGATTCTATGATAATGGAGTGATCAATTTATTAATTGGCTGAAGGTATATGCACTCAAATTCCATTTCTTTACATGCAGATATGAACTTTTGTTACTTACATGCACATACAAGTAAGTCTTTCACTGTGTTCCACCTTTTTGAGGAATCTATAATAAAGGCTCTTTATGATAAAATACCTAAATGTCAAATATTTCTTGGTTCTCAAAAAATGTTTCTGACTGTAGCTGATATACACAGATATCCATTCCAGATGGATAATCTCATACCTCATCTCTTTCTATGAAAGTTTTGGAAGAAAAATTCATTATTTCATATTAATTGACATATAGAAAGATACCTATGTAAAGCTCTTCTTAATGTGCATGTCAAAAAAGAGCTTAGCTAAGAAGAATGGGAAACATTTGCTTCAGGCCACAAAAGAATATAACCTTTTTTTAACTTTATGTGTTTGTTCATGCACATTTGTGCATACATGTACATATACATATGTACATATGGACACACACACATAGATATATGTATACATGTATGTCTTCCATGCTCAACTTACCACACAGCTGGGGAAAGTTGTTCTGCTTTCAAACTGAGCACCATATGGTATTTATAAATTGTATAAGAAATATTTTGAATAAATAAGTGTTGTGATTTATTTCGCATAAACAAGGGAATTTAAATTAAAAAGATAAATCTGTGCATGGGACATAAAGCTGAATAGCTGACTGTGCTTATTGCTATTTTGATTCTGGTAAGTGCTTCTAGGTCCTTGAATGTCTTTCAACTGTATAAGAACTGGATTTACTCCCAGAGCTCTACTTCTTAACTAGAGCAGTTTAAAAACTAAACAAGGGCTGAGTCAGTTAATTAATTTAAATGAGATTACAAATCAGAAACACATTACGTAATGTTGATTTAATTACCATTTTTTATTTACCTAATTAAAACACTCTGAAGTAAAGTTAACAGTCTGACAATGGCTGGCTGGGTGATTTGGCAGCCACAGATCTGAGCTGCTGATAAAAGGGGAGATGAAGCAGGGAACCCACCATGATGTGTTCAGCTCTGATGTCCCAGACCATTACACATCATCTTACTGTCGGCCTTCGTGGTGGGATCACCCTGACCACCTCAAGCATGGTGATGTCACCCCAGCTGCAGATCCCCACTGTGGGGGTGGGGAAGCATGCCCCATAGAGACAGACAGGCTCATAGCTGGAAGGCATGGGGTTTCTTCCAGTCATGCCAGTTGCAGGTGAAGTTGTCTGTCATGGCAGGGAAGAGCGGAGTGCAGTGACTGGGGACAGCTGACAACTGTGTAGCTCAAGCTGTGCCCACTCCAAACCAAACAAGTTGTGAGCAGCCCTGCAGAAAAGGATTTGGTGGACGAGAAGCTTGACATGAGCCAACACAGCACACTTGCAACCCAGAAGGCAAATCACATCCTGGGCTGCGTCAAAAAAAGTATGGCCAGCAGATTGAGAGAGGTAATTCAGACACAGCTGCAGTGAAACCTCACCTGGAGTACTGCATCCAGCTCTGAAGCCTCCAGCACAAAGACGTGTAAGCAGGTCCAGAGGAGGGCCATGAAGATGATCAGAGGGCTGCAGCTCCTCTCCTACAAAGACAGGCTGAGAGTATTGGGGCTGTTCAGCCTGGAGAATAGAATGTTCCAGGGAGACATTATAGCTACCTTTCAATATCTGAAGTGGCCCAACACGAAGTCTGGGCAGGGACTGTTTAGAAAGGCTTGTAGTGATAGGATGTTGCAATGGTTTTAAAGTGGAGGAAAGTAGATTTGGGTTGGAAATAAAGGGAAGTTTTTTATAATGAGAGTGGTAAAACGCTGGAAGAGGTTGCCCAGGAATGTGGTTGAGGCCCCATCCCTGGAGACATTTGAGATCAGACTTGATGTGGCCCTGGACAGCCTGATCCAGCTGGTGATGTCCCTGCTGGCTGCAGGGTGGTTGAACAGGATGACCCATAAAGGGTCCCTCCCAACCTGCTGCAGTCTGTGAATCTTTGAACTGAAATGAAAACAGAGCTTAGTTTCTGCCTGTGGGGCCATATGTCTCCCAGTAGAAACACCTCCATGCCTGAAGCCTGAACACTCTTGTGAAATGACAGACCTGCTTGGACTGGAACTTGAGTATCTGCCTTTGCTTTCTGGAGCCAGTGGTCAGCTGTGTTTCTCACAAGGACCATGACAATGATTTAAAAGTCTTTGAGAGATGAAGACCTGATTTGGAAAGTCTTTCCCCCATGAGGACAGCCCAGCAGTGAAGATGTAGGCCCAGAGAAAGTGGGCTCCCTCAATTCTTGCCAGATTTCATACTCTGACTTTGTAAAGCCCTGATCAGCTGAGTTTGATCCTACTGGTGAGTCTTCCCTAGATAGGGGGTGGGACCCAAACTAGGGGAGCCCTGTGAAGTTGTCATTTTCAGAGGTGCAACCATTTGTCTTGAGTTTGTGATGTCAAGCAGCAGTGCAGTCCTGAGGGCTGACAGTCTGGGATGTGGTTGTGAATCTTGATCATAGTAGTGGCTCTGTTAATTGTCGTCAGATGCTGTGTGGGTATGTTAAGGATTGGACACCATCAAACTGATACTTGCCTGATGCCACATCTTTCTGGTGCTTTATCCTCCCCCATCCCCAAATCGTGGATTATCAAAGAATAAAAGTGTATTTACATGCTGGCAAATTATTAAATTAGTGTCTGTCAGCTGAGATTAACTGAAAGCATAGGCTGTCTCTGAGCCTGTAACAAATGAAAAGTGAAACCACTGAGGGAGTTTATTTGATTAGTATGACACCTGTGGAAAATCTGCTTATTTCTAAGGTGTAAGAAAGTATTTTTACTTTCTATAGATTCTACCTCTATTTGTTTTCAAGGCCTTCAGTGTTCTAAAAGGGGGTATAGCATAACTGAGGTGTTTGTTTGTTTTTTAAGACAGTATCTTCTCTTATCAGCTGAGAAATGAAAAAATGGACATAAAAATCCCTCAGGAAGATAGTCGACAGTGGTGTGACTTACTTGGCTCTTCTGGGTTATGCATTCTTCCTGCTGCTGCTTGTCAAAGACAGACCTTCAGCTTTTTTTTTTTTTTTTTTTTTAAACCCCTCTGCCTTATGAAGCCAAGAGCAATCTATCACGGCAACATCTTGCTCCTAGTGTAAAGCACGGAAAATGAGTGCTCTTTTCTCAGCAGCAGCAGGCCCCAGCACTCAGTTTTGCTTAACCCTGGCTACATTGCTAGCACTCACAGTTGCTCATAGGGACTGACCCCTAGAAATACAATGTAGGAAACAATTCAGTATAAATATAGCAGCATCCTGACTCATCCTTTCATACCAAAAGAAGGAGATATTTGAGTTAAGGGGTTTTGAATGTCCTGGTGGTAGCCATGCTGAATTATAATAAATTATACGTAAACTATATATCTGCCAGACAAGAATAAATGTTGGCTTGAAATGTTCTCTTATGAACTGTTCATCCATGGGGAAATAACTTGTCATGGCACCAGCCTTTGACTGTTGCAGCAGTCTGTACCAAGAAGACTAGAGCATAGCCTCACCAGAGTTGAGAGGTGCCTGTGAAAGCTGTTCTATACAAATAGTATGTGTAGGTGAACTTTTGCTCAGTAGCAGGTAACTAGATCTGAGTTATGTGCAGATTAACTTTTTTTTTTCAAGAAAAGCACATTGACAGTAAAATTTGAGATGCAGGTTTTAAAAACAACCAGACAAACAAATGAACAAACAAAAAAAGGGCAAAGAGCAGATTCAGGGAACTTGCGGTTCGGAGCTGCCTAAATGACAAATCTGAAAATTTCAGTTTCATGACATTTGCATGGCAGGATTTTATTTGCTTTAATTGTAGAGCTTTGCTTGCCACTTCTAGCTTACAAAGTATTCTTTTTTTAAAGTGGGGACAAAATTATTTAGTGAGAAAATTAAATGCAAAGCCAGCCAGGTGGACAGAGTGGGGTGGCAGGATCATAGGATGTTACGGATTGGAAGGGACCTCCAGAAATCATTGAGTCCAACCCCCCTGCCAGAGCAGGACCATAGAATTTAGTGCAAGTTGCACATGAATGCATCCAGATGGGTATTGAAAATCTCCAGAGAAGGAGACTCCATAACCTCTCTGGGAAGTCTGTTCCAGTGCTTCATGACCCTCACAGTGACGAATTTCCTCCTCATGTTAAGGTGGAACCTCCTGTGCTGTAGTTTATATCTGTTGCCCCTTGTCCTATTCCAGGGTGCAGCTAAGAATTTGTCCCCTCCCTCTTGACACCCAGACCTCAGATATTTATAAACATTTGCTAAATTCCCTCTCAGTCTTCTCTTCTCCCATGTCCCTCTTGTACTGGGGAGCCCAAAACTGGATGCAATATTCCAGATGAGGTCTCACCAGGGCAGAGTAGAGGGGGAGGAGAAACTCTTTCCTTCAGCTGGACACACTCCTCTTAATGCACCCCAGGATCCCATTGTCCTTCTTGGCACAAGGGCACATTGCTGTCCCATGGATAACTTGTTATCCACCACTACACCCAGGTTCTTCTCCACAGGGCTGCTCTCCCACAGATCACCTCCTAACCTGTACTGGTGCAGTTTATTATTCCTTCCCAGATGCAGGACTCTACACTTATCCTTGTTGAACCTCATTAGGTTCCTCTTTGCTCAGCTCTCCAGTCTGTCCAAGTCTTGCTGAATGGCTGCACAGCCTTCAGGTGTATCAGCCAAGCCTCCCTGTATGGTACCATCAGCAAACTTGTTGAGCAGACACTCTGTCACTCTCCCCTCATCAATGTCATTGATGAAGATGATGAACAGGACCGGACCTAGCACTGATCCCCGGGGGACTCCAGTAGTTACAGGTCCCTAGCTGCACTTGGCACCATTGATCACCACTCTTTGGACTCTATTTTGTAACCAGTTCCAAAAACATCTCACTGTCTGTTCTATAACACTGGAAGCAAAGCCTACTATTTTCAAACCCAGGACTCTTGTCATTAATTAATGTTCTTGTGCAGATGTGGACAAAGAAAGATTTGAAGTATCTTAATGTGTCTTTTGCTTCCTTTTTATAGCTTTCTGAAAATGCCTATTTCTCACTCTTTTAGGACACTGCTCCAATGTCTCTTTTCATTCAGTGTTCTGCTTAGAAGTTATTCCTATAATTATCATGGTCCTCTTGTTCTTTGCAAGACTATTTGCATTCAATCACATAAGGAGAGTACTTTGTAATTACTGGCACTGGTGAGAGAATTGCATCTCCACAGGCCACCTCAAGTCTGTGTCCTTCATCCTGAAAATGAGATGCTTGGGTGTGCTTTAAGTGTAGTTGCATAGCCTGATACAGGTCACACAGAATACAATTATTTGGCTTCCCAACTGCTTTAAGTGAAGGATTAGATAAGTTGCTTCTCACATTCAGCATACAATAACTCTTTGATTTCTCATGATCATATTGAGACTCCAGCGATAAATACATTCTGCTGCTCGAAACACTTTGTAACAACCAATTTGTAAAAATTGTGATTAATAAGTAGTTAACATAAAACCAAGCTAAGTCTGACTGCCAAACTATGGAAAAAGCCAACTGCTTTTCCCTATAACTGGAAAATTCTGCACTAAGTTTATCTTACTATAATATGAAAATAAGTATTGTTTAAAATACCATCAATGTTTAAATATTGTATCCAGATAGTGGCTATGGTGACAATGAGAAAGTAGGAGCAAAGGCAAATTGCTGTGCAAGAGCTAAAAATATTCTTCTCTTTGTGCATCTTTCTAGTGAATTTGAAGATGAGAAAAGTTCAAAGGCTATTTTCTGGTAGGCCTCCTTAATCCAGTCTCAGATCTCTTTGTTCACCAGCCTACACTGTTCAAGATTTATTGGGTGCATCTGCTACCAAACTCACATGTCATCTAGTCACACATCTGCAGTAGTTTTACACTCAGATCATTGCTGTGTAAAATTTATCCACTTTGATAAACTTTAATTTAAATAATAATGTGTATGGTTTGCAGAAGCAGAGAAAGCCTATTAGCAGAATATTAAGGTTCACCCCCTGCAGAGTGAACCTTCCCATTGCAACACAGGAAACAAGACATTATGTACGTAAAGGTCCATATGCAGAGAAGCATCATAGTTTCAGCATTTCTTGTAGCTGATCAAGTTCTCAATTTGCTTTTTTTTTTTTCAAACAGTAAGCAGTAATGTACTGTGTCCTCATGGATAGAAACAGGCATACTGAATAGCTACCTATTCTGCTGTACACTTGGATTCTAAAGAATACCCTGGTACCCGAATTTGGATGTGCAGAATTTTACTGGGAGGCCTGTCTTTCATTCTTCTTACCTAGGATTAAGGAAGATAGAGAAAATTTGGTGTGAAGTTAGCTATCCAATGGATATTTTATTATGTTCAAGAGTAGATTCATTCAATATTGGAAAATTTAGATGTGGTTTTTATACTACTGAACTGGGTTTCACACGTATCTTGGTCTTCTGGATCCTCAGACACTTGTCTTCTGTGACATCCATCATTCAGATGAACTCAGTAGAAACTGAACCATGAAGAGGATTTCCATGATGATTTCCATGTCTGTCATGTCTTACTTTCTTAACATTTTTTGCAGTGTGTAAGAGAGTAAATCTTGTCTCTCTTGATGTGAATCAACAAAGATAAAATCACCTTTCCTCCTTGCCCAGACAACAGCTGCCCAGGGAGGGGATGGTGAAAAGACCCTCTGGAATGCCCCAACAAAGGATAAGATTGCTCACTGAGGTTGCCTCAGAAGGCCAGGGGATGGTGGAAAGATGCAACAGAAAACGTGTAATGGGCAGTTGCCACTGGCACTGACACTCTGGAATGTGCACAGATGAGGTCATCTCTACCATCAGCTACCCTGGAAAGGGAGGATGGTGAAAAGGATACAATGGATTTGCCACCTGGCATGATAAGTCCCTGATGTGTATTGTGTGTATGGACAGGTCAAAGGAGGAGGCCCCCCTCCTCCACCAGATCCCTGTAAGTATACAAAGAATACACAGGAAGATTCCCTGAGGACCATACCTGGGCATATACCTAAAAAACCCTGTGACTAGAAAACTGTGTACAATACCTGAGTGATGCCTGCTCAGGAGAAGAGAAAAAGACAGACACAGAGGGAAAAGACATCATCATGCAGCCTGGAAGCTTCAGACCGGGAGCCCTCTCTCTGTGCCTGCTGAAGGGTATGTTTTGCCTGCTGTAACAAGAAAAGAAGAATTCATGGAGAGAAGACATCTTTACTAAAGACACCACTGTTTGAGGCTGCTCATAGAAAGATTTGGACTTGGACTTTGGGATCTCTCCCTCCCCTCCTCTAGGGAGGAGAGCACAAGCCAACAAGGATGACATCTCCTCCAAGGCAAAGTGGCAGCACCCTTCCTCAGACCCAAATCATCTTTGGGCTGGTGAGGGGTGGTAATATAATTTCTTTCCTGCTCTCTCTCTCCTCATTTTTCTCCTCTCTCTCCTTTCTTCTATTTCATCACTTCATTCTGTTAATAAATAGGCTCGCTTTTGATATTCAGCCTCATTTGTGCCTTTAATTTCAAAACCTGGGAATGTTCAAAAAAAGAACAGAGTCTCTCTACCCCTCCAGACCAAACCACAGCAGAACAGGATTTTGTTGTATTATTTATGTTGGAATACAGTGAAAGGTAGATAGCTTTAAAATCAAAGGATGTAATTTCTTTAATGTGTTGTTATCAAATTACATTGTCCTCTTGGTTCATTCAGAACACTCTGAATTCTACAGTGTGGGGTGTGGTTGTTTTTTTTTTAATGTTACATAATCTGAATTTCACAATGGCAATTCTCACAAACTAGGAATAATGCAAAGCCTGTATCATGTTAAAATGGACTGCCATATCTTCACTACAGAACTGATCCTGTGGAAGCAGTGTAGGCCTTTGTACTTTAAGAAAAGGGCAAAGAAAAAGGACTCATCAATTCATACACCATTAGTTGCCTGAACCAGTACATATTTCTGGTCATTGCATGAGAAGAAAGTACCTCTGCTTTAGTGGTTATGCAACATTGTATTTGAGGGATGGAGGGAAAGAGAGTGAAAAGGTACTCTCCTATATGTGTTTGCAACTTGAGTATTTTCCTGAACAACTCTCTTGTTCTTATTCAGTGATCTATGAATTCCTCTTATTAGGATCATCACGTCTTTCACAATGTTTCTGCTTCTTCGTGAAATGGATTACGTATAGTGTGTTTATTCAATAATGGTTTCAAGCAAAAAGTCAGTGAAATGACCTTTAAAGAACAAATGTTGGGTATTCAGTTTAACACTGAAGAAGGGTATGAAAAGATTGTGAGATACTTTCGAAACAAATCAGTAAAACATTTCTTTCATTTCTTTACAGATTCTGGACAACCAGGAAGTCCAAGCCACAATGATCCTGCCAAGAATCCACCAGGTAAATATTAATTCCAGAACATGTGCATCTATCATTGTTTAAGAACAAATGTACTACTCTTAGTAGTTAAAGAGAGCAAAATTGGTCAGCAACATTATTTTGCACTGCTAAATATATATAATCAGGACAAGCTGTGATTATTGCAAACTGGCAATATCTCAGCTGTAGTTTCATCAACATTCATTCAATCTAATGAAATTTCCTTTAAGTTCATGGTTTTCAGAATTTTGTCAGCAATGGGCAGAGGAAGAAAGAGACAAGATCCCAAATAACTTTCCTTACCTTTATAAAAATCTTCAAATACTACAGTTATTCCTTTATCTCAGACAAACCACAACTGACCTACTTCTAAAATATGTGTCTTGAGCTACCAGCTTCTTTACTTTTATTTTATACATGCACTATAAAATGTAAATATGTTCATTTTTAATACTTTTAATGTCAGCTCAGAGCAGATTTTGAGCACATTATTAATGCATCATGCCAGAGACATTTGGAATATTTTTGAAAGAAGTTACAGTGTAAGCAGTCCTTTCAGAGATACTCTGAAAAGAAAAATACATGAGAAGATCAAAGCCAGATTTTGTTCTTCCACACTGATCAGACAAAAGATTCTTTGCATTTTCATGGAGTTATCCTACTAATCGTTTGAGCTGTGCTACTATATGTTGTTTTATGCATTTTATTGGGGTAAGACAAACAATTGTGACAGAAATACTATCACTCCTTAGTGAACAAGGAGTGACTGCTGCAGAGCACCATCATCGTGCTGGATCTTCTCATTTTGGCCTCTGAGAAAAAGTTTGTCTGAAATGAGCTACAACTAAGGCAGTTTAATTGTTTTCTAAATGCAAAATGAACCACATTCTAACCAAGAAGTAACGGTGTGACGCTGGGCTGTTACATATGCATGAATATTTTATGGATTTGTCCAAACATTAGGGAAAACAGCCTGCATTGTAGTTATACAATTTTATACCATGTATGTGATCAAAGTATTCTCTACCTGTGGTGGAATGTGTCACATTGCATGTAAATATGTAAAGGGGGAAAATCTTCATAGACTAGTATACAAAGAGGTTTATTCCTGTAACATGAAATGCAGAAACATATACTGGAATAATTCAATGCTGTTTCTGTCCATATTATGTGGGATGTTACAACTAGCCTTTTATTTATCTATTAAATACGTGACATACATTATGTAAAGTCATGTTTTGAAAGCTGAAAACAGCAATCTTGCACCTAAAACAAGGCTGGAAATGCCTTCACAGATATTTTTGTAAAACTTGGAGCATTTCATTGTAGAGCATTTATTTCTGTTGTAGAATACTGTGTACTGTGTCCGGTTCTGGGCCCCTCAGTTTAGGAAGGATGTTGACTTGCTGGAACGTGTCCAGAGAAGGGCAACAAAGTTGGTGAGGGGTTTGGAAGACAAGCCCTATGAGGAGAGGCTGAGGGAGCTGGGGTTGCTTAGCCTAGAGAAGAGAAGATTCAGGGGTGACCTTATTGCTCTCTACAACTACCTGAAGGGAGGTTGTAGCCAGGTGGGGGTTGGTCTCTTCTCCCAGGCAGCCAGTACCAGAACAAGAGGACACAGTCTCCGGCTGTGTCAGGGCAGGTTTAAGCTGGATGCTAGGAAGAAGTTCTTCATAGCAAGAGTGATTGCCCATTGGAATGGGCTGCCTGAGGAGGTGGTGGAGTCAGCATCATTGGGGGTGTTCAGGAGGAGACTTGATAGGGTGCTTGGTGCCATGGTTTAGTTGTTTAGGTGGGTTGGATTGGTTGATGGGTTGGACGTGATGATCTTGAAGGTCTCTTCCAACCTGGTCTATTCTATTCTATTCTATTCTATTCTATTCTATTCTATTCTATTCTATTCTATTCTATTCTATTCTATGCTTGTGAGTGCAAGAAAATCCAAAGGCATTATCCCTTGTAATTTTGAAGGATGCTTTGTAATCTCTGGGTTAGGGAACCTGGAGACAGGATTTGGTAGTTCACTTTCAATATATTTTAAAATGCTGTCTTTAAAATACCATTTAGCATTTGGAGTAGGAAGTTAGAAGAACGTATTTCACCAGTGAGGATCACATCCTTTAGTGAGTCCAGCTATAAAGGTTTTAATTTTACACCCTTGTGGAGTATGACCAGACGCCCCAATGTTTGACAAACTCCAGTGTTCCAGGAAGTAGAGAGATATAGAGGGCAGAGAAATCTATTGGTGCTTTCGCCATAAAACTTCCTGCTTGAAATTTGAGCATAACACTTTCTTGTGCATTGGGGTCACTGCTGGCAGTATTATTCCTTTATCTTCTGCCAAGGAAGGACAGAAAATGGAAACTGTGCCTTACTTCCTTGAAACCCTTCATTTAAGCAGAGACAGGAGGCATAATAGAATACAATTTATTTGTGGATACATGAACTTCTAACATCATTCTTCTTCCCTGTGTGGTACTGTCTTGGGGTTAAACTGGCAGGGAGAAAGTGTTGAGGTTTGTGGGACTGCAGATTATGGGAGTGCTGGATCTGTGTGGGAGAATGAGTAGCACTCAATTCAGCTTGTCTGGGAAAGACTGGGACTGCTGTAATGTACTTTCTTGCTAAACTTGACATGAGTCTTACTAGAACCAGCCAATCACTTCTGTCAGAGCCCTAGAGGATGATATCCACTTTGGGGTTTGTATTTGGTCCCAAGCCAGGAACGTGTGGACTGTATTTGTTCTTCTACCATGTTTTGGTCTGATGCCTGTATGTCAAGGAGCCAGGGTGTTGGCAAGGGATAGGTGCTGTTAGCTTTTGGATGCCACTACCTTCACAAAGACGTTGCCAAGGAAGAGGAAGTTGGAAACTGAGTGGTAGTTGGCGAGGCTGCTGATGTTAAAGTGAGTTTTTCTAGGTTTGGCTAGACTGTTGCATTCTTTAGGGTGTCTGATAATTTGCTGTCTTAAACATGAAGGGAGAGTAGTGTCACTTGCCAAACAAAAGAATAATAAGAACATTTGCTGGAATTCTTTACAATTCATTCCTAAAAATACACTTGACACTTTGATAGCATAATACAGTATTTAGATGGTGTAGCTTGTGGTATGTAGGTTTTGCAGCAAGATTAAGTGATATCCTCCTCTAAGTTTTATTTTCAATAACTTTCAGCTGATGTTTTTCTAAAGAATGAAACTTGCTTTCCTGAGAGCTGGGTTGTAAAGGTCACTTCTCTGCAGGGATTGATAAGATTGGAGGCAAACAGATGAGCTGAAATGAACTGAACTGAGGGAGGAAAAGAGTTTGAACACTCTTTGTGTCTGCATCAGTCATTAAGTTTCTGGAAACTTATGTTATGCTAGCACAGTGGAAACTATTAAAAAGTTTACATGGTTTCAAAGAGAGAATGAACATGTCCGTGAATCCATGGAGGGTGACTAAACAGATAGAGGTGCATTTGGATTAGTAAGCTTTAAAATTGAAAATACATATGTGTCTTGGATGCTACCGGTAAAAAAGAGCCAAAACAAATACTTCTGGCTCGCCTGTTTCTTACTCTTCTACTGGGCATTTGCTCAGGGCTGCTGAAGGCGGACTATTGAAGGAAACTCAGTGTGGCATTTTCAGTGTAAGGCTGTATTATTTGCTCCCTTCAAGTTCCATAGGTCTTTTATATATCTTAAGAAAATACCTGCAAAGGTGTGGGAGACTATGTATTGAAGACAGAGAGAGGGATCATTCAGTATGTTAATATGTTGGGCATAAGAAAATTACACATGAGAGTAAAAAAAGAGAGAGCCATCTAGAAGTAGATGCTGCTTGGTGGACATTATTTATTTACATACCAGCATTAACACTGCTGTGTCCAGCTGTTCCTCAAATCTTTGAACACAGCCTTTTTAATATGATAAAATAAAAGTAAGAAATAGCTATGCTGATAAAGTGTTATCTTGAATATCATAATAAGATAGGATAGACTGTTGATTACAATTTGAGGAATCAAGAGGACTGGAAACTGGAGAGAGTTCTCATTAGTGCTTCATGTTTTTCTTCCAAATAGAACTAGGAGGAGAATACTCTCCTCTTGTACAGGTGCCTTCAAGATTTCAGAGCTGTTCTTGTACTCACTGGGAAAAGCAAAAGGTAACTTTTCAGGAGGTGCAAAGGAGGCTTAATCCTCCTGACACAAACATGTCTTTCTTCATTGGTGAGGGAAGACAATTGTGTTTAGATTTAGTCAGGGCTAAATGAGGAATGTAGATGACTCTGGTTTCAGCCTACATGCTGGTGAGTATTACATTATTTATATGGGATGACACACTTTCAGACAGAGAGATTATGAAGCTGTCTCTCCATGTTTCATTCCTCCCCACTATTTCCCTTCTTCTTTCCTCCACAGTAACCTATGATATGTTGTCAGGGAATTAATCTAGTGATAAAATCCATAATCTGAATGGATAATAGATATGTGAATCCCCAGCCTCATTGCTCTGGAACTGGTTTTCCCCTTCAATTTTCACCAGAAAATTCATTCTGGGAACCATTTCCAAAGAAGACTTGGGTGATATCACCATTTGTTTTTTTGTTTTGTGGTGTTTTGCTTTGGTTTTTTCCCTCCTCCTTGTTTTTTCTTTTTATTTTTTAATAAAATTTAATATTTTTATAATTTAATTAAAGTGTTGCCAAAAACCTTGCAAGTAGTCTCACCTATCTCTCAATATGCAAATTTCTCTTGCAGCTGTAGAACCCCAAAGGCTTTTTAGTGCTTTCATATGGGCTAGCAGCCATAAGGAAAGCATTCTTTTTGGATTGTGCCCCAAGAAATATGTAATAAATGTGACTATATATGACAGTTCTTGATATAAGTATTTCAGTTTTAAGTTTTAGAATGTATAGTTTCAGAAATAACCCTTGAAGAGTAATGTGTTCTCAACATTCTCTCTTTTTTTGAAAATCAATAAGCAAATGTCTTTGAGTTTTGAGTGACTCACAACACAGATGGTTTCATTATTTTGCTGCATTGCAACTTACCCCTTGTGGATGGGGAATTAGTCCCATAATTAGTACTAATGGAAAAGATATTCCCCGGCCTCATCACTGCAAGCAGCTTTCCTTGTGGAAGCAGTGATGCCACAGTAGCAGTTTAGGGATTCAGGCAGAATTGTATTTAAACATTTATTTACCTTCCCTTTTGGGCTTGGGAGTGGATATTCTGAAATTATTATTATTTCCTGTATTTCTGCAGACATGGCATCTCAGACGGTGATTTTCAAGTAAAACAGAGTTTTATGTGAAGGGTTAGGTTTGGCCAGAGCTTTTCGGTGGAGTTGTCCCTTTCCCAAGTGCTCAATGAATTAATAATGCCAGTGATTGAGAAGTGGTATTTTTCCTTGTCAAATTCTGAGCTCTAAGTCAGGTGGGGCATTCTGTAGGCAGAGCCACAGCTGTGCTATCTTGACAATCAGAAACCTACACAGATTGTACAGCCCCTTTTTCCAAGATGAAGAGATTTTGGTGTTGCATGCTGGTTTGAAATTTGGTGTGGGTAATTATTACTGCTTACTAGTTTAGGATTGCTTCTGAATTTTTGTTTGCATTGGCTATCCTTCTTTATGAACCTATAATGTAAGTGAATGATGCTATGATCAATTCTGCTACTGTATTCAGTTATGATGCCTTTGTGTTCAGTGGTGAGCACAATGGTTTTTAAAGCACACACAGAGCAAGAATTTACTAAAAACTCTTAGAATTCCATAAAATTGCTGTGACACCAAGAAAATTCCTATTTAGTATCTGGTAGTCCTGTAGCAGTTAGTTTGCAGCTCTCCACATGTCATTTTAAATCTTGGCTGTGCATAACCTGAGATCCTCTGGAGTGGCAGGCAGTATGCATTTGTGTCAGTTACCCTTTTTGTTTCTTGCTATGTTTTGGGGCAGATCACTTCTTGGATTCTAATACATTCCAGAGATCATTAAACCAAGATTTTACTTGGATGGATATTATACTTCTGGGATATTGGGTGTGTGGATCATTTTGTGTGCTTTTTGAAAATGGCACAGGCAACTCCTTAGTTCCTTATGGAGATAAAAAGTTCAAATGGAGTCGGGATTGTTGTGCAATATGTTTGTTTCCTGTACCATTTACAATATCATTGCAAGTTTCAGGAACAAAAACCAAAGCAGACTGCAGCTCATTCTCTGGACAGACTCTAGTTCAACTGTTTAAAACGACATAATCACTGAAATCTTCTGTGTCACTTGTTGGCTCATGTTCTCTGCTTTTAACTGCCTTTATGATATGTTGTTTCCATGGGAAACTCTGGTATTCTTTTTAAGATACTGGCCTCAAAGTACATGCAATAAGACAAACCACAGGTCTACTGACTGTATGTTAACTTGCTATGAACAGTATGAGACTAACAATACAATACAATAAACCAGGTTGGAAGAGACCTTCAGGATCATCTCATCCAACCTATCAACCAATCCAACCCACCCAAACAACTAGATCATGGCACCAAGCACCCTATCAAGTCTCCTCCTGATTACCTCCAATGATGGGGACTCCACCACCTCCCCGGGCAGACCATTCCAATGGGCAATCACTCTCTCTGTATAGAACTTCCTCATAACATCCAGCCTAAACCTCCCCTGGGGCAGCCTGAGACTGTGTCCTCTTGTTCTGGTGCTGGCTGCCTGGGAGAAGAGACCAACCTCTGCCTGTCTACAACCTCCCTTCAGGTAGTTGTAGAAAGCAATCAGGTCACCCCTGAGTCTCCTCTTCTCCAGGCTAATCAACCCCAGCTCCCTCAGCCTCTCCTCATAGGGCTTGTCTTCCAAACCCCTCACCAACTTTGTTGCCTTCTCTGGACACGTTCCAGCAAGACAACATCTTTCCTAAGCTGAGAGGCCCAGAACTGGACACAATACTCTAGGTGTGGCCTAACCAGTGCAGTGTAGAGGGGCAGAATGACCTCCCTGTTACTGCTGGCCACACTGTTCCTGATGCAGACCAGGATTCCATTGGCCCTCTTGGCTGCCTGGGCACACTGCAGGCTCATGTTCTGCCTCCCATCAACCAGCACCCCAGGTCCCTCTCTGCCTGGCCGCTCTCCAGCCACTCTGACCCCAGCCTGTAGCACTGCATGGGGTTGCTGTGGCCAATGTGCAGAACCCGGCACTTGGATGTGTTAAAACTCATGCTGTTGGATTCTGCCCATCTGTCCAGCCTGTCGAGGTCCCTCTGCAAATCCTCTCTGCCCTCCAGCAGATCAACTCCTGTCCCCAGCTTGGTGTCATCCGCAAATTTACTGATGATGGACTCAATGCCCTCATCCAGATCATCAATAAAGATGTTGAAGAGCATGGGGCCCAGCACTGATCCTTGGGGCACACCACTAGTGACTGGCCGCCAGCTGGATGTGGCCCCATTCACCACCACTCTCTGGGCTCGGCCCTCCAGCCAGTTCCTAACCCAACACAGTGTGCTCCCATCCAAGCCATGGGCTGCCAGCTTGGCCAGGAGTTTGCGGTGGGGGGCAGTGTCAAAGGCCTTGCTGAGGTCCAGGTAGACCACATCCACAGGCCTCCCCACATCCACCAGGCAGGTCACCTGATCCTAGAAGGAGATCAGGTTGGTCAGGCAGGACCTGCCCTTCCTAAATCTGTGCTGGCTAGGCCTGATCCCTTGGCCATCCTGTAAGTGCTGCGTGATCGCACTCAAGATGACCTGTTCCATAATCTTGCCTGGCACTGAGGTAAGGCTGACAGGCCTATAATTCCCTGGCTCATCCAACCGGCCCTTCTTGTGGATGGGCACCATGTTGGCCAGCTTCCAGTCTTCTGGGACCTCTCCAGTGAGCCAGGACTGCTGAAAAATGATGGAGAGCAGCTTGGCCAACTCATCTGCCAGCTCTCTCAGCACCCTAGGATGGATCCCATCCGGTCCCATGGCCTTGTGGGGGTTCAAGTGGCTGAGAAGATCTCTAATTGTCCCATCGTGGAACAGAGGGGAACTATGCAGCTCCCTGGCTCCTTCTGCCAGCTCTGCAGGCCAGCTGTCTGGAAGACATTCTGTCCTGCTAGTAAAAATTGAGGCAAAGAAGGTGTTAAGTACCTCTGCCTTTTCTTCATCCTTTGTTACAACGTTCCCCTTCATGCCCACCAAGGAGTGGAGGTTGTCCTTGCCCTTCCTCTTGCTATTAATATATTTATAGAAGGACTTTTTGTTGTCCTTCACAGCAGAGGCCAGTCTGAGCTCCAAATGTGCTTTTGCCTCCCTAATTTTCTTCCTAGAAGACCTAGCAACTTCCCTAAACATTCCGTAGGTTGCCTCCCCTTCCTTCCAAAGATGATACACCCTCTTTTTTTCCCTTAGTTCCTTTAGAAGTTCATTACCCATCTAGGCTGGCCGTCTGCCCTGGCGGCTCATCTTCCGGCACGTTGGCACAGCCTGTTCCTGTGCCTTCAAGAGCTCTTCCTTGAAGTAGGTCCAGCTCTCCTGGCCCCTTTTATTTTTAAGGGCTGTTTCCCAAGGAACCTTCTGAGTTCCTTGAGTAACCTGAAGTCAGCCCTCCTGAAGTCCAGAGTGGAGGTCTTCTTACTACCCGTCTTAGCTTGGCTGAATACAGAAAACTCAATTATCTCGTGATCACGGGTGCCTAAACACCCTCCGACCACCACATCACCCACCAGCCCTTCCCTCTTGGTGAAGAGGAGGTCAAGCATAGCCTTACCCCTGGTAGGCTCACGCAGTACCTGGGATAAGAAGCTGTCCTCCCTGCACTCTAAGAACCTCTTAGATTGCCTCCTTTCTGCTATGCTGTGATCCCAGCAGATATCAGGCAGGTTGAAGTCACCCATGAGAACAAGGTCAGGCGATCTTGAGACAGCCTTAAGCTGCCTATAGAATGCTTCATCAACATCTTTCTCCTGGTTGGGTGGTCTATAACAGACTCCAACCAGGATGTCTGCCCTGCTGGTCTTCCCTCTAATTCTCCCCCACAAAGCACTCAACCTGATTGTCCCTGATCTCTAGCTTAACGGCATCAAGTTCCTCCCTGCTGTACAGGGCCACCCCTCCACCCCTTCTTCCTTGCCTGTCTCTCCTGAAGAGCCTGTAGCCATCAATTGCAGCGCTCCAGTCATGCGAGTTGTCCCACCACGTCTCTGTGATGGCGACTACATCAACGTTTCACTAGTGTTTCTGACTATGAATAGTAGCTGTATGCCAATAGGATTACTGCTGAAACTGTGCAGAAGCCAAGTATTGCAGAAAGCAGAAAGAACTGATCCTTAAAAAGATACTTTCCAAATGCTTAAACAAAAGAAGCTATACAATAAAATAATTTAATCCGTAATTGTGGCAGTTTCAAAAGTCAAACAAACCTGTAGCAGCATCCAGAACAGTACGATGTGTAATTTACTCAAGCTATAGCTCTCTGCCAATGTTAATATATTCTGGGCTGAAGCTTCCAGCTTTTCTTTTCACAGTAACTTCTGATATTGAACCCACTTTACTGCTGGTAAGTCTATTTACCAATGTATAGTTAGTGTTAAAGATCCAGAAAGAAAACTTTAACCCTATTGGCACTTGTCTGTTCACTGTAGTATTCTTTGGAAAGTGTATTTTTCAGAAATAAGTTTTCTGTAAAAAAAAGATAAGCTAAAGAAGAAAGATTTTATACTCAGTGTATAAAAACAAAAGAAATACAGAAAAAAGACCACAGTTATTCATAGGGTTTGGAGGTTGCTAACTGTTTTTACAGAATGGCACTATGACAGATTTGGCATAAATATAATACAATACAATACAATACAATACAATACAATACAATACAATACACCAGGTTGGAAGAGACCTTCAAGATCATCATGTCCAACCCATCAACCAATCCAACCCACCTAAATACAATACAGTACAATACAGTACAATACAGTACAATACAACCCACCTAAACAACTAAAAAAATAAACCGTGGCACCAAGCACCCCATCAAGCCTCTTCTTGAACACCTCCAATGAAGGTGACTCCACCACTTCCACGGGCAGCTGATTCCAGTGGGCAATCACTCTCTCGGTATAGAACTTCTTCCTAAGATCCAGTCTAAACCTGCCCTGGCGCAGCCTGAGACTGTGTCCTCTTGTTCTGGTACTGGCTGCCTGGGAGAAGAGACCAACCTCTGCCTGGCTACAACCTCCCTTCAGGTAGTTGTAGACAGCAATAAGGTCACCCCTGAGTCTCCTCTTCTCCAGGCTAAGCAACCCCAGCTCCCTCAGCCTCTCCTCATAGGGCTTGTCTTCCAAACCCCTCACCAACTTTTGTTGCCCTTCTCTGGACACAGTCCAGCAAGACAACATCTTTCCTAAACTGAGGGGCCCAGAACTGGACACAGTACTCAAGGTGCGGCCTAACCAGTGCAGTGTACAGGGGCAGAATGACCTCCCTGCTCCTGCTGGCCACACTGTTTCTGATGCAGGCTAGGATGCCATTGGCCTTCTTGGCTGCCTGGGCACACTGCAGGCTCATGTTCAGCCTACAATCAACCAGCACCCCCACGTCCCTCTCTGCCTGGCTGCTCTCCAACCACTCTGACCCCAGCCTGTAGCACTGCATGGGGTTGCTGTGGCCAATGTGCAGAACCTGGCACTTGGATGTGTTCAATCTCATGCCGTTGGATTCTGCCCATCTGTCCAGCCTGTCGAGGTCCCTCTGCAAAGCCTCTCTTCCCTCCAGCAGATCAACTACTGCCCCCAGCTTGGTGTTGTCCGCAAATTTACTGATGATGGACTCGATGCCCTCATCCAGATCATCAATAAAGATGTTGAAGAGCATAGGGCCCAGCACCGATCCCTGGGGCACACCACTAGTGACTGGCCGCCAGCTGGATGTGGCCCCATTCACCACCACTCTCTGGGCTCGGCCCTCCAGCCAGTTCCTAACCCAACGCAGTGTGCTCCCATCCAAGCCATGGGCTGCCAGCTTGGCCAGGAGTTTGCTGTGGGGGGCAGTGTCAAAGGCCTTGCTGAGGTCCAGGTAGACCACATCCACAGGCCTCCCCACATCAACCAGGCAGGTCACCTGATCATAGAAGGAGATCAGGTTGGTCAAGCAGGACCTGCCCTTCCTAAAGCCATGCTGGCTAGGCCTGATCCCTTGGCCATCCTGTAAGTGCTGCGTGATCGCACTCAAGATGACCTGTTCCATAATCTTGCCTGGCACTGAGGTCAGGCTGACAGGCCTATAATTCCCTGGCTCATCCAACCGGCCCTTCTTGTGGATGGGCACCACGTTGGCCAGCTTCCAGTCTTCTGGGACCTCTCCAGTGAGCCAGGACTGCTGAAAAATGATGGAGAGCGGCTTGGCCAGCTCATCTGCCAGCTCTCTCAGCACCCTAGGATGGATCCCATCCGGTCCCATGGCCTTGTGGGGGTCCAAGCGGCTCAGAAGATCTATAACTACCTCCTGGAGCAGTGGGAAACCATGCAGCTCCCTGGCTCCTTCTGCCAGCTCTGCAGGCCAGCTGTCTGGAAGATGTTCTGCCATGCTAGGATAGATTGAGGCAAAGAAGGTGTTAAGTTCATCTGCCTTTTCCTCATCCTTTGTTACAACGTTCCCCTCCATGTCAACCAAGGAGTGGAGGTTGTCCTTGCCCTTCCTCTTGCTATTGATGTATTTATAGAAGGACTTTTTGTTGTCCTTCACAGCAGAGGCCAGTCTAAGTTCTAAATGGGCTTTTGCCTCCCTAATTTTCTTTCTGCATGTCCTAGCAACATCCCTAAACATTCCGTAGGTTGCCTCCCCTTTCTTCCAAAGATGATACACCCTCTTTTTTTCCCTTAGTTCTATTAAGAGTTCATTGACCAACCAGGCTGGCCGTCTGCCCCGGCGGCTCATCTTCCGGGACACTGGCAAATGTTGAGAATAGTGACAATTAGTGAAATGTGCTTCAGACAGTGGCATCTCTCAGGCAAGATGAGTTTTAGTAAACGGCAATACTCACTACTTATATTAGGTTTAAACAATAAAGACTACAAAGTGTTATCGCAGCCAGCAAAAGATATAGTAAATTCTCTATGAGTAATACAACAACAGACTGTCATTGAATGCATTATTTTATTTACTGAACAGATGAGAAAAAGATACCAAGAATGCTAATTCAAGGCTCTTTAAAATATTAATGCAAGCAGCGAATTAAGGAATGTTTATTAAAAAAAATCCAGTTGTGACCTTTACCATCAATAATGTGAATATGAATAACTGTTATTCAGTAGCGGGATTGTCTTCACCGGGTGAAAGGCAGTCTCTAACACCATAGAGTCAAAATGTCTTATACTGTTGTCCTGCTGCATACTGTCTTGCTGTTTATAATTTGTTTTTTGTATGCAGACTGCATATTTTTGCAACAAATTACAGGACAGAAATTTTCCTTTTGCACAGCTGGAGGCCAAGAACTGTTCTGTAACGCATTCACCACAGGTTGCCTTCCTAACTAGTTAAAACTGTTGAAGTTCAGTAGTGCTAGAACTGAATATACTGTGTTTATTTTTCATCACTTGGAGGTATCACTCGAAGCCACCTTCCCTATTAGGACATGAGGCTCAGGATGAAGTTGCTCAGTGCCTGCTGACACAGACTTTATCATTACACCAATTTTTAATATTTTGTCACATTACATAGAAAGAAAAAAAAAGCCAAGCTGTTTTTAAAGGTGACTGAGATTCACAGTAGCTGTAGTTTCTCTTTTCCTAATGAAAACATTTGCATATATCTGTGGGTGTTGTTTTTGGACCTTCCAAGACAGCTTGAAACCTGGATGAAAGACATTGATCTATCAGTCAACACTGCGTCATTCTCTGCAATGGAGGCAAATAGTGGTATCACTCAGCAGCAGACTTTTTACCCTGTGCTTATTTCATTATCACATGGAGAGGAACACAACTTTTTATGTTATATAGGTATTCTCAGTATTGCCTGTGAGAGAAACTAAGAATTCATGAAAACAAGCTGAAGAGGAAATACATATTTCTCTCTGGGCATTTTCTGTTTTCTTAATATGAGCCTTGGAGCTTACTCTCATTCCAATAGTGGCTTGACTAACCTACACTTTGGTAACGATTCTTTCAAGTGAGATTAGCTCATATGAGGGAAGTTATGCTTCAAAGTAGCGGTATTTGGATAAGCAGCAGAGAAGGTCAGTCTTGTCCCATGAGCAGTTCCAGAGCTGGCTACATATTTATAGGCTGACTTTAAGCTATACTTCAGTTACGGGCCAACTAAAAATCAAGTAATTGATTTTTTTCTTTGGAAATCTCCTTTCTATGTGCTACCTCAGGCTGTTCCTGCTGGAGAAAATGGCTGGACAAGGGAAAGATTGTCATTGTTGGAGAAACTATTTGCATTTATTCAGCTTGTCCATTCTTAGGTTAAAAAAAAAAAATTAGGAAGAAGGGGAAAAAGAAGCATGAACTCTGATATTTTTTTATGATATGGGTTTGCCAAGAAACTTGAACTCTATTTTTTTTAATTGTATAGGTATGCCAAATTCTGTCATAAAATGAAATAAATATTTGAGAAGCCATGCCATCTTTTCATCTGCATGCACAGATAAAAACCC
Source organism: Colaptes auratus (assembly GCA_015227895.2). Taxonomy (NCBI): domain Eukaryota; kingdom Metazoa; phylum Chordata; class Aves; order Piciformes; family Picidae; genus Colaptes; species Colaptes auratus. Next base: position 48,399,592 of record CM026897.1, on the reverse strand, counting down.
CACCCCAACAAACAAAAATAAAAACAAACAAGCTGGAGAAAAGTTGCAACAGAATGCAAAAGATTTTAAAAAGACTCTTAGGGGCTGAAGAGGATTTGTATTGCAGAGAGGCCTACAACATTTAGGTGAAGGACAGTAAGATAAAAATCAGTGGATATGGAGAAAAGCTGTTGAAAATGAGAGGACAAGGAATGTGAAAGGAAATAAAGCCATGCAGGAATATCATAGTAAGTGACATTGACAGGAAGATGAGAAGATGATGTCATTGGCATATGTCATTAAGGATGATCCCACGGGCCTATGGTGTTCATCATCCTCGCTGCACTTACTTCAGGGCTGTTTTTTTCAGTGTGGAAGCCTGGTGTGAGCTTATAGGTGTAACTGTGTGGCGCATGTGTCAGGAAATGTGCTTGGTTGGATGTGTACACATTCTTTCACCTTTAGTTTTAGGTGCATTTTTTACACCTGATATCAGAGGTGCTGGGTAGGGTGGCTCTGTGGGCCTAGTAAGACTGGTAGTAAGCAGTGAAAAATATGCTTTTTGCCTCTGCCCTCTTTGTTTGGCCCTGAAAAGTAAGAGACATTTTCTCGCAAGTAAGGGGCTTTGGTTTTGCAGTCACTTTTCTAATTATCATGGCAGTGTTTTCTTTCAAATTACTTGAAGATGAAAGTGATAATTGCCAAAAGAAGTCTGAAGAGAATAGTACTAAATAATTGTTTTCCAAATCACTAAATATTCCAGTAGTTGAATTTTAAAATTTCTTTATTTTATTATATAAGACTTCTAGAGTGCTTTTACTCATTCAAACATTTGGAACAGAAAATTGACAGTGTATTTTCAAAAGGAAAATGCTATGTTAATTCTGAAAAAAAGAATAGAGAAATCACAGTAAGAAATTCTTAGAGCACTGTTTTATATGAAAACAAAAAAATAGTACTGTTGGAGCAACAGTGTGCAGCAAGTATAGATCTAAATGTTTGTGACAGTAAATTGTTTGCATTTCTACCTGTAAGGGCTGTGATGTCTAATTCAGTCAAATATAGTGATTATTGGTATGAGACTTCCACAGAAACCTAGGTTTCTCATCATTCTTTACATAAGGTTATCTAATGACACTACTGAGAGAGGTCTTCATTATTACTTTGGCCTGCGTGTTATAGTTCTGGGATTCAATCCTGTCGTTAGCTGGTGTGTAAACTTATCTATAGTTATTTATTAATCTTCTCATTATACTGATTATTGTGATCTTTTTCAGTGTACCTGGAGGACAGTTTTGTAAAATCTGGAGTATTCAACGTGTCAGAACTTGTGAGGGTGTCCCGAAGTAAGTTATAATTTGTGGTTAATATCTTCTAGAGTCCGCTATAATCAAATAAAGTTTTTTTTTCCTTGAAGATTTTTTTGACCCACAAGTTATAAGATACATAGAAGATGCCTATAACCACACACATTTTTTGTATCTTTGACCATATGATTATAGTTCATGTTGTGTTTGTAATATACTAAACAGGAGTCTTCTTTTGTTTCTTCAATGTTTAAAGATTAAATCAATTTGTTATTTGCCACTCTGCACAGAGTAATGAATGGATGAAACAGGCAATACATAACAAACATTTCTATTCATTAGACTTGCAGTGTTTTAAGGTCACCCTATGCATCCTTGGATTTTGCTAAATTATCTGATTTTTATTTTTTTAGTTGGTAGGATGACTAATTTACTATATGTTGTGTTTGTGTTTGTTTTACTCACAGCAATGGCTGTAATTGAATTTCTAATTACTTTTGCTTGCTTTGGCATCAGGAATGTTATGTGCATGAGCATGCAAAAAAACCAAAATCCAAAACAACCCCCAAAACCAAACATAAAATGTAAATGGAGAAATGAAGCTTTTATTGCAGAAGAACAACCCATTATTAATATAAGTAAGAAGATCTGGGGTTTTGACATGGGAATTTTGGCCATAGTAGTATGCTGTATACCTGGTGCATAGTTTCATTTGACATTGTTTTCTGAATGCTTCTTTTATTCCTTTAGCATGAATAGTATTAAAATATTTCTCTTAAGACTTCATTAGGAAGTGAACAAAAATACTTGAAAGTTATAGCCAGAAGTGACACTGACAACAGCAACATTATAACAACTGAATCTATTTTCTAACGATCTGAGGACAAAACTAGTGAGGCACAAGTTTCCAAAACTGCCTATCCAAATTTTGCACATGAATTAATTCATTCCAGGTCAGGATGCTTGAGGAATTTAATTAACTCGGTGAGGATTAAGAAGCATGTGTCATTTCATTTGCTGTGGTCAGAAATTAGATTTAACAATTAAAATTATGTTAAGTCCTTCAGGAAAATACTGAGCATTGCCATCCTGCAGTGTCAAGACACGTTCTTTTTATGTGCTTGCTGAAGGTACTGTTTTGCTGTTTTAGGAGGCTGAGGATGTGCAAAATCATGCTTTCATTTAATTGTCAGGTTGTTAAATTCTAAATTATCAAGCCATTCAGATGCAATAAGAATTAATTTTGTAGTTACATTATGGAATCGCACCTTCTGCAGCTGTTATACATGATATACTTATAATAATAAGCTTTAAAGCATGTGGTTTCTGTGGGATTTCTTCTCATGCATTTGTTTAACCTCAAGCCTCAAGAATTGTACTTTCAACTATTAGGAAAAATGCAAACCTCCAGATACATTACACAACATGCAATTATTCTTTTAAGTGCCAAAGGTAGTTAAAATGCACAATGTACAGACAGTGAGCAAAGTAAAACCACCACAGTATGTAACTTATAATTTATTCTTGAAATACCAAGACATGCAGTACACAGACCTCCCATGGAGGTGACGATAACAGTGAATGCATGTGTGCTTGTGTGTAGGTCTACATATGCAAAGCAGTACCCGTGGCACTGAGTGTAAGAAAAAGGAGGCAGTAAAAACATGCTGTCAGCACAGAAAGCTATTATTATCACAAAAAGAGTTAAAATTACGGGGAAAAAGTTTCCGTGTCCTAAAGTTTATTCTTCCCAGTTCTTATCATTTTAAAAAATAATATAATATAATAATAATCTAATATTATATATTATATAATTATTATAATATTATTATAATAATATCATAGAAGAGGAGGCTAAGAGGGGACCTTATTAATGCTTACACATACCTAAGGAGTTGGTGTCAGGAAGATGGGGCCAGACTTTTCTCAGTGGATCTTCAGATAGGCATAAACTTGAACATAGGAAGTTCCATCTAAACATTAGAAGGAACTTCTTAACTTTGAGCACTGGAACATGCTGCCCAGAGAGAGACTTCCGAGGCCTGTCTGGACATATTCCTTTAGGTGATCCTGCTCTGGCAGCAGAGATCATCGCAATGATCCTAAGAGGTCTCTCCCATCCCCTACTATTTGGTGATTCTGTGATCAGTTGTTACAAACCCTGCCTCATTCATTATAAAAGTCCTTCTGTAGAATGCTTGATTTTGTGTGGACATCTATGTAACCTTTTTCATATTAATGATTCCAGATAATCTGTTATACAACAAATAAATTATGTCTTCCAAACTGCTAAGGAATTTCCAAGAACTGCAAAAGATAATTCTCTTTTCATGTCTATATAAACCCTGAAAGAACTTGTCTGTACTTGATTTCTGAAAGAGGCAGAAATTTTGATAGCATCTTGATATTTTTCCCAGTGTTGAAAATGATAAGGTGACTAGAAAAAAATAGATTATCTTTTATCATTATGATGATATGTTTTTCAGCACCAATAACCCAGGGAACTGGAGTGAACTTCCCAATTGGAGAGCTTCAGAGCCAGCCATATTACCATGATATGAATTCAGGTGTAAATCTACAGAGGTCCTTGTCTTCTCCACCAAGCAGGTAAAATCTTGAAAAAAGAGCTAATGTAAAGCCAGTTTTAATAGCATAGGACAGACAATTCCAAAATACTGTCAACTTTTAATGAATTTCCTCTGATTTTGTGAGGTAGGTTGCTTATTAGTATTACCACAGTCAATGTTCAGGTACATACACTACAAATCTTGTAATTTGAAGTGGTTCTGTTATTGCCTGTCATTGCTATTGGTACAAAAACAATAGTAACTTTTGTCAGGGTCTGAAGTGCTAACAAATAATTAGCTGAGAGAACATCTATTCATCCTGAAACTTCTGTTGAGTTGCTGGAAGACCTAGCAGCTGGGAACCTGTTGGCAGGTCTTGGTGCCACAGGGTAATTGCAGGCATAAATCCTATTTACGAAGGTTCCCCTTGTACCTCTGTCTTGAAAGACATGTTGGGAAAGATACTGTTTCCTCTGGGAAAGTTATTAGAACAGGTATATAAAGACAAGATGTCTTTATCTGTAGCATCACCCCAGCTCATGGAAGTGTGTTTCCTGCCAGATCCTTACATGGGGCACTTCCCATCACAGTGAGGAAAAGGAGGGGCCTGTGAGGGAGTAACAGCTCTCTGATTTTTCTAAAGGTTCTCCATGTGCCTGCTACAGGCAGTTTTATCTGAGGGACCCTCTTCATCCTTGCTTCAACATGGTCCCTTCTCCCAACTCATAGAAAGACCCAGTTCCTCCCTCAGGAGCAACTGTCGGGCCCACAGAGGTGGGGAACCTTTTGTGGCTTTCATCTGACTCCGAAATAATGTACTGTCTGTCATACCCTGGGGGCCCCTTGGTTTTCTGAAACCGTCTGATGTACCATGAAATCACAAGCACTACAGGGTGTCTCATTACCCCATGTTTCTGCACCCCAGTGAGTCAGGAAGTGTTTACACAGTGGCACAGGCTTTAACAGGACTATCAGGAGGCTGGGGTGCTCTTCGACCAGCACCTGGTGCTTTGCAGTTACTCTTATTCTTCTGTTGCATTCGATTTTGCTTTCAGTTTGGCACATCACCTAGTACATTTTAGAAACGGATGGAATAATTCTAACAGTGTTCTCTAAGTATCATCAACATCAACAACAATACCACCATGATTAAAACCTTCCTTTTGGTTTTCTTTGGCAGTCAGCATAACAGACTCAGTGTATATATTGTTACAAATACATCTGACTTCCTTCCACTCTATTGAAGTGCTGCCTCCTTTTATATAGTGTGACCTGAAATATGAGCCTTTTGTTGTTTTTAATTAAACTGCTCTAAAATGTAAAGCCTTGTTTCAGGTTAGATCTCTTTGAAAAGCTTATGGTGAAATGAAGTAAACTACATTTTTACCTTATTAACAGATTCAGAAAGTTACTGTATTACTTTGACTTTATTAGCAATACTTCTCCAGTGCATTGTTTTGCTTTCATGATTTGTATGTGGTGTCTAACACTCTCATGACACAGCCTTTCTTTGGTAGGTCACAGGAACTGATTTCTCAATTGTTCAGTCAAATGCTGGTAGACTTTTGTCTGCTATGCGTTCATGCTATCTCTGAAATACTAAATCCAAGCACCTACCTGCACTACGTATTATTAAATAGCATCATCTATATGTTGGGAGAGGCAGGTCCTGCCTGATCAACCTGATCTCCTTCTCTGATCAGGTCACCAACCTGGTGGATGTGGGGAAGGCTGTGAATGTAGTCTAACTGGACTTCAGCAAGGCCTTTGACACCATCCCCCATAGCAAACTCCTGGCCAAGCTGTCAGCCCATGGCTTGGACAGCGGCACTCTGTGGTGGGTTAGGAACTGGCTGGAGGGCCAAGCCCAGAGAGTGGTGGTGAATGGTGCCACATCCAGCTGGCAGCCAGTCACTAGTGGTGTCCCCCAGGGATCAGTGCTGGGCTCCATCCTGTTCCAATATCTTTACCGATGATCTGGACAAGGGGATTGAGTCCATCATCAGTAACCAACACCAAGTTGGGAGCAGCTGTTGATCTGATAGAGAATAGGAAGGCTCTGCAGAGGGACCTTGGCAGGCTGGATAGATTGTCAGAGTCCAAAGGCATGAGATTTAACATGTCCAAGTGCTGGGTTCTACACATTGGCCACAGCAACCTCAATGCAGTGCTGCAGGCTGGGGTCAGAGTGGCTGGAGAGCAGCCAGGCAGAAAGGGACCTGGTAGTACTGGTTGACAGCCAGCTGAACATGAGCCTGCAGTGTGCTCAGGTAGCCAAGAAGGCCAATGGCATCCTGGCCTGTATCAGGAATAGTGTGGCTAGCAGGAGCAGGGAAGTCATTGAGTCCCTGTACTCAGCACTGGTTAGACCTTGTCCAGTTCTGGGCCCCTCAGTTTAGGAAAGATGTTGACTTGCTGGAACGTGTCCAAAGAAGGGCAACAGAGCTAGTGAGAGGTTTGGAGCACAAGCCCTATGAGGAGAGGCTGAGGGAGCTGGGGTTGCTTAGACTGGAGAAGAGGAGGCTCAGGGGAGACCTAATTGCTGTCTACAACTACCTGAAGGGAGGTTATTGCCAGGTGGGGATTGGTCTCTTCTCCCAGGCAACCAGCACCAGAACAAGAGGGGACAGTCTCAAGCTGTGCAGGGGGAAGTTTAGGCTTGATCTTAGAAAGAAATTCTTCACAGGAGTTATTGGTCATTGGAATGAGCTGCCCAGGGAGGTGGTGGGGTTGATGTCCCTGGACATGTTTAAGAAAAGACTGGATGAGGCACTTAGTGCCATGGTCTAGCTGATTAGATAGGGTTGAGTGATCAGTTGGACTTGATGATTTTTGAGGTCTCTTCCAACCTGGCTGATTCTGTGATTCTGTGTAATTCTGTGAATGTAAGCTTTCATATCCATTTTTTTGTGTGTGCGTGCTTTGTAATGCTGAATTACTTTCTGTTGGAATATTAGGTGTTCAAAAAATGTAGAGACACCACACTTTGGACATAGTTTAATGACCATGGTGGTGTCAGGCTGATGGTTGGAGGTTTTTTTTCCCACTGAAACAATTTTATGATTCTGTGAGTCTATTTGTTGAAATTCAAACAGTTTATATACTACTAGTGGCTGCGTATTATATTCACTGCCCAATCTCATATTACTTCAACAGCAAAAGACCCAAAACTATCTCCATAGATGAAAATATGGAACCAAGCCCAACAGGAGACTTTTATCCTTCTCCAAATTCACCAGCTGCAGGGAGTCGGACATGGCATGAAAGAGATCAAGGTGAGTAACACAGGACTAATTTACCTCAAAGTCTATTAAAATATACAATAAATCTCTTCATCTGCCTTTCCATTATCACAGTAATTATTTTTCTGTCTGGTATGTGTGTTTGCTGGTTTTTTTTTAATGTAGTTAAAACCAACAGACAAGAGGATACGGTATAACAACCACATCATAATTTTTCCATCTGGTTTCTGCCTTATCTGTTGTTTGGAAAGGTGTGTCAAATGAGGTACTTGATACTGTGTATGATGTGATCATCCCATCTGGATTTTGACTGCAGTAGTTTCAAGTTAAATCCCCAAATATCCCTATGCTATGGTTCAGTCAACATTTGTTTAGTCCAGTTTCTTTTTTACCATGACTGACTTCTGTATGTGCTTTTAGTATGTACTGTGTGACTCAGAATGGGCCCAACAGGCTGTTTTCTGAAGATCCTGCACATATCTTTGTGGGACTAAAGAGTGTTTTGATTGGTGGTGTATCTTTGACTATCAGAACCAAGAAACACATTTTCATAGAGAGGAAAGTGACAGCTATCAAAACAGCAAAATTAATTGTTACATGATTCCCTCATGTTATCTTAATGCTTTATGAACCTAGATGCCAGTGTAGTTTTATCCCTTATATTTTTGGTATGAAAGTGTGTTTAAAGTTACATGTATTTGAACAGTGTTGGTTAATGGATCCTGTGGTTGAGGTGCTGCAACTATTTGGAGAGCCTCTGAAATGTACAATACCGTATGTGAAAGTGAAATAAAGAAGTGGACAAGTTATTTTTGAGGCACCATGAGGCATTTTGCATTTTCTGTTGTTGAGATAATCTCCCAGTCCTACAGAGGGACAGATAATACACTGTCCAATCTGGAAACCAGTACACTGGGGGAAACATAGGCAAGTCTTTTTTCCCTATTTGTGTATGGTTCGTATCATTTTATGAGATTACCTTGTAGTTGTGGAAGTACTGTAAGGTAGTGACTGCAATGCCTGTCTTTGGTACATGGCCTCAGTGGGAAGGGGTACATGGCACCTCTTAGCATATTTGTTCAGCTACTGCTTAGTCAGGTAATTGATATCATCTTCATATTAGCAAGTATCTTTGTACAGCTCCAGAAGTCTTACCAGGATATGAGATTCATTAAAATATATGCTCTGTTTTCTTACACCCGCAAGCAAAAAGGTAACAGAAATAAAAGTTTGGAGGTGGTTTTTATGCTGGAGAGCTCACTGGTATACTTCCCTCTCTTTCATCATATGAGATTAGGTGTAAATGAGAAAAAAATAGAGGCCATTTGGGATCATATTTGTATTCATCCACTGTCACTAGGGGATGCTCGCATAGTCCCAACAGGCACTTTTCCAGGCAGTCCCCTAAGGCTGTCCACACCAGAGATGTGGGTAATTTCACAGTACCCACAAATGAGAAAAGTATACCATCTCCTTCCCTTTATGCAATTTAAACTTTTCTAAGAGAAAGAAAATCACAAACAGGGTTGATACTGAGTTACAACATTATTGATTTCAGTTTCATTGTCTGTTCTGAACCTGATGAAGTCTCTAACTTTTGACCTGAAATAGATCTAGTTTCTTCATTTGCATACCTAAGTATAATGTGGTTTTGTGGAAAAAGAAATTACATACATTAGAAAGGTTATTTTATTATGAAGATACTTTGTGGTTTTATATAAGTGCATTTATAATGTGCTAGAAAAGGAATGACAGTGGTAGATTGCAGCTGAAAATAGTAAAACAATGACAGCTGAAACTTGCAATAAAGCAATTACGAGTTTCATAGGTGGCTAAGCTGTATCTAACAGTCATTGATGAGTAGCACAGAATTATCCTGAATTTGAAAAACGTGGTGGATGAAAACTTGCAGTTTCATAGAATTGTCAGGGTTGGGAGGGACCTCAAGGCTCATCTAGTTCCAACACCTCATACTGGGTTGCTCAGAGCAACATCCAGCCTGGGCTTAGAAACTTCCAGGGATGGGGCTTTTACCACCTCCCTGGGCAACCTGTTCCAGTGTTTCACCACCCTCATGGTGAAGAATTTTTTCTGAATCTACCCACTTCTAGTTTTGCTCCATTCCCCCCAGTCCTATTGCTACCCGATATCCTAAAAAGTCCCTCACCAGCTTTCTTGTAGGCCCCCTTAAGATGCTGGAAGGCCACAGTAAAGTCTCCTTGGAACATTCTTCTCTCCAGACTGAACAGCTCCAACTCTCTCAGTCTGTCTCCATAGGAGAGAAGCTCCAGCCCTCTGATCATCTTTATGGACCTCCTCTGGACATGCTCCAGCACGTCCAGATCCTTCCTGTAATAGGGGCTCCAGAACTGGACGCAGTACTCCAAGTGGGGTCTCACCAGAGTGGAGTAGTGGGGGAGAATCACCTCCCTCGACCTGCTGGCTGCACGTCTCTTGATGCAACCCAGGATACAGTTGGCTTTCTGGGCTGCAAGTGCACACTGGTGGTTCATGTTGAGCTTCTCATCCACCAGCACCCCCAAGTCCTTTTCTTCAGGCCTGCTCTCAAGCCAGTCACTGCCCAACCTGTGTTGGTGCTTGGGATTGCCCTGACTCATATGCAGGATCTTGCACTTGGTCATACTGAACCTCGTGAGGCTGTCTTGGACCCCTCTCTCCAGGCTGTCAAGGTCCCTCAAGATGCCATCCCTTCCCTCCAGCGTATCTACTGTACCACACAGCTTGGTGTCATCAGTGAACTTGCTGAGAGTGCATTCAGTGCCACCGTCCATGTCACCAACAAAGGTGTTAAACAAGACTTGTCCCAGTACTGATCCCTGAGGGACTCCACATGGACGTGGACCCATTGACAGCCACCCTTTGTGTGTGGCCATCAAACCAGTTGTTTATCCGCTGAAGTTAGATAATGGTTTTTATCCAACAGGCTAGATAATGTTTTATTGCTGTGAAAAACAAATGTCATGTAGCTTAGTGGGTAAGTAGACACAGCTTCTCTACTCGGCAGGCATGCATTGTGAAGGGTAGGAACATGACTGCGGGAGTACTTGTAGTTTAGCCAGAATGTGTCATTTGCGAAACTAAAAAAAAAATTAAATCTAACATAGCTACAATAAAATCTTCCTCATACCACACTTTCCATTGTAAAACTTCAGCATTTACACTTTTGCTGTCTTCTTCCTACTGTCCTACTTCCAAGGCTATTTTGATAAGATTCGCGTACGTTGTGTTTTATAGCCTATTTTAGGAGAGTTGACTGGTTTAAGAAGTAATTCTTGGCAGAAATAGGTATGCATATTTGAAAAATGTGACCTTTAGATGGCATAAGCTTGGATAAAGCAGTCCACACAGGATTATGATAATGGCTTCAGTATCCAATGCTGTAGTATTATGATGCCTGTTGCTGTTCTGATATAAAAATATAAAAAGCTCTAACCAAAATTTGCATTAAAACTGTTTTTGTCTGTATTTATTGAAACCAGATTATAAATCTTTATGGAAGGAGGAAAAATAAAAGCTTGTGAAGTCATTATACGGTCTTCATTGAAAAATTTGTGACTGCATAAAAAAATATCTGTAACAACAAGAATCTGTGTAGTAGTTTCTAAATCAGATTAAAAAAAAACAATACAGTGGATTTTAAATGTTGGTTTTGAGTTTACATACATTCAGTCATTGTGGGAAGGGTCCATAATTGTTACATCATTTTTTCTGTGTTAAAATACTTAAAATGTTACTCTGTTTGCATGCGTCTTTGAAACAGGTCTTCCTATGCAGCAAACAGGCAGGTTTATAACTGCAAAGATTTATCCCAAATTCTCTGTCAATAGCCTTTCAAGTAACTAACCATCTTCCAAAATTCTTTGACCCTGAGAAAGTGAAAAGTCTGAGAATGGTACATTGCTTAGAAACAGAGCCTTATCATGACAATTAGGAGTTCAATTTCTGTTTCTGCTGCTGTCAGATATTGTGGTTATTTTTGTCTCTCCTGTACCTCAGTTTATCCAATTAAATGTCTTGCCTTAGTTACATTTCTACCAATGAGAAATATATCTAGGTCTGAAAAAGTTTTCTGTAAATCTCTTGCAGTCTTCTTTTTCCCTGGATGCTCTTCCTGATTTCTTTACATGTTTTTATATTAAAACAAAATTTCAAATTCCTGCAGTAGTGGAGTAATACTTAGTGAATAGATGGAAGTTGTTACATAAGTAAATTTGCTTAGTATTTTAGAAATTCTGAGAAGAATGAAACTTTGTATGTTAAAAAATAAGTAAATCACCATCCGCTTTGGAAGAGGAACGTCAAAAAATACAGCAAAACTAGTGACTAGTGCAGTGAATGAAAAAAAATGCATTTGATCTATTGGGCCAAGAACTGTTGGTGAGCATTTGAATTTATTAACTGAGAAGTAAATCAGATACTTTTTCCTTAACTTATAAGGAAATAAATATCAGAATAATAGAGCACAGTGTGTGCACCTAAGGCTTCCCTTCTGAAAGCTAGCTTGACAAAGTGCATTAATATAAGTGCAGACAATTTGAATATTTTTTCCCTTGAGATCTGTTTTACTGTATAGTGCTACCACAATGTGTGTGTTGTAAATAAATATAACAGGGGTTACGACCAATAATTAGTCATGATAAAAGTGGAGAGATTCATGTAGATTTCAGTGGTAGTCACCTGTCTGGAAATACCGAATATCAATATACAATGAAGTGAATTTTAATTGTACAGTTTCTTCATGATGTTTACTTTCTTATAAATCACCCAGCTCTACCAACAGTCAAGAGTCAATATGCCACCATACCATTAAAATTGAAACAGCTGGATCACCTTCACCCATTGATTGGCCAGCAGCTGTTGGACCCTCCACTTCTCAGGTCCCAACCCCCTTTTGTTGGATATCCCCCTCCTGGACTTTTGTCCCCTGTCGCTTTTTCCCCACCCACTGGACACTCCTTCCCCATTGGGATCCTTCCTGATGGCTATTTCCTTCTTGAGCCTTCTTCACATGGCCTGTCAAAGATGGATACTCTCATTACTGAAGCGAGGGAACTAAAAGAGGAAGTAGTGAATGTGGTCCAGGAGTTGAGAACTGTGACAGATCATCTTGGCTTTTTGGTGTCCTGTGTTGGACAGAATTTAGGACATTTCCCAGCTCCTGGTTCTCCAACTGAATGCTAATGCATTGTCTCCATCTTGTTGTCTCCATCTAACACATAAATTCATCTTAAAAAGGTTTACCGTGATGAATATCTGTTAAATGCATTTCTGTGTTTTAAACACAATCTGAGTTCTTAAAATCTTTGTATGTCAAAGCATACTTTAAAACAATTTAGGTCTTATTACTTCTGTTACATCTGCCTTTGTATTCTTTAATATTTAAAAATAATATTTAATCAATGTATACACACACGTACAGATACCTTTTGTATGTAGACCTTTGCATTCCTTATGGATCTGTCTGAATTGTCTGTGCTTTTAACTAGGATAATATGTACATGGTAGTCAAATGCTGCCAATTGGTAAGTTTTTTAAGCTCACGTTCATAAAGTGAGATACTGTGATGGTTTAACCCACACACATCAACAAAAACTCTGCTGAACTCAGTCAGAGAAGCAAATGAAGTTGTATTTTACAAGCAATAATGGAACACAATGAATATGTATAAAAATACACAGTATTTACAATATTATACAAGTATTTAAAAAAACAAACAGCACAGAAGTCTTCCTTGGACAAGAGGATTCCACCTCACCTGCCCCCCCCCCAACCTTTCCCTCCCTTTCCCCTCTAGTTAATTAGAAGAAAAGCGTAAAGGGGAATTTCAGTTAGTTCAAAAGTGTCATTAAGAAGTTAGCATTGCTTATCTCAAGGCTGTTAGATTAGAGGTTTCTCTCTCTGTCCAGAACAGCATCATGCATGGCAGCAGAAAGTCAGAAGATGGAGTGAGACAAGAATATAAGATGTTGCTATGGTACACCTCACATCTGACCAATGAAATTTGTTTAGAACAATCTTTATTTTCCTTTTTACACCCAACTGTAGATTTGCTTGGAATTTTTTTTAAAGGCAGAGCCTAAACTGTCACAATCCACCCCTTCTAAACAATTTCATTGGCTGTTAGTACTGTCCATCTAAATGAGAACATCTACAATTCACAAGTAAAATTCACAGTCAATTTTGGCTGTTCTCAAATGTAGATGATTCAGATTCCAAGAAAACCAGAAAATAAGAAAACACAGAAAACAGTTTGTCTCTTTGCAGACAAAGCAAAGAAAAGGAATCAGGGATTCTCAGTCGACTCAGAGCTCTCAGGGTTCTCAGGGTTCATGCACTGTATATTTCTTCATGGATTCTTCCTTTGGGCATGATGTTGTATCTGTACAACAACTCTCTCAACAAAAGTTAGATTTTTTTGTGGAATACACTGAATTAGTATCATAGTGTCAGTCAGGGTTGGAAGGGACCACAAGGATCATCTAGTTCCAACCCCCTACACTAGATCAGGCTGACCAAAGCCTCATCCAGCCTGGTGTTAAACACCTCCAGGGATGGGGCCCCAACCACCTCCCTGGATAACCCATTCCAGGGCTTCACCACTCTCATGGTGAAGAACTTCCTCCTCACATCTAGCCTGAATCCCCACCTCCAGCTTCATTCCATTCCCCCTAGTCCTATCACTACCTGATATCTTGAGAAGTCCCTCCTCAGCCTTCTTGTCACCACCATTCTCTTGCATTACCCAGTGAGTGTGACCAGGACCTTCAGCAGAAATGACCCCTTGGACAGGTTTGGCCTCTTCTGAAGGAGAAAATACCCAAACAGTTTTGCCCAACAAATTATTTTCTTTAATAACAGGAACTCTATCACCTTCTACTTTCTGTAGCAGATCTGAGTGTGCAGGTCCAGATTGATTCACTGAACCTCTACTATTAACCAGCCAGGTTGTTTGTGCTAAATATTTTCCCCAGTTTTATAAAGATCCACCCCCCCATGGCTTTGAGAGTGGTCTTCAGCAAACCATTGTAGCATTCAATCTTCCCTGCAGCTGGTGCCTAAGTAGGGGATGTGGAATATCTGCACTATGACATGCTCTTTGGTCCAGTTCTTTACAAGATTGTTTTTGAAATGAGTTCTGTTGTCTGACTCAATCCTCTCTGGAGTTCTGTGTCTCCACAGGATTTGTCTCTCCAGACCAAGAATGGTGTTGCGTGCAGTTGCATGTGGAACTGGATAAGTTTCCAACCATCCAGTGTTTGCCTCTACCATGGTAAGCACATACTGCTTACCAGAATGAGAACGAGGTAGAGTGATACAGTCAACTTGCCAAGCTTCACCATACTTGTACTTGGACCATCAGTCACCATACAATAAGGGCTTAATTCTCTTTGCCTGCTTAATAGCAGCACAAATGTCACAGTCATAGATGACTTGTGTGATAGCATCCATGGAAATGTCTATGGATCTGTCACGTGCCCACTGGTAGGTTGCATCTCTTCTTTGATGTCCTGAGAAATTGTGAGCCCACTGAGCTAAGAATATCTCACCTCAGTGTTTCCAGTTGAGATCAAAATCAGACTCCGTATCTACTTGAGAAACTTTGGCAGATAGATCTGCCTGATGGTTGTGTTGTTGTTCCTCAGTAGCTTTGCTCTTAGGAATGTGAGTATCAATGTGCCTTGCCTTCACTGGAATTCTCTTGATTCGATCAGCAATGTCCTGCCACAGATCAGGTGCCCAAATAGGCTTTCCTTTTCTCTGCCAACCATTCTTTTTCCAGTCCTTCAGCCAATGCCACAGAGCATTGGCTACCATCCATAAGTCGGTGTAGAGATAAAGCTTTGACCATCTCTCCCATACAGCTACGTCAAGAGCTAGCTGGACAGCTTTTCCCTCTGGAATTTGACTGGATTCTCCTTCTCCATCCTTTGCTTCTTTATACTTAAACCAAAGTTACAATTTATATATCAGATATATCCCTAACTTATCACAGAAAAATCTGACAGCATACTTGTACACTACAACACTTAAAGCAGAAAAGATCCGATGCCAAAGAATCCAAAACTACTTCATGTTTGTTCCCCTGTTCTAAGCAGAAATAAATCAAGCAAATCTTGCCCCATGTCTGGAAGCCAATTATTTTGTGTAATGTGTGGTTTAACCCACACACATAAAAAAAAACTCTGCTGAACCCAGTCAGAGAAGCAAATGAAGCTGTATTATGCAAACAGTAATGGAACACAATAAATATGTAAAAAAATATACAATTTTTACAATAGTATGCAGGTATTTACAAAAAGCAAACCATTCTAACCTGGTTAATTCTATTCTATTCTATTCTATTCTATTCTATTCTAGTCTAGTCTAGTCTAGTCTAGTCTAGTCTAGTCTAGTCTAGTGTATTCTTCTATTCTATTCTATTCTATTCTATTCTATTCTATTCTATTCTATTCTATTCTATTCTATTCTATTCTATTCCATTCCATTCCATTCCATTCTATTCTATATGGGGACATAACACTTAGAGACTTGGATTAATGGCCATGGTAGTTTTAGGTTGACAGTTTGACTCAGTGATCTTAGTGGTCTTTGCCAACTGAAGCAGTTCTCTGATTCTGTGTAGGGTGAGGAAGGCTGGCCGGCTTTATGTCAGCAGATCAGTACCTAAAAAAATACTGTATTTTTCTCCTCACAAGAGAAAGTGCAGGTATGATAATATGGTCACTGATTATGAAGCTTTCCTGTGAGGTTTACTGTTTCTATCTGACGAGCTACCCACAGTTCTTGCAGTATATCATGCTATAGTTTTATCTTAATCTTAGTGGGAATAGGGGAACAGATGTAAATTTAAGCAAGAATAATTCTTTCAATCTGGCATATGACGCTGTCAAACAACAGCTAGGGGATTAGGTCTGTATGTCCCACCCTATTCAACATTTTAAAAAATAACTTTATATGGGTGGTTTTGATGTGTACATATTCAATAATCACGCTATTATCTGATCATGATGTCTTTCCCCTTATCCTGTTTTATAAACTGCCTTTTGTTAAACTGATTTTTTTTTAAAGTTGCTTTTGTGAAACATGAATGAAGGTTTCCCAGTTATTCTAATTTAAATAATTGTACACTAGCATTATGTTTTTACAAAAGCTAGTGTATATAATTTCAGTATTAACTACTGAATTATTTTGTCCATAAAAAGTAGGATAATCAATAATGCAGTGAAGAACATTGGTTGTCTGACTTTACCAGAGCAAGAGGACACAGTCTCAGGCTGCACCAGGGGAGTTTAGACTGGATCTTAGGAAGAAGTTCTATACAGAGACAGTGATTGCCCATTGGAATCAGCTGCCCATGGAGGTGGTGGAGTCACCTTCATTGGAGGTGTTCAGGAAGAGGCTTGATGGGGTGCTTGGTGCCACGGTTTAGTTGTTTAGGTGGGTTGTATTGTATTGTATTGTATTGTATTGTATTGTATTGTATTTAGGTGGGTTGGATTGGTTGGTGGGTTGGACGCGATGATCTTGAGGGTCTCTTCCAACCTGGTGGTGTATTGTACTGTATTGTATACAGTTAGTCCACTGTATGCTGGGAGATAAAAGGTAGATGCAGCCCTTCTATCTTTTGTCCAAACTCTATTCTGTTGAGGTAAAGAAAATAATGAAGGTTATCAGAGGGTGTTAACTGTCGGCAATGGAGTACAGTGTTCTGCAAGTTTATATAAGGGTAAAGATGAGAAAAATTATGTATTTACTCCAACTAAAGGGTTTCTGACTCTTGTGTTTCAGTGGTCTGAAAGATCTTGCATCACTTTCTTATATATATTAATACTTGCTTAATGATGAAAAATGGAATAGTGTAATTTATTAGAAAATATGAAAAGAGAATGAGCAAGGAATTTCAATTGCTGTTGTAAGAAATTTACTCTTGTTTCGCTGTAGCTTTTGTGAGTTGTAGTATTGTATCATTTTCTTATCAGCCTGCAGTTCTGAAAAAGGCATTGAAATTCTAGTCTGGTTCCTCTTGTTAGGTTTACCACTACAAATCACAATAGATAGTCCATTAAAATGGTTTCTCTGTTGTGAAATGGTGAAACAGCACAATAGTGTTTGATTAGCCTTGGGCAGTGTCACAGTCTGGCACACTAGATTGTGCAATATCAGAGGTGTGACTGAAAATAACACTGGCACTAAGACTGATTTGGAGATGGAAGGTTATTGAATCTTTGTATACTGAAATAATGTAGTATAAAATTTTTGTACCTACAATCCTTTTCTACACTTGATGTGGAATAAAAAATAGAACTGACATGAGGTTTTCAAATGTGAAGAGACCAGCTCTCTTCAAACTGTAATGCTAACTGCTGCTCAAGTTCTGAATGCTCAGTAGCTAAGCACTTACGTACCTTTACGTAAGACAATACAATACAATACAATACAATACAATACAATACAATACAATACAATACACCAGGTTGGAAGAGACCTTCAAGATCATCACGTCCAACCCATCAACCAATCCAACCCACCTAAATACAATACAGTGCAATACAGTACAATACAGTACAATACAACCCACCTAAACAACTAAAAAACTAAACTGTGGCACCAAGCACCCCATCAAGCCATCACTGTTCCTCTGAGTGTGAATACAAAAGCCTTCATGCTTCAATTGGTACACATATCAGAAAGTCATGGAGCAGGACTGATGATTATTTTGTTTGGTCTTTTTTTTTAATTTGTTTTGTTGTGCTCAGGAGAGCATTGATGATCAGAACTGCTTTCCATGAAAACAAGTGATTTGTTAGGAGAGCTTCTCTCTGGTCCAATATGAAATTTGCAGTGAGGGGGAGTAAGACACCAACAGGCCAATGACTTGGGCAAAGATTTGAATGATGGGAGAGTTAGATACAAAGCTTATTAATGAACAGGAATTGTAGCAAGCCTTTCTGTATTTTTGGCATTGAATATTTCAAAGACCGAGCTGTTCAGGCACACCTGTCATTCCTATTTACTCACAAAACTATGTCATGATTCCTTTTTTTTTGTGAAGATAAATGAATTAAAATGTTTTGATTTTCAGGATTCTTGGTTTCCATCCAGCTTTAGTGACAAGTCTTTAGGACAGATATAACAAAAGCTGTTGCCTTACAAATGAGAGGTGGTTGTGCTTTACAGTCACTCAGCTGCCAAAACTCACTGTTAGGTTCCTTACTAAGACCTGCATTTGAGAAAGACAGAAGCCTTACAGTGTTAGAGGAAATTAGAGCACATGTGAAAATTGGTGATGCTGCCTCTATCTGTGTAGAATGACTCTTTTCATTCTTCACACACACAGGTGTAAAACATTTTTCTGACTGCAATGTGATTCATCATCATCCAGATACCTGATCTGAATGTGAGCTTTTACTCCAGGTTTTCACACTTGCTACACACAAGCATACCTACGAGATGTGGTGGAGGCAGTAGAGATTCAGCCTCGGCTGGATGTGATGCATTTAGCGTATCTTGCCACCAGAAACTATTGCAGGCGGTGCATCTGGCAAAGGAGCAATTAATTTAAAAATTGATTTAAAAATCTAGCATGAAAGGATGCTCTTGTGGCTTTCCAATTGTGCTATGGACTCCATAGCTTTCCTGCTTGTATTGTGGCTATATATACATTAAGTCGAATGTTTCTTTATCTCGCTTTTTCTGGAGGTGGTGCTACACTAATAAGTTGTAAATGAATTCATACAGACTGTTGTCTGCAGGAGCGTACTTTGTGAAGAAAGACGTGAAAATAAGTACTGGAAAACATACTGATAAGATTTGAAGAATAAAGTAGATTAAAAAAGATTTAGTATTTGTATATGATTTATTCTTGCTCTGCTCATGAGCATGTCTCATGAGCAGGAAAGAGAAGCTGCCATATTGAAGTGGTGAGCAAGAAAGCAGATCAAGTGTTCAGAAACAGGCAGGTGGATGTTTGAACTTGCCCTGTATCACTGCTTGATTCCAGATGAGCTCTCCTAACGGGTGGCTTGCCAACTGGTGTGCCAAAGTGACATTCATCCAGGGAACGGTCTGAATGACAAGCTGCTTCAGACTGAAGAAGAGTGTATTTGCTTTGATGAGTAAATTGCCAAACTCATGTCTCATTAGTGTTTCCTAAGTTTCTTTGGAAGTGAACAACAGTTTAATTAAAGGCTGACGTAAACACATTTCTGCACTTTCCCTGCAGCATTTTATCACTTTTGAATTGATCAAAATTGTTGCCTTAGGCTGTCTTGAACAGCTATCATCTGGAGCACCATTTGTGCAAGCTGCTGATGAACAGACTACATATGCTATGCTTCACAGCAGCTCTTCTGCCTTCCTATGGAGACAGATTTACCTTGTTGGGAGATGAGATGATTTAATTATTTTTATTTGCATGAGCCCTTTTTCTTTTGATATGATTCTCCAAAATGTATAACATGCTACCCATTTGGGTGCATACTTACTGTATCTCTGCAGTAATATACAGACAAGAGTGGTTTGGAACAACACTGAGTAAACAAAAAAAAAAAAACAAACCAAAACAACAACCAACCAACCAAACCCAAAACAAAGCCTGTTTTCACATTTGAAGACAGTTCTCAGTGGGACTGGACATAGTGTCAATTGATGTTGACTTTTTAATAACTTTGTCCAAGTGCTTTTGATATGGTTTTGATTTTTATCTGTACTTACATTTTTCCCAGAAGTCTAATAATACATCACACTTGAAATTGTTATATTTTCATTGTCAAAGTAATAAGGATTGGAATCCCATTCCTAGAACTTCAACACAGACCTAAGAGCAAACAATCTCTTTTTTTATTACCTCTGTTTTCCATTCATTATGTAATTGTCACTATAGAGCTGAATTACTAGACTAGATCTCATGATGTGGAAAAAATAAGACATGTTTTAAAATGAGAAAAATGTGTATTCTCTATTATGTAGAAGTCACTAGTAAAATCATATGAGGTCTCACTGTCACTTTAACTCATTCTCCTTTATTTAAGGGCACTGTTAAAAGTAAAATTAGAAAGTGAAAAAATGCTTTGCGTTTTGATTTTTTTCCAACTTCACACTTTTGTAACTGATAAGTCTCCAAAGAAATGTAATTTGTTTGTTTTCCAGTTAAAGCGCTAAGCCTCCTCTCTTGAGGAGGCGACAGCAGCAACCTTTCTTCCTAACCTATACAACCAGTTATTGTTCTCTGTTCCCTGTCTGCTGCATCTGTTACTCAGCAGTGGCAGGAGTGTGAATGCTCTGTTATGATGGCCAGGCACACAGGGGGAGAGTTGCAGGGGCGGGGAGGGGAAGAGGGGCTATCTGAACTACTCTCAATGCAAAGTGCGTTGTTTTAACAAAGAAGCTGCTGCCTGCACTTCAGACATTACTCTTCACAGTTGTCTTTACTTTATATAATGAGACTTTTTAGAAAAGTACTTTGTAGTGGTGTGCTGCGTAGTGTACATTAAAGTCACTGTTTTTAAATGCTACCAGTCACATTCATGTTGGTAATGAAAATGGTCTTCTGTATGAGAATTTCATTGTGTTTGGTTTGTAATTTATGTTGTCTGTTTTCTGTATGTTAACTAGAATTCTTACATGGAAGAAGTGGGAGCAGGAATAAATTTACACATTTTAAAAGAAAAAGCTATGGTTATCATATTCAAGCAACTAAAATATTTTGGTTTTGGAAAACAAAGCAACTTTTGCTTGTTTAATGAAGTAATAATCACCAACCAAATTAAATCTCTGTTGCATTCCAGAAATCAGAGCTGCTGAGACAAGTAGACCTTCAGGAGCTAGGCAGCTCTTTCTTTCATGAGTTCTTTTGTTGAATATGAGCTTTACATAAGGAAAAGATTTTCCACTTCCAGCCCACGGTTTGCTTGTTCCTTAGGGAGACTTAAGTGCAGTACTTTTGATTTGGAGTAAAATTAACTGTTTGTACATTCTGTCTTTTGTGATAGCCTCCATGTGGCCGAGTGACCTATATGTGGTCAGTGATACATTCTGTGATGACTGATGGCTGCAGTTTTGTAGTGCGAGACTGTCTGAAAAAAACTCTGAAAAGCTTTTTTATGCACACTTTTCTTTTTCAGACTGTAACATTGCAGTGTTTCTGCCGAGGCAGAGATTTTACATGCAGAGAACCACAGCACAAAGCCAATTGCTGGCTAATTTTGTCCTGGGCTTTTATAAAACTATACATCTGTTGTGGAGGTGTGAGAATGTTCATGCTTTGATGGAACTATATGAAGAATCTAGGGCTGCCATTTGAGGAGAAAATAAAACATAATATTCAAAAATAATTCCAGAATTATTCTGCCACCTTGTCAGGGTTTGCTTAAGCAAAACTTAATGAAAAATAATTCAGTCTGGCAATTAAAAAGATTGATTTCTTAACTTAGCAGAATGTATTCAACAAAAATTCAACCATTTGGCAACTTTGTCTTTGCTATTTGCTGATTGATTCAAAGAAAGAAATCATTCCTCTGTTTTCTTCTTACAACCATTTATTTTTGTAAGACACTTAGAGATGCCTCTGACAACACTCAGTGGTTTTGATAACAATGCAAAATTCCAACAGATTAATATCATAAAAAACATGCAGTAGCTTCTGTCATATCTGTTAAAACTGAATGAGTGCTGAATTGCTCTGCTATAAAGCAATTCCTCAATCTTGCTTAATGTTTCACTGAATAAATTCTGTTTTCATGGTAGCCTTCTTGCATCAGTGACCCTTTCAGAGTGTCTGGAAAACCATCAGACTTAGTCATCAGGACCAAATGGGAGCAGGGAGAGGAGCACTGGGGTCTGGTGCCAGTGCCTATTCAGGGCTTGACAGTGGGATGGAGCAGAGTAGACGTGCAATCTCTCATTTTCAAGGGTCCAGGTCTAAGTGAGGCTTTCAGGGTGAAAACCCACTCTTAAACTCCATCCAGTTCAGAAAGGACTGTGGTCTGATTTTGTCTCAGTAATGACACGCACATTTTGCAGGCCTGATTTTGACTTCCAAGATAATAGCATGCCTTCCAAAGCAGCCAGAATATGCGTGAGTGTTATAAGTGCCAAAATAACCTTAAGGGCTCATGTGGTCCATGTAGGAAAGTCATCTGCAATATGGTCCCAGTCCAGTAAATACTAAGAAATCTTTGCTTTAAATATGAATTAGTCCTATTGAATATGAAATGGATCCTGCTTACAGCATTGATCTGTATCCTATAAAAATGTTATGATTAACTTTGAAAGAATTTGGTGCAAAGTTCCACAAATGTTTTTCAATTAATTTTAGCTTCAGAAAGAATACAGTATTTTTGATTTATGCAACATCAGTAATCCTACATGGTAGAAATCATGTATTTATCCCTACTAGTGTGTTATCTTCACCCAGTGAGCTCTAAAGAGAAGTTTTTGTTGATACGGAAACTGAAAGGAAGAGATGGCAGGGCCCTACTTGAGACATCAAAAATACAGGTAGAGAAGTTGAAGTATCCTTCATTCTTAGGGAGGTTACATTGTTTCACTGTGGTTTTGGAAACAGTGTGAGTTTGGTTTTGAAATAACAAAATAATAAATACCATAAACTAACATGTGTATGGCAGTTATCCTACACACTGGAGTGTAGGTGTTCCATTAAAAAATAAAGTTTATATGGCAGTTGAAGGAGCAGATGATTTGGTGATGTTTTATGGAGCTGAGAAGTGTCTAGAGAGATTCTGAAGACATGTATTTCTTCATTGTTTGGCTTGTCTCATATGAAAGGAATGTAGTTCCTGTTTCGCAGAAGAAAGATCAATTTGGGGATTATTAGTCATTCTCAAGCTTGAAAGTAATAGTTTGAAATTGGTTTGTTGGTTATAGGGGAATTGGGTCACCAAACAACAGTTATGCAAGAACAATAAAAATAAATATCTTCAATCTATAACATTAGATGTCCTCAGATGGGCTTCTAAACTAATACTGCTGTTGCATTGTTTTTCTATTGCAGATATGTCTTCTCCTACAATGAAGAAACCCGAAAAGCCTTTGTTTAGTCCTACTTCTCCCCAGGATTCGTCATCAAGATTGAGCACTTTTCCCCAGCATCACCACCCAGGAATCCCAGGAGTTGCACACACTGGTGAGAACTATGGAGGAGTCGGAAATATCTCCCTATTCATTTGCTCTGTTCTTCTTTCCTTCAATCAGATTAGGATGCAGTTTGAGTATGATGTTGGGGTATTCTTGCAAGAGTGCTCATTAAACTGAGTTAAGGTAGTCTAAGTGCTGCAAGTTACTAGAAAGCGTTTAGGATTAAGCAGTGAATAAAATAAACTGTAAACTGTGAAGAGATTGACAGAAGAAAAAAAATCTTCCCTGTGTTTCCTTCTTCCACCTACATCCTTTTACATTATTGTTCCTATGACTGTGTTGTATTTAAATACCAGCATAGGTAGAATTTAATACACAAGAGAAGTCATAACCAGGTACGCAACCAGGTGTGTTATGCAATGAAATAAGTACCAGTGTTTTGTTTGCATGCTGTCTAAAGAGGTAGAGTCCTGAGAAGTATTTTTCATTTTGCTTTCTGAAATCCATAGCAAAATTTCATGTATAGTGTGAAGGAGATACTTGAAATGTGAGTGCATCTTATCTTGAGGATTTGTCAGGAATAATAGGGAAATTCCAGCATCATGGTCTGTTTAATTTTAGACATGAAAATAACCCTGATTGTTCAGATGAGAACTCACTCCTTGAAAGTCTCCCCTCAGCAGCTTATCATGTCTCCTTATATAATGCATATAAAGAGATTTGTTTCCTGAGCAGAGCAGGATGACTAGAGGAGTAAAACAGATTTGAGGACTCTATCTAATATGCAGTTCTCCTTTGAGGAGTTTCTGTTTTGTGACTTTTTCCCATGATTTAACGTTTCTGTCTTTCAATTAATGTGCAAGAACTCTTTAACATCTATTTATTTTGCATTATGAAAGTGATCCTGGCCTCATTCTGGTCTCTGTAAGGTTTCTGCTGTTAACAAATACTCTAGCACATCAGAGATGATGGGTGAAATGGAAGGGATAAATTTCTGCTCATTCATGTTTGTTTTGTGCAGCTCCCAGATGTCAGAGCATTAACTGATGTTTTATGGTTAAATTCAACTGGTGGAACTGTGATTAAGATGAACCTGTCACAAGACAAGTTTTCATGATTACTTTTGGCCCTATATGTATGTGCAGGGCTTTATATTTGCTTTAGTGTATAATTTCTAGAGATGTATATTTGAGTGACAGTTGTAACTTAATTTGTAGATAAGCTGCTTACTTGCTAGAAACCTGATTTCTATCTCTGTTCCTATGTCAGTGAGCAATAGTTTTTGTTGCCCAGCAATTTTGAAACATTCCTTCTGGGGTTTTTTCTTTGTTTGTTTGTTTTGGTGTGTTTTGGTTTGTTTGTTTGTTTTATTGGTCATATTATGATTTTGTCCCAGCTCAGAAATAGCATATATTTTAAAAATTAACCCGAAAACTTCCGAAGATGTGAGATGTGGTCAGTCTTGGTCTCCTTGTGCTTATACAGAACTGTAAGCAGTTTATAAAATACCTTGCTTATACAGGCCTGATTTTGTACTAATGAAAAAGGCAACATCATTGTCTTTTCACCATTTCCATTGAACTCAGTACCTCCTTTTAAATATGTTCCCAAGTAAGTGCCTTCTGGATGTATAGTAAGGGTGGATAGCAAGTTATTACAAACACACCGCATTTCTGGCTGGGCAACTAGGTAGCAGCAGCACATTCTGTACATTCCTTTCACTGTGAAAACATTGCTGGTTGTTTAAGCATTACATGTAGTCTATATATAGAGTGCATGTTTGTAGAGGCTGGAAAGAAAGATACTGCAAAGAAAAATGTGCTCAAGGTAGGTGCTTTTTGTTTGTCAGAGATTTTTAATGGATGGATTAGGTTGCCAGGCTTTGAATGTTCATTAGAGTTTTCACAGAGGTCAGCTAATACTTGTGGCATTATGGATGAGTACTTTATTGCCCTGTCCCTACAAGAAGCAGGTAGAGTGCAGTGCATTGAGGAGTCACTACCTGTTTCTTAGGACCTGGTGACTTTGGTCTCCTCTGCTGGAGTTCTGTGGATAACTTTATGTGTTGAGCAAAGCATTTGTTTTGTTTCTTTGGGTTCCAGATGGGAAAACTGTGGAATTTAACTGTCTTTTTATTTACTTATTTTTTCTGGAGAATGATTATTGTTTGAAGAAAAAAATATGATGGCGTAACCCACAAAACCAAACCAAGATACAGTATTTGTGAATTTGAAACAGTAGCACTTTCCATTGCCTAGGATGATGTGAAGGGAAGACGTAAGTTTTGCTGTAGAGATGCCGTGAATCAGGGGTGCAGAGTGCTGATGTAGAACAGACTTTTTATTTTTCTTGCTTTAACACGGAGGTGAAGAATTTTATAACAAACAAGATCAGAAGTAATTTTAATTTTATTTTATCTTTTCCAGTCATCTCAACTAGAACTCCACCTCCACCTTCACCATTGCCATTTCCAGCACAAGCTATTCTCCCTCCTGCCCCATCTAGCTACTTCTCTCACCCAACGATCAGATATTCTCCTCACCTGAATCCTCAGGATACTCTGAAGAATTATGTACCTTCTTACGACCCATCCAGCCCGCAGACTAGCCAGGTACTGTAAACTAATACAAACCACCCAAAAGAAATTTTATGAGGGATGTGTGTCTTCCAGGGTATCTAAACTGGGATCTCACTACTTCTGGTCTCACAGCAAGGTGAGAGTGGGCATATAAGGGATCCAGTCAGCTGTATTCCTGTTAAACATGATACAATAAATGATGCAGGTTAGTCACACCCACTTGCTCTTCCTCTGTCAAGTGTAAGTGAGTGATCTGGCAGCACTAACCAGGGAGGCCCTAGACCCACACCCCTCCTGCAGGCTGGGTGCCTCTGTGGCCGTGATGAAGCCTCTGCTGCAGGATGGAGCAAGGAGTGTGCTGGTACGTACACACATGCGCATTCATAAATATAGAGGTATATTTATAGACTTGTTTGTATGAAAATAAACTGTGTCAAGGTAGTGTTTGCTCTCTTGTAGGCATCTGACATTGCTTTGCACAGACAAAATGACATTGCTATATTGAACAATCCAGAACAACAAAATAGACTTATCTTCCTTTTGTAGAGAGCTTGCAGTAGCAAGATGAGATCCTGGGTGCTATGATGACCCAGACTTGTGTCTGATATGGGAAATTAACATGGCTTTCATCGGCAAAGTAACTTGTGAAGAGCTGTGTGCAAAACTGCTTTCCACAATAGCATCACCACATAGTATTAGCATGTGATCTGTTGAGAATTAGTCTGTCAATACTTTAGTTTTCCCAAAGGCAGTAGTGTAATCTTTGCTGCTTAGACTGTTACTTACATTTGATGCTTGTTTGAAAGGCTCATTTGGAGCCCTGTAACTTGTGCAATAGAACTTGAGAGTGAAGCAAATTTCTATGTTGACTACTAGATGCAGCACCTCTGGGCTGGTCAGGTCTTTGTGGCTGTTGTGTCCATGGGCTAAAGCTCTGGCCTGGCTGCATGACTTTCTGTGTATTAAAAAAAAAAAAAAATAGACTGCATAAAATCAAAATATACTTTAAAGGGAGAAATCCTAACTACATGATTTTTATTGGTTGCAATACTAATGCAAATTAACAAAAAAAAAATTGATTATGTCAGCTTTCAAATACAAACAGCTATCTGTGCACAGATTAAAAGTCTTTCAGTTCCATGTAGCATTTTTGCTGAGACTCAGCTGGGAATGTTGCATGCAGGACCTGATTTAAATTTGTGTAAAATTTCCATGAATAACAAAGTCTAATTAAGACATCCATTAAAAGTCCTTAGTGTTAATTCAGTGTGGAAAATTTTAAGAGTTCTGTTGCCTTTTTTCCCCCCCTCAACTGATGTCTTAATTAGGCAATATTAAGGGAAGAACTATGCAAACTAAAATCAAGCCCTTACTATTATGCATTTCTTTAGTTATTCAGTGCTTGTTTTACTTGCATTTGATTGCTTACATATATTAAAAGAGCAGATTAAGTGATAATCTCCCTAGATTGTTCAGCGTTCTGTTTTGGATTATCACTGAAAAAAGGCAACATCTACATCTGACTTTCAGACAGTTGACAAATGTGCCGTCTTGTGATTTTAACGTCAGGGAGTTAAACAATGAGCTGAAAAAGACTTTCAGCTCTTTGCCCATTAAGAATATTACTTTCTTCCCCTATCTGCAGTTGAAAGATTAATCTTTAGACCTTAAAAGATGAAATTTTACTGTGATTTATTTTTTCCAAATAGAAGGTAGCAAACTGAAAATACTTCCTGTTCTTGTGCGAGGGCACCATAGATAACAACATGCCAAAGTGGTTTCCATTTACTACTTTTTCCAGCTTCTCTATCCTTTATGTTAGGGTAATGTTTGACTTAGTTCCTAGGAAGAGGGGGAGGGATTAAATAACACTAAGTATAGGATTCCAGGCATCTTCATAAGCTGTTATCCATTAATCACTATTATTAGTGGAAATTCCTTTTTAATTCTTTAAGTTCAGCTCTGAGATACACTGTGCAGTAGAGGAGCTGCATGTTCCATCAAAATCAGAAAGTTAAAGATTAGCTGTAAAAAAGTAAACCAGCCAGAATGTATTTTTGCTTAGAGGAAGAAGATGCAGTTGTCTCTGAAGTTTCAGTGACAAAAGGGAATTGTTGTGATACAATGACATGCTTTAAGCCAAGCCAGTTTTGATTTTCTAAATAAAACATTACTTTTTATTCAAGGAAATTTAATTATTTTAAAATGCAAAATTGCATTTGTAGGAATACCACATCAAATTTAGTTATACCTTCCCACCTCAAAACAGACTCATTTGTATTTCAAAAGAGGAACTCTGATGATAGTTTTAATTTCAGCTTTAGAAATAGAAAGGATGGATACCCTGACAGCATTTACCTAAAACGAACTGTTCCTCTTCAGCGTCTTTCAATAATACACTAATTTAGATTGCTATGACAAGCAACTTGTACTCCCCACAGCAATTTTGTGATTAATTACATTACTGCTGCTCTGATTATAATGAGACATTGTTATTCAATGGAATATTTTATGTAAAATTAGTTTAAAGTTATAGAGCTCTCACAGATTTCCATGGTAGGAAGCAGTGAATGATTTGCATGACATAGTGTTAAATACTCCAAATTATGTGTGATGCACAGTCAGAAGTTCAAACAGGCCCTTTAGCTGCAATGAAAAATGATTCAACAATGGATGATCCTAAGTAGAGAAGGGCTGTGGCTGTTGGTTTCATGCATATCTGTTTTTTATGCCCTGTTCAGATTGGAGAATAAACTAACAAATGTACTGAACAGAAGTGGAACTCTAGATACAGACCTGGACTTGCCTCCAACTTGTAGTCTGAGAAGTTCCTGAGTTTTTGAGAACTGCTGTACTTTCCACTAATTAAGCAATTCTGCTCATCTCTTTTTATTATACTTATTTCAATGGTTTTCATCATAGCTAGGCATGCACGTTACTGGATGAGACTGCGTGTGAGTACGTATCATTATTATGATGGGATGCTGGTCGCTCCACAGCTAAATTGGTACCTGTTGCTCAGAGTAAGTTTCACTAAAATCTGCTGAGTTGGTATATGTGTACTCCACCTCGGGTGTTTATCCATCTATAGTGTTTTGAGGATTGCAGAGCTACCACAAATTTTGACCTTCTGTTTCCTTTCTGATAGATTGCAGATAGGTGAATCTTTTAATCTTGGAAAAGAACGCCTCCTCTGCGTGTATGCACAGGTGTGCATGCACATGCAGAGACCTGCACACACCTGAAATGCTTTAATAATTGAGAGTGTATGAATTAATATACAGTGTCAAAATCAGACTTCTAATGAGCCTGAGCAAATCACCAAATGCAACAATACTTGTCTGTCTGAAGTAAACCCCAAAGGTAGAAACATAATGTCCTATCAAGTTAAATGGAATAATTTCATGATTAAGGTGAAGGTGAAGAAGGGTCAGCAAGTGTGATGAAGGAAGCAATGGTAAAGGAAGCAATTAAGATGAATCCTGCTCAAGAGCCTCTTGGCATCAGTAAGAAAATATTTTTCTTCTGACTAAACCAAGCAAACAGAAATAGACAATCTGGCAAAGCTTTTGAGTTTGGATTATGAGAGGCACAGTTTACAGGTGATTGCAAATCAAATTTTGTGGTATTTTTTATGAAATATGCAGTTTTCAGTGACGTGGTAACGACGCCTCTGCTTTGGGGGAGTGAAGTATTGGCTAACGCTTGTAACATACTTACAGCCCAAGTGAACCCCTGTCCACAGAGCGACTAATTCCCAGAGCTGTTAATACGTTCTTTGTTGCAATGTATGCTAGTTTGAAGCTTTCTCTTTTTATTGGTTTCATCCTGATCTGAAGACAGAAATATCTAAGTGCTTGAAAAGAACTGCTTCTGGAAGCTGGTGAGGCCACTTATTCGCCTCTCATAATTGATGAGGGTATTCAGGTTTTGTTCAATGAAAGACAGGCATGCTCTTCAGGAATGCCAAGCAGTTGCCTTGTCATTTTTTAATACAATAACTGCAGTCATTTAGCAATGAGAAGGGAATCTTGTGGGGCTCTACTTGGACTGGTCAGAAGAGTTCCTGTTGATTCCTGGGAGAATGCTGTAATAATTGGGTGACACCAGTCATATGTGTGGATACAGTTTCTTTGGTCTAGCTAGCACCTTCATTTATTGATGTTTAATACTTTTTGGCTTCTTGATAAAGACTCTCCTCATAATTTTAATGAAATTATTGAAGATAAAATATAGCAATGTACTGGTTTTAATTGTAATTGGGAAACAGAGTACTAGCTTAACTGTATCTACTGACAAGACATTTGAAGATTTAGTTCCAGTTGTAAATAATTACTTTGTATTTAGTTTGCTCATTTTTAGCATATTAAACACACAGTTTTAAGTTTCCAGAGTTCATGAAATAACACATACCCAAAAAATATCTTTTGAACATTTATCTAAAGAGATTTCCTTTCCCATATTTGTATAGCACAAATTTATCCTGTTAAGGCAAATACACAAGGAAGGCTGGGTATTTCCTTGTGCTCTATCTGGTGACAAATAATTCAGATTTTGTGAGCTCACAGGTAAAATTCTAATTCAGGATAGACAGCTCTTTGCTTAGACTGTCTTACTATATTTGTGTTTGAAGATGGCTTGCTGAAGAACTTCACTTGCTTTCAGTTTCTGTAGTGTTGCATCAAGAGGAAAATGCCTTCTCAAATGGATAAGACTCAGAGCTTGATAGATAAAAGCTAATACCTTGATTTCTCTCAGGAAGAAGTACAGAAGTGATGTCAGCCAAGAACTGCAAACAGCATATCTTTTCTAAGACTAGTTTCTGAAGCAGGTAGCTGCATATCAGACTAACTGAAGTTTTTGTGCGGCATCTCCAAGTGAAATTGGTGTAAGATGCATTGAATTAGTCAGGTTGCATGGATTGGAAACTAGTGATATTCATCCTTCTGAAAAGTGGTAAGGGACGCTTTAAAAAGGCAAGGTACATTTCTGTTGCTACCATAGTGTCCAACAGCAGAAAGGAAAGATGTATGATCTTTCTTCTTCTTGAACAAATGCTTTATGGAACCCACCAGGTTTAGTCTGAGGAGGAAGTGCTGTGGCAGTTTTAGGCTATGCCTTTAAAATTTAGCTGCAGATTTCGAGCAGAAAAGTGGAAAAATATAAATAAATCAGTATTTTGTGTAAAAAGGAAAACAAAATATTATTCTAAGCAAATTCATAGGACAACACGTGGGATAGGAGCAGCTGTACCATAACAATCTTTCACATTTTACTTCCATCCCATTCCTTTTCTTTTCTCTGGCTTGGCTGTTTTGCTTTGCTTGGGAGATAATAATGCTTCTGGCTGGCCTTGAAGATAAGAACTAACATTCCTTCCTCTCAATTCCTCTTTTCCTCTGGTACAGAGGTGAGGGGGTGTGTGTGGAGAGGGGTGGTTGGGGGGGGCTGTGGAGCACCTTCCTTATTCTCTCTTTTGGGGGCCAGGGGGATTTCTGTGTTATTTGCTAATTGTAAATACCTGTAAAATATTGTAAATACTGTATCTTTTGTACATACTCATTGCATTCCATTGCAGAGTGTAGTTTTTCCTTGTAAATACAGCTTTTATTTGCTTCTAACTGAGTTAATCTATGGTGAGTTAATGCCGGGGGGAAACTTCAACCCTCCACAACTGCCCTGCTATACCTTCTACAGTGTCACTGGCTGTGCTTTAGTAATATTCTCTTTATTAATGTCTCAAAGGCACTATGTTATATTACTCAGGTAATACTCGAGGGTATGTCTTGCTGCATATTTGATGAAATGACCTCCTGTACCATTGGACTGTCTTCAGTGGGAAACTTAATATAGGTGTTGGATATTTGTAGGTGATGTTAGAAGCAATACAGTGCTCTGTGCAAAAGGTAAAAGTTTGGATTTGCATCATATAACAATTTTAAAAAATAAAAAGGGAAAAAAAAGGGTGGAGATTTTTCTTGCAGTTTCTTTTACTTTTCTGATACATCTGTAACTCTCTGCAGATATCACAGAATACAGTGTCATGGACTCAAAACCAGAACTTACCACCTATGATCTCCAGGTTCATAGATGTGGCTAGTAGACAACTGTTAAGCCAACATATTTGGTATGTAAGCAGGGGACAAAAATGTTTATAACTGGATCTTCTGCAACTTCATCCGCAAAATTAGTTCATAACTACACTGCTATAGGATTTTGTGGTGATATTCTTCACTGTAGTACCTGAAATTTACTGTTACAAGGGACTGGAACTGTTGAGAGAAATGAGTAGCAGAGTATTTCCAAACACACTGAATCCAGTTTGAGTAAACTGCACTGATTTGTTGATCACCTGGCTAGAATAGGGTAAGTTTCTTAGGCAACACACTACTGAAAAAAATGGTCTTTTGAGATTGTATTGGGTTGGGCTGAGTTGGAGTTGATTCTCCTCATGGCATCTTTCTAGTACTGTGTTTTGTAGCAGTAGTTGATTAATACAGCAGTGCTTTGGCTACTGTTGAGTAAGTGTCCAGGTTGTGTCCTTGCAATATTTCCCTGCCACAAGAATACA
The DNA here is from genome assembly GCA_015227895.2 of Colaptes auratus. Taxonomy (NCBI): domain Eukaryota; kingdom Metazoa; phylum Chordata; class Aves; order Piciformes; family Picidae; genus Colaptes; species Colaptes auratus. The sequence continues at coordinate 48,367,232 of CM026897.1, read as the reverse complement.
TTGAAGGGTGGGCAAGATCTTGGGAGGGGACATGGCTGAGGCAGCTGATCCAGACTGGCCAAAGAAGTATTCTGTACCATATGAAGTCAGCTTAGGTATAAGAATGAAGTGAAAAGAAGGAAGTGCAGGGATTTGTCCATGGTGCCTATCCTCCCAAGGAACCACCAAGCTCAGAGAGCCCTGCTTCCTGAGACCAACCATTGTCCTGCTGATGGGTAGTAGAGATGAACATCTCTCTTTCAACTTTTTGCTTCTGTGTGGTCTATTGCTGTTTGCTAATTATTGTTATTAAAATTGCTCCTATCCTATTACTGGCTTTTGTTATATTTTTTTCCCCTCTCCCCCTGTCCACTTAAGACAGGGAGTGATAGAGTGGCTTGGGTAGGCATCTGGCCTCCAGGCTAGCACCAAATCGCCACAGAGATGCAAATACATTGTTCTCCAAGTATAGTGGTTAGCTGGAATGATTAAATTTTTATTAAGCCCTGAAACGTCTTACTCAAATACCTAACTCAGTATCATACATTGCTGTACCTAGGATATGCACAGGATTAAGATGATTTCTGGCTTTTGTTGATTATTTCTTTGAACATGTTTTATGTTAAAGATTCCATGACACAGACAGTGGGATCAAGTGCACCCTCTGCAAGCTGGTAGATGACATCAAGCTGAGTGGTGCAGTTGACATGCCTGAGGGATAGGTTGCCCGCCAGAGGGACTTGGACATGCTTGAGAAAAAGTCTGAGTACAAGGTTCTGCACCTAGTCCAAGGCAACCTCCAGTATCAATACAAACTGGAGGATGAAGTGATTCGAAACAGCCCCATGGAGAAGGACTAAAGGGTACTGGTGGACAAAAAGCTGAACATAGCAGCAATGTGCATTTGCAGTTCCGAAGGCAAACTGTGTCTTGGATTGTAACAAAACAGCACATGTAGAGGAAAGTGATTCTGTCCCTCTTCCCCACGCTGGTGAAACCTCACCTGGAGTATTGCATCCAGCTCTGGAGTCATCAGCACAAAAGAGACATGGAGCAGACCCAGAGGAGCCTCACAAAAGTGGTCAGAGGGCTGAAACAGCTCTGCTGTGTGGTTGTTCACCCTGGAGAAGTGAAGGCTCTGGGGACACCTTATTGCAGTCTTTCAGTACTTAAAGGGGGCCTATAAGAAAGATGGGGTCAAGCTTATTAGGGTCTGTTCAAATAGAACAGTATAAAGATGGAGTTTTTTACGATGAGGGTTATAAAATACTGGAACAGGTTGCCCATATAGGTGGTAGAAACTCCAGCCCTGGAAACGTTAAAGGCTAAGCTGGATGAGACTGAGCTACCAGGTCTAGTTAAAGATGTCCCTGCCCACTGCAGGGGGTTTGTATTAGATCACCTTTAAATGACCATCGCAACCCAAGCCATTCTATGATTCCATGAATTTGGAATTATAATTATGAATTTTTGTTAAAAAAGGGGTATATTACAAATTTATACATAAAATACATATTGTCATTTAAACAATTTAGTATTATTTATGGATTGTTTATATGTTTGTCACATTTCTGTTATCTTTGGATATCTCACCTGCATCAATTTGGGCTACATGTGCCAGACATTCATTATGTTTATTTCTTTCCCATTTTCAAATGCACAACTTGTTTATTTAACACAGCTGCCTCCATGCAATTTGTTTGAGGTTTATGCCTCCGGCATCATCTCTCTGCAAATCCATCACAAAGACATATTGATGCCTTAGGTGATGGTAACAGTTGATTTTTCACCTATAATGCATTTGTCTGTAAGAATCATTTCAGGGAAAACTGGGACTAGAACCTAGAACTTATTTTAAATAAGGACAAAATGAATTTGTGTTAAATCATTTGCTAGAAATATTTGTGCTTGTAATTCAGACGGATATGTAGTTCCCATGATAAATTATCTTTTGAAATAACTTAAAATATTAAGAGAACAGGTCACAGAATCTATTTCTAGTAGCCATTTTTCTATAAAATTATGAACTGATAACATGAGCGCTATTTCTTAGCTGAGAGTTTCCCTCTTTGCATTGCAGACTTACAGCAGGACTTTGAGAGTGCTGGTGTTCTTGACTTTGTACTTCTACCACAGTTCTGCATCTAGACCTTTATTTCAAAAACTTTTGGGTTTGCAAAGATAACTACAGAAGTGTGAACTGAGCATAAATGAGTGCAGCAGTGTCAGTCTGAAGACAAGCCCACACAGGAATTCTCAGACAATAAGTTAATCTGTTTATTTAGCGCTACTTTACAATCTTAAGTTGCAAACTTAATTATTACATATTAAATATCAGTTTTGTTAAGTGCTTCACAGTTGTTCAGTACATGCAAAACAAAGACAAGTATGGACATTTGAAGAAGGTTTCATATGAATGACATTCATGTAGCAGAATTTGGGAAAGTATGAAACAGCTTTTCATAAACTCTGTTTTCAACTGTAGCATGCCTAGGAAAAACACTGAGGTTTTAAGAAAATTTCATGTGTACCATTTCCTGTGACAAACTGTCTCAAAGGGAGTACCTTAATTCATGTAAGTAAGGATTGTTGAAAAAGAATTCTATATGTAAAAGCTCCAGTAGGTACTGAGGTTACATAAAAATTTACTAGTATGGCCAGTTAAAACTTTAAATACAGGAAACTTTAGTAGTATGAGGGGAGAAGTTACGTACTTAGACGTGGTGCACCATGCTGTGTCTTGGTGTACCTGTTCTTGTGTTATTCTGTTGGCGAGCAGTAACACCTGAACAGTTAGTGCTACAGTATTTGACACTGTTGCAAAATTTTAAGACAAAAGTTATGTTACAAATGTGAAAGCAGAGGTAAAGTACCTGGAAAAAAAAGAAAGAATATATGTCAGAAGTTACAAAAAATAAAAGCAAGGTAAATCATACAGCGCAGTCAGAAGATACTTGGAGAAATGTGATAAAATGCAACAAAATTGTTAAAAGGCAGGTATTTAAAGTCCAATGTGAAGTTAGAGTCTATAACATGGGAACCATAAGAAGTGAACTTACAAAGTAAAGAGTTTTCCCTTTTCTTACTTTGGAGATTTTTTTTTCCTGTCTGGAAGTTGCACTAGCAAATTCCCCCTCAATTTGAACAAGGACAGGATTTCACCCTCAATCTGGGTGAAGTTGGGTGATGTATTGTGCCACTCATGTATTGCACAGGGGAAAAAATGATTTACATGATGATAGAGTGTAAGCATGCTGTTTGTCTTATAACTTTTCAAGGAAAAGTTTGCTCATTTGGACCATGCACACAAAGACTTAACTAGAGTTCATGTGTGCCACTGAATTCCTGTTGACTGGGATCACTGGGGAGCAGTAGAAGGTAATACATTGCTCTAAATTGTAGTGGACTCAGATTTGTGGTTTCCTAGACCCTTGATTTTTACAGGCTGAGAAGCCTTTAAAATAGAGCCCACAAAAGAAAATTTCCTAGACCACTGCTAGGATGGATCTCAATGAAAGTGGAGATACTGTCACAGATTTAAAAAATGACTGTATTTTTTTAGGTTAGACCTATGTAATTACTGAGTTTCCAGTTTAGAACCCATTGGTCATATAAAAATGCAAGCAGATGCTCAGTAAAATTCTAAGCCATTTTATAATCTAGAAATTGTCTTGTCTATATTCTCCCACACGTCATTTTCATTTCAAGTACATAAATAAGAGAGATCTAGCTAACTCTTTAGTTTCACCTGTGAATAAACTTCAAATATCATGCCAGTTATTCGGGGAAATTGTGTAATTTGTGAAAGTTGCTATTCCTTTGATTCTGAGCTTCTTTCTGACCCCTGATACTTTCCCATTACTAAACTCGTAGTAGCAACTTCTCAGCTAATGCAACTAGGAACATGAATGGAAAAGTAGTAAATATTACCCAATTTCTACATTTGCAAAATCTTGTGATACCATGGGTCTTCATTCCCCACTCTGATCCAACAGGCCCCCGAACAGACAGTTATGTTTAGGGAAAAACATACTTTTTTTAATTAGAGGGGCAGCTTAATTGCCCTTTCGCCTTAGTGTAGATTTTTACTGCTATTTTTCACTGTAATGCTTGTGGTTTTAGAGATGGATTTATTCTGCTAACTGCTTAACATACCTGTGAATAAAGGATCGATCTTCAGTTACACTTGAATTTTCTACTGTTTTCTTCTTGCTTAGTTTTAAATGTCCTAAAGATTCTCCCTCGGGGGCATTTGCAAAGTCTAGTAGCGATCGTACTGCCAGCAAGTTTATCCTGCTATTAATTTTAAATTTCCTCCTTCTTGATTTCATTCCATAACCCTGAGTTTATACTTCCTGTACTTTCTAAATAATTCCTTCCTCTTCTGTGTGTTTTTACTCTGCACATATTTGAAGTAATTGTCTTAGCCCAATTACTATTTCATTACCATAGTCATGGTTACGCCTTTTAGCCTTTCCTTGTATCAGTTGAATCATGTTCTCAGTTCATATCTTTGCTCTGAATTACCTCAGATATGACAAAATAGATCCTTCTGATAATACGATTCCTAGTATTTTTTAGTTCATGTGGTTGTATTTTGAAATACCTGTGGTTCACAGAGCTCCCAATCAGTTTAAGGTAAAAGTTATCAACCACTGTTGAAAAAACTAGTCACTACTTACTAATTTTTATATCAAGTTATTTACTGTTGGAGTATTGATAGTCATAGAGAATGTCTAAAGTATGTTTAAGCATCAGATAAACATACACTTTTACTGGTAGGCATTGCCAAATTCAGATGTGCCTGTATGCAGGAAGTAGCGTATAAGCATCATGACCTATACCATATGGTTATATACAAGCCACCTCTTGTATCTACGGAAATATCTTTGTTATATCCTTGACTTCAAGAGTTCCCACTATTAAACACTTCTGTAGTTTTTTCTAGGTGGCTTTTGGCCAGATGTCATGTTGTATGCATTATAATGCATCATACATGGGGGACCATGTATGCAACATGGGGGACCATGTGGCACAGTTGGTAGCACATAAGACTCTTACTGGGAAGGTCGTGAGTTCAAGCCTGCAGTGGGCAGGAGTGTTCTCTCTGGGCGAGGGGAAGTTTAGGCTCGAGGTGAGGAGAAAGTTCTTCACCCAGAGAGTCATTCGCCATTGGAATGGGCTGCCCAGGGAGGTGGTGGAGTCACTGTCCCTGGAGGTGTTCAAGAGGGCATTGGACATGGCACTTGGTGCCATGGTCTAGTCATGGGGTCTGTGGTGACAGGTTGGACTCGATGATCTTCAAGGTCTCTTCCAACCTTAGTGATACTGTGATACTGTGAAGGTCATTTTAGGGGGCCTCCAAGAAGGCTGGGGAGGGACTTTTCAGGCTATCAGGTAGTGATAGGACTAGGGGGAATGGAATGAAGCTGAAGGTGGGGAGATTCAGGCTAGATGTGAGGAGGAAGTTCTTCATCGTGAGGGTGGTGAGGCCCTGGAATGGGTTATCCAGGGAGGTGGTTGAGGCCCCTTCCCTGGAGGTGTTTAAGAGCAGGCTGGATGAGGCTCTGGCCAGCCTGATCTAGTGTAGAGTGTCCCTGCCCATGGCAGGGGGGTTGGAACTAGATGACCCTTGTGGTCCCTTCCAACCCTGACTGAAACTATGAAACTATGAAACTATACCCTAACCCTCTCCCCTGCTCCCAAACACAGATTGTCAGTTAGCCTTTCACTATGCATAAACTCTGTGGACAGCTGTGGTCATGTCTTGATTATGCTCCAAGCCAGAGTGGTATGGCATGTGAAAACAGAAGATTTGCATTCTTAATACTTTGTATATTAGGACCTGTGCCTGGTCAGTTTAATCCTGTTATCATGGGACTTACTGTGGTTCAAAGCCACTGTGAGATCAGCAAATATATATTAAACAATCTGATGCATGCTGCATCCAGAAAGAAAGCAAGTTTACCAAGAAGTAATGCTACTTAAGCATGTACTACCTACCTGAAAAGATATCTACCTGCTGAGAATATCATCTACACAGCTTTGTTAAAAAGGCACATTCCAGCACTCAGGTATGGTGACAGGCATTCTGGAAAACCCTAAGATAGGTGGATAGGTTCCATAAACACAATGTGTTTATTTCACGAGCCATTCTTTTGGTTTTGTTTTGTAGCCTAACAGCAGTGGTCAAGTAGTAGGGAAAGTGCCTGGCCATTTTACTCCAGTTTTGGCACCCTCTCCCCATCACAGTGCGATGCGACCTGTGACCCTGGCCATGACAGATACTAAACCCATCACTACATCCACTGAAGGTGAGGCATCTTCACCTACAGCAACCAGTAAGTATTTCTTTAGGAAGCAAAAATGTCCATCAAATATTCAATAAGATTACAAATTGAGGCCAGAAAAAGGTGCCTTTTCCTACTATTTGACCAAGTGGATGCTCATCATTTTACATGAAGAGCAAATGTGATCTGACTGCAAAGGTTTTCCTGCCCAAATTTCAACCACTGCATCCTGTTGCACAAACCAGTGTTTGTGACATGACAAAATTAAAACGAAAAGCCTGTATATTTGGCCAGTATACAAGAAAAAGAAAATGTGGTTGCTCACCTGAGGTGGATATTGTTAAGACATTGAAAAGCACACCAAGAGAGCAAAGTCTTAAAAGGACCCACAGTTTTCTAAACAGAGATTGAATAATTTACTCCTCAGTAAGCTTTCATACCAAAATCAAGCCTTATTACAACTCATACTGAATCCAAGCTGTGACAATTGCATGCTGATATAGGTTGTGTTCTTTTTAGCAAAACCAACTGATGTGGCAAAATAAAATGTAAATTCCTTGTCATTGCAGCAATGGATGACAAATCTATTGTTCTTTTCCCTCCCTTGTTTTCCCCCCCTAAAAAAAAACCTCAAAAAAACCAAACCCTAACTTTAATACTGTATGCTCTTTATTACTGTTCAGGACAATATTAATTTTTCCTATTATCTTCAATGGAATTGCAATTTTGGAAATAGGAACAAAGGTATTATTATGTGTATTTTTTTTCTCTTCCAAATATTCCTCTTATGCTCAGTGGGGCATAATGCTGCTTTTAAACTACTTTCTGCATTCTGTTGCCTTTGAACTTTTATCTATGCTTGAGATGACCAGTTTTACCAGTTTTTATGAGTGGTGAAGATCTTTAGGAGACACTTCCAAATATACACTTAAAGACCCACCAGCCTTTAATAATATTAACCTCTTCAGGGTCTGTTAAATTAAAAATTCTTTTAGTATTTGAACTGCAGATCTAGTTCCTAACTTTTGGTCTGTCATTAACAGACACCATAAGATGTGTGGTTTTTAGATGATACTTGACATCTTTTCGTCAGAATGTGAAACCAAGATGAAATTTAAATACATAGAAGTGATCAAGAAGTATAGAAGGAAAACTTTATTGTGAAAAGATAACAATAGCTTTTGAACAAGCAAACAGTTAACTATAAACAAGTAATAATGTGGATAAATTTATGGCTGTTCTTCTAGCGTAGTAGAAGTTACGTTAAAAAGTGGTAGAGTTTATCTGTGGATTGTGGTTCAGTTCTTGCACCTTTTAAGATGAATTAGGTTTAGCAGAAAAGCTGTTGCTCTAGACATTTGGTCTGGAATAGAAAACTGAGAAAACTGAGTTGATGTGTATTTTCCAGTGTTCGTTATTTCATTCTCTTCCTGTTAGACCTGATCGTGCCTAACCTCAATAGCTGTCAGAGTTGAGGTCAGGGTTTCTAATACACCTGGCAAAAAGAACAAATACAGTGGTAATCTGACCATATTATTTGTCATTACATGAGAGCAAAACTAATCTGTTCGTTGCCCTATTACTAAGGGAAAAATTTGGCACCCAGTTTCTCGGACAGTTTATTGGAACTTGAGTAGCTGATTCCCCATGAGCCTTAGAACAACTTGGCTTAGATTTTTGAAATAAGACCTAATCTTGCTTCCACTGCAATGTGCAAGTAACTTCTTGCCCAAAGATCTGCCACTACAGTATGTAAATAATAAAAACCCTGTGTAGAAATTTTACTTGAATATGCTAGCTCTGCATATGAGGTAGAGTATAACTGCTGCATATTCAATGTTTCAGTTTTCAGACAAGTGTAGTAATCTTATCTTCTTGTTAAAGTCTTTTGAAACTGTATTAACAAATTTAAGAGTAAATAAGTGAAGGAACCTATGTTACTGATGAAGAAAATAGCAAAAAATGATGTATCATACCCAGCTGATACATGAATTATATATGAAGACGTAGAAACTGTATTATCATAGTAGATCTGCCACACAGAGTGCTAGTGTCAACTTAAAGGAAAAATCAAGACCAGATACATTTTAAGGCATAGTTTTTCTTTCATTTGGAATGATTGGATCAAAATATGAAAAAAAAACTGTTCTTGGGCAGCAAGTTGTCATGAGAATAATATGGCAAAAAAAATACCACTTCTTTTTGTTCTGAAGTGCAATAGGAGAATTGTTTTAAATAAGAGAACATTTGGGGAACCCTATGGCCTCCCCCATAATTTCCTTCTAATAACTGATTAATTTTTATGGCAGTTTTTCAGTAAAACCTTTAAAAAAAATAATTTTACTGAACTTCATTTGCCTGTACTTGCTGTATGAGTTTAATATTAATAGGCTCATTCAGTAAGTACTCCCATCTAGCTCCTCACTTCTGTATGACTATTCAATTTTGGTAGTTTTGCTTTGTCTGCCAGCAGGTTTCCATGTTGTGATGTTGCAAGTTGCAATGCTGACATCTCCACACTGGAAGTGGAGTAAGGCTACCCACCACATTTCAAAAGTGCCACCATAAGCTGTGAGGGGGTAATGGCTTTTAGTGATTACTGACAGAGGCCAGACAGGAATGTGACCTACAGGGGAAGAATCCATATCCTGTAATTAATTCTAGCATCACCTACCATTCACTATGTCCTGAGAAACTTATTTTTTTAATCTTCTGTAGCAGACAGTGGGAGACTTCCTTAAACTGTCCCCCTGGGAAACTTAAACTGTCCCCCTGGGAAATTGTTGTTTTCAAATGCATAGGGAAGCTTAATATTATATTACAGAGTGAAAAATAATTCCTTTCCCGTGAAAATACCAATCAGATTACCTTTTGCTTCCAAAGGTCTGTAAAGATTCATTTCATGTCACATAAGTAAACTGAACTTTTGGGTTCAGTTTTTGTTGTTCTTTCACAGCTTTGTGACGGCCCTTCACAGCAGTAAGAACAATAAGTGTGCACTAGCATTTTCTACCAACATTGTCATCTTGCTGATTTCACTGGTGCCTTTAGATTGGTGTAGTGGAAATGACATTCAGGATCATGGTACATAATCAATTTAAGAAAAACACAAATATATTGATCAGAAGAACTTTTTACACATTGCAGCTTCCATTGAAGTTTATAGGAATTTACAGATGCCTTTCCAAATTCGGTACTTTTTTTTCTCTGTTTTACTATAAACATTTAAATAAAGGGAAACCACAGACACTCCCTATATATTGAAAAATCATAACTCTGGATCTCTCATGTTTTTGCTGTACCTGCAGAGGGTAATAGTTTTGATAGGTTGGTATTTTTATCAATCTGTTTTGTTCTTCCTTAATCAGCCTACACAGCCTCAGGCACATCCCAAGCCAATCGATATGTGGGATTAAGCCCAAGAGACCCATCCTTCCTACACCAGCAACAGGTGGGCAAGTTTCACATAGGTGTAATTATATAGAGAAGCTATTGCAGTATTACCTTCCTAGATGCTAACACTGTTACCTTGGATTAGACTGGGATTCTGAGAGTTTCAGGATTTGTCATCTGAAGATAAAGTTTATTCAAAATAAAACTGAGCCCTTTAATAAACATTCATTCTAGCACATGCTTTGTTTCATAGATTTGTGCCATCTTAAGGAACTTACGATAATATTTTTCTTTAATTAGTTTCTTTGTCAAGATCTTTAACCCAACCTATCTTAATTTGAGTTATAGAAGCTGAGTATAAAACCAAATTCTCACTGCAATATGTTATTACTACTTTAATAGGTTTAAATTGGTCTGTTGATTTCAAATGCGATAAACCCACATTTTTGTTCTACTTTCTTACATCATTTATGTTTCGAGTAGCATTTTGAATTTCACATCTCATTACTGCTGTAAATTTAATGCAAATGAAGTGTTTACCCAAACTGTGAAAATAAACAGCTGACATTAATGATGCCATGCAAACAAATTAGCTGCAGTCAGTGGCAAGGCCACGCATGTACAGAAATGCTACACTGCTAGTAATAGAAATAAATTCAGACCCATTAGAACGCTAACGTGTTTTATGATGTGTGTGTCTGTTGCTCATAGATCTTAACAGTAAAGCACTTTGAAATTAAGAGCACGTGAAACATTAAAAGGTAAAAAGCTGAATGTGGCACTAAGAGAAGGGCTTTTAAAGAGTTCCTGGTATTTATTGCACTCTATTTTGTTCTCAGGCCTGGGTTCTTGTCAATAGTTGGTAGACAAGCCTGCTTCATTTTGCAGTAAAACCTACTCGTTCAGTGTATGCTGATACAGATGAAATGTGCTTCATCTGGAGCTGTGTCTCCCTACCCACTCCCAGGGCACAGTGCCACTATGTCCATTTTAAAGGTCACCACATAGAGAGTTCAGAGAAAACCATAAAGATGATCATTTATTCAAGATAGTTGATGCTTTACCAACTATTTTTTTTTTAAACCAGATTTTATGAAAATGGAAAATGACAATTAGTAGTTTCACCAAACATGCATTTTTCAGGTGCTTTTTTTCTGATATATTGGGGGGGGGTGTTTGTCTGTTTGTTTGTTTATTTGTTTGTTTATTTGTTTTTCCTCTCCAAGGCTGTTGTGTGATGAAAAGTGTTATAATTACCATAGCATGGTTCTTTTTAAAAGATATACTGTGCATATTCAATACATTTTAACACACACCCCACACACCCCCATCTCTCTTTTTAAACACAATGCATGTAATATCTGGGTTTCTATTCAACTGAAGTTTAGATAGTATCTTTTGAAAAGTCTCTGACATCCAGTTATTTTGGGGGTGTGCAATAATTTTTTTTCACTACATGTTTTCAGACACAATTAATTTTTTTCTACACATTTGCTATTGCTTACACCCTCTCCACTTTCCTCAAAGTTAATTGAAAAAGTTAAGAACTTCCTGTCACATGCCAGAAGGTAGTGGAAGTGCATAATTTTCTCTTGGTTGAGTTTATGACAAGTAGATCATATATTGCTTATTTCATGCATCTTCTCTATATTTTTGGCTTTATGTAGATGGAAATGAACTTGGAGGTTTCAGCAGGGGCATAGGACAATACAAGTGAGAGGGATCTCAAGAGTCACCACAGTCTTTGATGTTTACTTGTACCATGTGTCCTGCTCCCTTTCGTGGTAAAACATGTGGCCACATAGTTTAGAGGGAAGGGAAAGTAAATTAGGTCTCACGTACACTTCATAAACAGCAAAATTCTTCAGTGCCACTGTGTGAAACTAATGTTCTCCCTTCTAATGTATATTGTTTCATAGTTGTGTTCTGTTAACTCAAGACCATCAGTCAATGTTCAGTGAGTCATTTATTAAACTTTAAAAAACTGTCATGGTTTCCTCTTTGCTGTGAATTCTCTATTATTTCCCAACTTATGCAGTGTATATATGTGTATACTTGCATAAGTGTGTCTGGAGGGGTTATATGTATAGATACTTAATCATAACTAACTACAAAATGAGGAAATGGTATGTATTGGTGAAACCATTTAAAAGAACACAATACTTCAACCACAAAGCTTTTTCACATGGAAAAATTCACTTACTTAAATCCTAAAGGCATCACTGAGATTACAGCGCTATATATGTTTATTACTCAGAAAATGAGGTAGAGCCCTGAGACTGTCTAAACAACTTCAGAAGAGCAAAGGTTATCCTTTAGTAAGGCAGAAATGAGATTGATTTACTATTTTCTTTCATTACTTTACAACAATTTAAAAGAAACCACTCTTCTTGTGGCAGACTTTAAATGCATTTGGTTTAGAGCAGTCCATGATGAATGAAAAGAAAAATCAAGGGGTACATGAATTAAAGGTGATCAATCATTTTGTATTAGTGGAGAGAAATTCCACATTAGAAAGCCAGTGGCTTTAGTTCCAGAAAGGTCTTTCAAACATTCGCCATACCCCATAATGCACATTGACCCCTCAAGAATAAATATTGTCACGGGGACTTTGTTTACTTCTTTGGAGGAGTCTTTATGAAGATTTATTCTCTCTGGTTATGAGAAATATTGCCACGTACCTTTGAGTACTTTCTGTTGTTAAAAAGAACCATTATATTGCCTCTGTAAATTACAGTAACCACAATAAATTTAAATGTTACACATATATTTTGGAACATACACTGACACAGCAACTTTTCATAAAGTCATAAATTGTGAGAACTTCCAGTAAACAAATCGTAGTACAGCCTGCCTGCTTTTAGATTGGAAGTACTGAATAAGGCTTTGAAAGGCTGAATAATAGCACCAATAGACATGGTTTATTTGCTTTTACTGATCTGGGTACTGTGAAAAATATGCTGTCACATGCATTGATAGGATGACATGGGTCTAATGAGGAATGATAATTACGCAGTTCACATTCTGCTGCAATTGCTGATGAGTCTTCCTGTTACTAGCTCTGACTTGACAGGTGTTTCTACACAGTGACAGGAGTAGTTACGAAACATATCTAGCATCTAGGGAGTGACTGTATCTTAAAACTGTTTGATTAAAAAGTCATGTCAGTCCCACCCTCACAGTCTTACAAATGGTTAATACCATTTTGGTTGCTTTTCTTCATTCAGTATTGCCTTCTAATAACTGTTAGGTGTTGATACTTAACAAGTGCAGGGAGGGCACTACAGGAAAAAGGCAAGGAAAATGGTAAAAGCTGGTACATGAGTGAGTTTTTCCTAATTTCACTATTCATGGTTGATGGGATTATTTTATCAAGTTGAATTTAGTACTCAATACTTACCATCTGTGCTGAGAAATATCTTAAATCGATTGCGCATTAAAGAAAGATTAGCTAATCATAGAATCATAGAATGTTGGAGAATCAGGTTGCAGAGTGCCTCAAAGATCATCTGGTCCAACAATTATATGGGATTAACTTTCCCCCCCTTTCTTTGCCTGATTGGGATCTACTGAAGATTTGTGGTTTCTAGTTTGTGGCTGGGGAAGGCTGTGGATGTGGTCTACCTGGACTTCAGCAAGGCCTTTGACACCGTTCCCCACAGCAAACTCCTGGCCAAGCTATCAGCCCCTGGCTTGGACAGCAGCACACGGTGTTTGGTTAAGAAGTGGCTGGAGGGCCGAGTCCAGAGAGTGGTGGTGAATGGTGCCACATCCAGCTGGCGGTCAGTCACTAGTGGTGTGCCCCAAGGATCAGTGCTGGGCCCCATGCTCTTTAACATCTTTATTGATGATCTGGATGAGGGCATTGAGTCCATCATCAGTAAATTTGCAGATGACACCAAGCTGGGGACAGGAGTTGATCTGCTGGAGGGCGGAGAGGCTTTGCAGAGGGACCTCGACAGGCTGGACAGATGGGCAGAATCCAACGGCATGAGATTGAACACATCCAAGTGCCGGGTTCTGCACATTGGCCACAGCAACCCCATGCAGTTCTACAGGCTGGGGTCAGAGTGGCTGGAGAGTGGCCAGGCAGAGAGGGACCTGGGGGTACTGGTCGATGGTAGGCAGTGTGCCCAGGCAGCCAAGAGGGTCAATGGCATCCTGGCCTGGATCAGGAACAGTGTGGCCAGCAGGAGCAGAGTGGCCATTCTACCCCTGTACGCTGCACTGGTTAGGCCCCACCTCGAGTCCTGTGTCCAGTTTTGGGCCCCACAGTTTAGGAAGGATGTTGATGTCCAGAGAAGGGCAACGAAGTTGGTGAGGGGCTTGGAACACAAGCCCTATGAGCAGAGGCTGAGGGAGCTGGGGTTGTTTAACCAGGGGAGCTCAGGGGGGACCTTATTGCTCTCTACAACTACCTGAAGGGAGGTTGTAGACAAGCGGAGGTTGGTCTCTTCTCCCAGACAACCAGCACCAGAACAAGAGGACACAGTCTCAAGCTGCCCCAGGGGAGGATTAAGATGGAGGATAGGAAGAAATTCTACACAGGGAGAGTGATTGCCTATTGGAATGGGCTGCCCAGGGAGGTGATGGAGTCACCATCATTGGCAGTGTTTAGAAGGATACTTGATAGGGTGCTTGGCTGCATGGTTTACCTTTTCCCCCCTTTCTCTGCCTCTTTTAGATCTACTGAAGATTCATGGTTTCTAAGGCTAGACTAGTGGGGAAAAGCAACAAATAGAAGAAATTTGAGGAAAATCAATCAAATTCAATCTTCTGCAGCTCAGTACAATCTCTTGACAAATTTTAGCTGTGTCTCCTTTCTTTTAGCTAGATAATTTTAATGGAGAGGTCATTAGTTCTGTAACAAAATCTTAATGATCAGAATTTTTTTCATGGTTATGAGTTCTCGTGGTAATGAGATTTCTGTAGCCACCTTGTGTTACCAATTTCAACTTAATTAATTTATTTGTTTCTTCAAATGATAGACACTTAGAATATCTCTGACATCTTTTCCTCTCTATAAAGCTAGAATATTGCCAGAAACAGTACTAGTTATGCACTTTACCTGTGTAAACAATATAAAAAGATAGATGGATGGATCAATAGATAGACATTTGTATTTATTGCAAATACAGATTAGTATTTTCACAAATAATAGCATTTCTGTTGGAATGAGTGAAATGACTGACAAGTTTTCTTTTTTTGGCCACTTACTTTACTTTAATGCACCATGGAGCCTTGCATGCGTGATGGTATTTTTAATTACAAAATATAAATAAATGGCATAGCAAGGTATGTAAAGCAAATGACCTCTAGAACTTTATAGCAGTAAAGAATGCTAACTAATTCTAATGAGGAGCTAGTGAACTCTTCCAGTCTTTACATTGATTAATACAATGGCATGGTATTTAGTAAAGCTTGGACTTTCCAAGTATGGTGTACATTTTTACTCAGCTTTGACATTTACGAGGAAGATATTTACAATATCTATAGCAGTAAGAAACACTTCAGGTCTCTAAAATGCAAAATCAGAAGATTGTAGGTAGCTTTTTGTTTCCTATACACCCAACTGCCCTGCCTCTTTGACAGGAAGTTGTTCTTACCAGATGCATCCTTCAGTTACTGAATCACACAATTCAAAATTGAGCTGTCTTCTTACTAGTCATCACGGAAATTGAAAACTTAATTGTCCACTGAATATAGAGTATCTGTTTACAAACTGTTCTGAGTGGATGTTGGCTTTGCTTTCAGCAGCAAGCTGAAAGAAGAACACAAGTAGACTCTTAAAAAGAACTTTTCAGTAAAGTCAGGAAACAGGTTATCAACTCTGGTGCTGTTCTTATTGTGTCCCTTATCATAACTGACAGTTTGACGTAAAACTGGGTCACATGACCACCAGAAAGGTATGTAAATGAATAAGAGGTCACCTTTCACTTATACTTGTTGGAAAGGAAACACATTTAAAGGAAGTTTCAGTCAAAAACAATGACAATATGCAAATGTTAAGCTTTATGGGCATTTCTCAACTAAGAGAAGCTATAGTACAGTCTCCTGTTTACACTTTCCAAAATAAGTATTTAGTAGCAACAACAGAAATTTACAATGAATGTTAGCCACTTTTTAAAACCTGCTTAATTATTAACCTGTAAAAATTAGTCAGACTATGATTAGAGATTGACCAGTTGACTAGGGAGCTTTAATGTACACAGGATTTCCTTACCTGTGGTGGTTGTGAAGTGCTCAGTTTAAAATAGAAAGGAATCTATAGCAAAATGTAACATATGTGCAGGACTTCACAGTATGTCTCATAGTGCTGGAAAGTAAAATAATTTTCTTGGTATTTTACAGCAGGTGGAACAGGAGCAGTGAGGTAGATGACTTTCAGGGAGGTAGAAGAGTTAGGGGAAGCACTTGGTCTACTGCTCTGCTTCTGCCTGGGCCTGTGAGTGCTTCCCATGATGCTGCTGAGGTGGATGAGAGAGTTGCACTTCCTCTCTGAAGAAACACTTGTGCTCTGCTGCGTCCTGAGTGCAGCAGCAAGGATGTATCACAGGGATGCTAAGCTACTGAATCTCCACATGTCAGGAAATGGCTTGGCTGCCTATGAAGTTTCACCATCTGCTGTAAGGCTGGGCATCCTTTTCCAGT
Source organism: Colaptes auratus (assembly GCA_015227895.2). Lineage (NCBI taxonomy): Eukaryota > Metazoa > Chordata > Aves > Piciformes > Picidae > Colaptes > Colaptes auratus. Next base: position 48,350,919 of record CM026897.1, on the reverse strand, counting down.
TTGGAATACAAACTCATGTTCCTTTTCTCTGTGATTAGATGAGAGATAAATCAAAATATCACTGGTAATGTTTCTCAGATGGGAGGTCTTAGTCAAGTGGAGCTTATGTGCCTTGCCTTGCTGAAACAGTAAAACCATAGGGCTGAGGAGCAGCCTGTACAACAGGCTTCTAAGAAAGACTTTTTTGGGTCTTCTATTTTTCATTTATAGTAATTTTTTAGAAAGTTTGCAATGTTTTTCAGAATTTATTAATTGTCTCATGAGGACTGTTTCTTAAGTGTCTCAACTGAAGAACTGAAGTTTTCTGAAGTAGTTTGAGTAGTTTCCTGCCTTTCCCTTTTACATGTCATAGGTGGCTTACTGTGGGCAGGAGTGAATGTGCCTTCTTGTCTCCAGATAGTACTGTGGCATGATTTTAGAAGTCAGTTAAGTTACTCTGAGGACTATAATGAGAAAGAAAGGTTTCAGCATGATTCCAGACAACATACAGCACTCAAAATACTGTACTAAAGTGTCCTATATCCTTCCAAAGATTGGTATTCTCATCAGACCTGTGCTATCAGGCTTTCCCTACTGAGCCATCTGGACATCCTCAAAAGGAAGCATTCCCTGTACTGTGAACAGACATCTTCCATCAAATGAAGACAGGGCTTATGGGGCTCTTTCAGCTTATAGAGCTCTTTCAAGTTTCTCCAGCCTTTTTACTCAGAAAGCATTCAACACATGTAAAGGATGCAGATATAGAATTTTAAACTGATATTTCTGCATACATGGGAAAGTATATACCAAAATCCAGTCACTAGTGGTGTGCCCCAGGGATCGGTGCTGGGCCCCATGCTCTTCAACATCTTTATTGATGATCTGGATGAGGGCACTGAGTCCATCATCAGTAAATTTGCAGACAACACCAATCTGGGGGCAGGAGTTGATGTGCTGGAGGGCAGAGAGGCTTTGCAGAGGGACCTCGACAGGCTGGACAGATGGGCAGAATCCAAGGGCATGAGATTGAACACATCCAAGTGCCGGGTTCTGCACATTGGCCACAGCAACCCCATGCAGTGCTACAGGCTGGGGTCAGAGTGGCTGGAGAGTGGCCAGGCAGAGAGGGACCTGGGGGTACTGGTCGATGGTAGGCAGAACATGAGCCTGCAGTGTGCCCAGGTAGCCAAGAGGGCCAATGGCATCCTGGCCTGGATCAGGAACAGTGTGGCCAGCAGGAGCAGGGAGGCCATTCTACCCCTGTACGCTGCACTGGTTAGGCCACAGCTTGAGTCCTTTGTCCAGTTCTGGGCCCCTCAGTTTAGGAAGGATGTTGACTTGCTGGAACGTGTCCAGAGAAGGGCAACAAAGTTGGTGAGGGGTTTGCAACACAAGCCTCATGAGGAGAGGCTGAGGGAGTTGGGCTTGCTTAGCCTGGAGAGGAGGAGACTCAAGGGTGACCTTATTGCTCTCTACAACTACCTGAAGGGAGGTTGTAGACAGGTGGAGGTTGGTCTCTTCTCCCAGGCACCCAGCACCAGAACAAGAGGACACAGTCTCAGGCTGCCCCAGGGGAGGTTTAGGTTGGATGTTAGGAAGAAATTCTATACAGAGAGAGTGATTGCCCATTGGAATGGGCTGCCTGGGGAGGTGGTGGAGTCACCATCATTGGAGGTAATCAGGAGGAGACTTGATGGGGTGCTTGGTGCCATGCTTTAGTTGTTTAGGTTTGGTTGATAGGTTGGACGTGATGATCTTGAAGGTCTCTTCCAACCTGTTCTATTCTATTCTATTCTATTCTATTCTATTCTATTCTATTCTATTCTATTCTATTCTATTCTATACTAAATCATATACATTCTGATCCCAAATCTCTGATTTGGGAGAGGAAGTTTTACGTGAGAGGGAAAAAATTTCTTGTCAAGTTAGTTTGCAAAGACAGCATGGCAGCATGGAGAGTGTGGAACTTCATGGGGTGCTTGGTGCCATGGTTTAGTTGTTTAGGTAGGTTGGATTGGTTGATGGGTTGGACACGATGATCTTGAAGGTCAGAATCACAGAATGATAGGGATTGGAAGGGACCTCTGAAGATCATCTAGTCCAACCGCTCTGTCGACACAAATACACCTAGATTGTGTTGCACAGGAATGTGTGCAGGCAGGTTTGAAAGGCTCCAGATGAGACTTCACAACCTCTCTGAACAGCCTGTTCCAGTATTGCCTCAAAACACCCTCAATGTAAAGAAGTTTCTCATGTAGTTCAAGTGAACCCTCCTCTGTTCTACTTAGTACCTGTTGTCCCTTGTCCTGTCACTGTCCACCAGTGAGAAGAACCCATCCCTGTTCTCATGATCTTCAGCCTTTAGATATTTATATACGTTGGTGGTCTTTTCCATGCTAAGGGGCCCCAGGTTTCTCAGCCTCTCCATATAAGAGAGAAGCTTCTGTTCCCTGATCATCTTAGTGGTCCTCAGTTGCACACTGTCCAGTAGTTCCCTATGTTACTTGAATTGGGGAGTCCAGAACCGGATACACATCTCTAGGTGTATCCTCACCAGGGCAGAGCAAAGCAGAAGAACCTCCTTTGATCTGATGGCCAACCTATTATCTGTTTATGACAGAACTCATTGTCATACAAACCTACACCTCAAGATGTTCTCAGTGCCAAAAGTACGGTACAACTGGTGTAGTGAATAGCACTGCAGTTTACAATAAATGAAAATGAAGCTGAATTTCACCTCTATGTGTATCTGTGTGTCTACAGCGCATGTGTAAAGTGTATGCATTCCATTCCTACCATTACACTATTTATATAGTATGAAATAAGTCATCAATAATATTTATGAACTAGCTTTCAAAAGCTCTTTTCTGTAGCTTTTTTAACGATAAATGTAAAATTTTAACTGTACAAGTGGAAAGTTTTCATACAGACTGTAGGAAGACTAATGATTTAGTGAGGGAACTGATTTACTGTGGTAGTTTTAGCCTATGCCTTTAAAAATTTTCCACAGGTCTTGAACAGAAAATAGTAAAATGTAAATAAATCACTACTGAGCATCAAAAAGGAAAATAGTGATTGTTCAAAACAATTCCTCTGGTCACTAATACTATCCATATAATCTAAAACTAACTACAATAACAAGTAAATGAAGTCCATATCTTCAGATTATCTTCCATTCCAGCTATCTCAGATGTAGATGATTTAAAAATTCAAAACACAGGAAATAAGAAAAACAGTTTGTTTCTTCACAGATGAAACAAAGAAAAGGAACAGGGACTCTCAGGGTTTATATGCTGTAGATTCCTCATGGATTCTTCCTTTGGGAGGGATGTTGTATCTGTACTATACACTCTGAATTTCAACTCTCTCAGTTGAAGTTAGATTTGTTTGTGGAATGCACTGAATTTCACCGTTCTCTTGCATTACCCAGTAAGTGTAACCAAAACCTTCAGTAGAAACCACCGCTCAGACAGGTTTAGCCTCTCCTGAGGGAGAAAATACCCAAACAATTTTCCCCAACATATTCTTTGCTCTAATAACAGAAACTCTATCACCTTCTACCTTTTGTAATAAGTCTGAATGTACAGATCCAGCTCGATTTACTGAACCTCTACTATTAACCGTCCATGTTGCTTGTGCTAGACATTTCTCCAACTTTTTCAAAGATCTACCCCCCATGGCTTTGAGAGTGGTTTTCAGCAAACCGTTGTAGTGTTCAATCTTCCCTGCAGCTGGTGCATAGTAGGGGATGTGGAATATCCACTCGATGCCGTGCTCTTTGGCCCAGTCTTTACAAGATTGATTTTGAAATTAATTCTGCTGTCTCATTCAATCCTCTCTGGAGTTCCATGTCTGCACAGGATTTGTCTCTCCAGACCAAGAATGGTGTTACATGCAGTTGCATGAGGAATCATCAAATCTTGTCCTTGTAGGTGACTTTAACCTGCCACATATCTGCTGGGAACTTAACTCAGCAGAGAGGAGGCAGTCCAGAAGATTCCTGGAGTGCATGGAGGACAACTTCCTGATGCAGCTGTTAAGAGAGCTTAGCAGGGGTCAGGCTCTGCTTGACCTGCTGTTCTCCAATAGAGAAGGGCTGGTGGGAGATGTGACCATGGGAGGCTGCCTAGGGTGCAGTGACCATGAGATAGTGAAGTTTTCAATATGCAGGGAGATAGGGAGGAGCACTAACAGAACCTTCACCTTGGACTTCCAGAGGGCGAACTTCATCCTGTTTAAGAAACTTATTTGCAAAGTTCCCTGGGTCCCTCAAGAACCGAGGGGTGCAGGATGGTTGGACCTACTTCAAACAGGAGCTCTTGAAGGCACAGGAACTGGCAGTTCCCATGTGCTGAAAGATGAGCCAGCAGGGAAGGCAACCAGCCTGGATGAGCAAGCAGCTCCTGAAGGAATTAAGGGAAAAAAAGAGGCTGTATCACCTTTGGAAGGAGGGGAAGGCTTCTTGTGATGTGTTTAAGGATGTTGTTAGATTATGTAGGAGAAAAATTAGAGAGGCAAAGGTCCAGTTAGAACTTAAGTTGGCCACCTCTGTGAAAGATAATGAAAAGCATTTTTACAAATATATTAACACTAAAAAGAGGGGCAAGAAGAACCTCCACACCTTATTGGACCTGGAGGGGAACACTGTGACTGAAGATGAGGAAAAGGCTGAGGTCCTGAACACCTTCTTTGCCTCAATTTTTAACAGTAAGGCAGAAGGAGTTCAGGATGAGTGGCCTCTTGAGCTGGGTAATAGGGTCAGGGAGCAGTGTAATGCCCTGGAAATCCATGAGAAATTACTTTGGGACCTGCTGAGCCACTTGGACACTCACAAGTCCATGGGACTGGATGGGATCCATCCTAGGGTGCTGAGAGAGCTGGCAGATGAGCTGGCCAAGCTGCTCTCCATCATTTTCCTGCAGTCCTGGCTCACCGGTGAAGTCCCAGATGACTGGAAACTGGCCAATGTGGTCCCCATCCACAAGAAGGGTCGGATGGAGGAACCCAGAAACTACAGGCCAGTCAGCCTGACCTCAGTGCCAGGCTGTATGAGTATGGAGCAGATTATCCTGGTGGCAATAACTGTGCACCTGCAGGATGCCCAAGGGCTCAGGTCCAGCCAACATGGATTGAGGAAGGGCAGGTCCTGCCTCTCCAACCTGATCTCCTTCTAGGGTCAGGTGACCTGCCTGGTGGATGTGGGGAGGCCTGTGGATGTAGTCTACCTGGACTTCAGCAAGGCCTTTGACACCATCCCCCACAGCCAACTGCTGGCTAAGCTGTCAGCTCGTGGCTTGGACAGCAACACTCTGCACTGGGTTAGGAACTGGCTGGAGGGCCGGGCCCAGAGAGTGGTGGTGAATGGTGCTACATCCAGCTGGCAAACAGTCACCAGTGGCATCCCCCAGGGATTGGTGCTGGGCCCCATCCTCTTTAATAACTTCATCGATGACCTGGATGAGGGGATTGAGACAGTCATCAGCAAATTTTCAGATGACACCAAGTTGTGAGCAGATGTTGATCTGTTGGAGGGCAGAAGGGCTCTGCAGAGGGACCTCGACCAACTGGACAGATGGGCAAAGTCCAACAGCATGGCATTCAACAAGTCCAAGTGCAGGGTGCTGCACTTTGGCCACAACAACCCCATGCAGTGCTACAGGCTGGGGTCAGAATGGCTGGAGAGCTCCCAAACAGAAAGGGACCTGGGGGTGCTGATTGACCACCACCTAAACATGAGCCAGCAGTGTGCCCAGGCAGCCAAGAAGGCCAATTGCATCCTGGCCTGCTTTAGGAATAGTGTGACCAGCAGGAGCAGGGAAGTCATTCTGCCCCTGTACTCTGCATTGGTTAGGCCACACCTTGAGTCCTGTGTCCAGTTCTGGGCCCCTCAGTTTATGAAGGACATTGAGACACTTGAACATGTCCAGAGAAGGGCAACAAGGCTGGGGAGAGGCCTTGAGCACAAGCCCTATGAGGAGAGGCTGAGGGAGCTGGGGTTGTTTAACCTGGAGAAGAGGAGGCTCAGGGGAGACCTCATTGCTCTCTACAACTACCTGAAGAGTGGTTGTAGCCAGGAAGGGGTTGGTCTCTTCTCTGTAGCAACCAGCACCAGAACAAGAGGACACAGTCTCAAGCTGCGCCAGGGGAAGTTTAGGCTCAAGGTGAGGAGAAAGTTCTTCACTGAGAGAGTCGTTCGCCATTGGAATGGTCTGCCCAGGGAGGTGGTGGAGTCACCGTCCCTGGAGGTGTTCAGGAGGGGATTGGACATGGCACTTGGTGCCATGGTGTAGTCATGAGGTCTGTGGTGACAGGTTGGACTTGATGATCTTTGAGGTCTCTTCCAACCTTGGTGATACTGTGATACTGTGGATAAGTTTCCAACCATCTAGTGCTTGCCTCTACCATAGTACGCACATACTGTTTAGCAGACCGAGAATGAGGGAGAGTGATATAGTCAGTCTGACAGGCCTCACCATACTTGTACGTGGACCATCAGTCACCATACCATAAGGGCTTGATTCACTTTTGCCTGCTTAATAGCAGCACAAATGTCACAGTCATGGATGACTTGCATGATAGCATCCATGGAAAAATGTCTGTGGATCTGTCATGAGCCCATTGGTAGGTTGCATCTCTGCCTTAACGTCCTGATGAATTGTGAGCCCACTGAGCTAGAAAGAACTCACCTCAGTGTTTCCAGTCAAGGTCAAGGTCAAGATCACAGTATCTACTTAAGAAACCTTGGCAGCTAGATCTTCCTGATGGTTGTATTGCTGTTCATCAGTAGCTTTGCTCTTAGGAACATGAGCATCAACGTGTCTCATCTTCACTGGAATTCTTTCAATTCAATCAGTGATGTCCTGCCACAGATCAGCTGCCCAAACAGGCTTTCCTTTTCTCTGCCAACCATTCTTTTTCCAGTCCTTTAGCCAACCCCACAGAGCATTGGCTACCGTCCATGAGTCGGTGTAGGATAAAGTTTTGACCATCTCTCCCATTCAGCTATGTTAAGAGCTAGCTGGACAGCTTTTACCTCTGCAAATTGACTGGATTCTCCTTCTCCATCCTTTGCTTCTGCAACTGTTGGACTCCACACTGCAGACTTCCTCCTTTGCTTGTTTCCAACAAGCTGACAGGAACTGCCTGTGAACAAAGCATACTTCTATTCCTCATCAGAAAGGTCATTGTAAGGAGGAGTTTCCTCAGCACGAGTTACTCTCTCCTCTGGAGGTTTTGTGCAGTCAGTGCCTTCTGACCAATTAGTGATCACTTCCACCATACCAGGTCTTTCAAGATTTCCCATTTGAGCTCTCTGTGTTATCAGAGCCATCCACTTAGACCATGTGGAGTCTGTGGCATGATGTGGTGTGGAACCTTTGCCTTTGAAGATCCAATTCAAAACTGGTAATCTGGGAGCTAAGAGAAGTTGTGAGTCAGTTCCAATTACTTCAGAAACTGCTTTTACTCCTTCATAGGCAGCTAGAATCTCTTTCTCTGTTGGAGTATAATTTGCCTCTGAACCTCCGTAACCTCGACTCCAGAAACCGAGTGGATGTCTATGTGTCTAACCTGGAGCTCTTTGCCACAAGCACCAGGTTGGACCATTGTCACTTGCATCCATGTACAGAATGTTCTTAATAACCAGACCAGTTTGAACAGGTTCCAAACCCATTGCATGGACTATTTCTCTCTTGATCTGGTCAAAGGCTGCTTGTTGTCCAGTACCCCACTGGAAACTTTCTCTTTCAAGTCATATCATAAAGAGGCTTAACTGATCTGACTATATCCAGGAATGTGCAGTCTCCAAAATCCCACAGTGCCTAAGAAACGCAGAGTTTCTTGTTGATGGGATTTGCCATGGTAGACACTTTGGTTATCACATCCATTGGAAAGTGATGGCAGCCATACTGCCACCACACTCCCAGAAACTGGATCTCTCTGGCATGTCCTTTCACCTTGTCTGGCTTAATGGCAAAACCTGCTTTCAAGAGAACATCAATGATTTTGTTACCTTTCTCGAAGACTTCTTCAGCAGTTTTACCCCAGACAATGATATCATCGATGAACTGGATGTGTCACTGCATGACAGATGCTTGAACTGCGAATCCATCCTTGGGGCAAATGATTGCATGTGTACTGTATGCCACTCCAGGTAAAGTCAAACTCTGAGGCCTGCATTCCTCTGCTATGGGAACAGAGAAGAAAGCATTACAAATGTCTGTGGTAGCATACCATTTGGCCTCTTTGGATTCCAGCTCATACTGGAGTTCCATTATGTCCTGTACAGCTGGGTACATGGGTGGAGTTACTTCATTCAGGGCACAGAAGTCAGCTGTCGGGTGCCACTCTCCATTGGGTTTTTGCACAGGCCACACTGGACTGTTGAAAGGTGAATGAGTTTCGCTAATGAACTGCTGTCCTTCCAATTGACAAATCAAGTTATGAATGGGCACCAAAGAGTCATGGTTGGTTCTGTATTGTCTGTGATGCACAGTTTCAGAAGGAACTGGCAGTTTCACATCCCAAATCTCATGTTGTCTCTCAACTGGGAACTACAGGCCAGTCAGTCTCACCTCTGTGCCCGGAAAGATCATGGAGCAGATCCTCCTGGAGGCACTGCTGACTCAGAAGAATAGTGAAGAGGTGATTTGGAGCAGTCAGCATGGCTTTGCCAAGGGCAAATCCTGCCTGACAAACCTGGTGGCCTTCTATGAACAGGTCACAACATTACTAGATGAGGGGCGAGCAATTGATGTTGTTTAGCTGGACCTGAGCAAAGCCTTTGACACTGTCCCACACCACATCCTGGTCTCCAAGCTGGTGACACATGGGTTTGATGGATGGACCACTAGATGGATAAAGAACTGGATTGATGGCTGCACCCAAAGAGTGGCTGTCAATGGGTCCATGTCCCAGTAGAGGCCAGTGACAAGCAGAGTCCCTCAGGGATCAGTCCTGGGACCAGTCTGGTTCAACATCTTTGTGGGTGACATGGACAGTGGCATTGAGTGCACCCTCAGCAAGTTTGCTGATGACACCAAGCTGTGTGGTGCAGCAGACAGGCTGGAGGGAAGGGATGCCATCCAGAGGGACCTTGACAGGCTGGAGAGATGGGCACAAGCCAAACTCATAAGCTTCAACAAGACCAAGTGCAGGGTCCTGTATCTGGGTGGAGGCAATCCCAGGCACAAATCCAGGCTGGGCAGTGACTGGCTGGGGAGCAGCCCAGAGGAGAGAGACTTGGGGGTGCTGGTGGAGAAGCTCAACATGAGCTCTCAATGTGCACTTGCAGCCCGGAAAGCCAATCAGATCCTGGGCTGCATCAGGAGAAGTGTGGCCAGCAGGTCAAGGGAGGTGATTCTCCCCCTCTACTCAGCTCTGCTGAGACCCCACCTGGAGTCCTGTGTCCAGTTCTGGAGCCCCTATTACAAGAGGGATCTGGAGGTGCTGGAAGGTGTCCAGAGAAGGGGCACAAGGATGATCAGAGGGCTGGAGCACCTCTCCTATGAGGACAGACTGAAGGAGTTGGGGCTGTTCAGTCTGGAGAAGAGAAGGCTCAGAGGTGACCTCATTGTGGCCTTCCAGTATCTGAAGGGGGCCTCCAAGAAGGCTGGGGAGGGACTTTTTAGGCTATCAGGTAGTGATAGGACTAGGGGGAATGGAATGAAGCTGGAGGTGGGGAGATTCAGGCTAGATGTGAGGAGGAAGTTCTTCACCATGAGGGTGGTGAAGCCCTGGAATGGGTTATCCAGGGAGGTGGTTGAGGCCCCATCCCTGGAAGTGTTTAAGACCAGGCTGGATGAGGCTCTGGCCTGCCTGATCTAGTGTAGAGTGTCCCTGCCCATGGCAGGGGTTTGGAACTAGATGATCCTTGTGGTCCCTTCCAACCCTAACTGAAACTATGAAACTATGAAACTGCAGATTCATCTGCAAGTTCAGGTCTAATTAGAATAGAATAGAATAGAATAGAATAGAATAGAATAGAATAGAATAGAATAGAATAGAATAGAATAGACCAGGTTGGAAGAGACCTTCAAGAGCATCATGTCCAACCTATCAACCAATCCAACCCACCTAAACAACTAAACCATGGCACCAAGCACCCTATGAAGTCTCCTCCTGAACACCCCCAATGATGCTGACTCCACCACCTCCCCAGGCAGCCCATTCCAATGGGCAATCACTCTCTCTGTATAGAACTTCTTCCTAACATCCAGCCTAAACCTCCCCTAGAGCAGCCTGAGACTGTGTCCTCTTGTTCTGGTGCTGGGTGCCTGGGAGAAGAGACCAACCTCCACCTGTCTACAACCTCCCTTCAGGTAGTTGTAGAGAGCAATAAAGTCACCCCTGAGCCTCCTCTTTTCCAGGCTAAGCAAGCCCAACTCCCTCAGCCTCTCCTCATAGGGCTTGTACTCCAAACCCCTCACCAACTTTGTTGCCCTTCTCTGGACATGTTCCAGCAAGTCAGCATCCTTCCTAAACTGAGGGGTGGCCTAACCAGTGTAGCGTACAGGACCTCCCTGCTCCTGCTAGCCACACTGTTCCTGATGCAGGCCAGGATTCCATTGGCCCTCTTGGCTGCCTGGGCACACTGCAGGCTCATGTTCAGCCTACCATCGACCAGTACCCCCAGGTCCCTCTCTGCCTGGCCGCTCTCCAGCCACTCTGACCCCAGCCTGTAGCACTGCATGGGGTTGCTGTGGCCAATGTGCAGAACCCGGCACTTGGATGTGTTCAATCTCATGCCCTTGGATTCTGCCCATCTGTCCAGCCTATCAAGGTCAATTTTCCTCCATCAGTTCCTTCAGTTGCTATTCCAAATGCCCTTTTGTAGTCCTTAGTGTCTTTGAAACACCCTTCTCTTAGGAAGTCAATTCTCAAAATACAAGGTGCATCTGGTCCTGTTACAATGGTGTGTTTCTTCCACTCTTTCCCAGTTAAACTTATGTCAACCTGCAACTTAGTCAACTCCTTAGATCCCAGTGACTCCCAGAATAGTTATAGGCTGTGACCCCTGATAATTTGATCCTATTATGGTGCACTGAGCTCCTGTGTCAACCAAGGCCCTGTACTTCTGAAATAACTGAAGTGCCAGACCACTGAATGTAAACATCCAAGTAGATTCTGTAATCTCCATTATCCTTTTCCTCCCAGGGGTGGGATGAGAGGCAGGGCACCCCTAATTATGGGAAATACATCCCTATGCACATTTGACACAGCACCTAGTGTTAGTGCTAGAATCACTGCTGGAGCTATTAGTTGTTCTGGGAAACTGAAGAAGTGACAGCTACTCTTCTCGTATTGCTACCTCAAGTCTGCCATTCTGCAGCTCCTGTAATCTCCTGAAAAGAGCAGAAGTTGGTTAACCATCCCACACATTCATGTTTTCACCAAGCTGATCACTCAGTTATCCATATACTCCCATGTGATTGCCTCTGTTGTCTATTTTGGTTTGACCTAGTTTGAAATGTCCCTCTTGGAGGACATCTGTTTCTGACTTCAGAAACTTGTATCCATCTGGAAGAAGAGAAAAAATTGAGTTCATCCCCCTTTGCCAATTTGCATATGGAGGTTTTAAATTCCTCCTTCAGCTCTTTCATGCAATTCTCTTTCTTTCTAGACAGAGTTGAGACCAAAGAAACGTGTAAGACTATCCTCCAGTTACCTCATTTGGTCAGTAAAATAGCCCCCAGTAGGAGGTGCTCCACCATAATTTCTTGCCACAATTCTTCTTGCCAGAATAGAAGCATAATTAGGAGGAGGAAGTTTAATGAGCTTCTTGGCAAGACCTGTTCCCACAGGAATTTCATCAGGATTCAGTGTACCATGATTTCCATAAATTATTTCTCTCACAGAAAACTCTAAATGCTTCCTTCCCTCATCTATCATATCCCATTTCTGAGGGTTCCATGGGAGGTTATCCCTGGAAGGATGTCTCATTAGGACAGCCGATAATTAATTGTAAATACCTTTAAATATTGTAAATACTATGTATTTTGTCCATATTTATTGCATTTCACTGTAGATTGTAGGTTGGCTTGTAAATACAGCTTTCTTTTGCTTCCAACTGAGCTGAGCTGGCAAATTTAATGCTGGGGGCAATTTCCAGCCCACCACACTTGCTAAAACCTGTTTTCCCGAAATGGCAAATGCAGTCAGGTTCTATAATAAGCTAAGTGCTTGTGAGAATTTTTTTTCAGAGAACTGCTGGAGAGAGTCCAATGGATGGCCATGAAGATGATTAGGGGACTGGAACTTCTCTGTTAGAAAGAGACAATGAGAGATGTAGGGCTCTTTAGCCTGGAACAGAGAAGTCTGAGAATGGATCTTAATGCATCTAAATCTCTAAAGGGTGGAGATCATGAGGATGGTGCTGGGCTCTTTTCAATGGAAGAGATAATGGGGACTAACTAGAACACAGCAGGATTCACTTGAACTTCAGGAGAAATTTCTTCACTTTGAGGGTGCTTTGAGGCACCATTGGAACAGGCTACCCAGAGAGGTTGTGGAGTCTCCTTCTCTGAAGAATTTCAAACCTAACTGGGTGTCTGGATGCTTTCCTGTGCAACCTGTGTAACTGTTTCAGCAGGGAGGTTGGGCTAGATGATCTCTACTGTGATTTTCAAATTAGATCTAAGTGCATGAAATCATTTAGTAACACTTAAGTATATTATTTTAGTATTTTTTTATGGTTCTAATAATCTACAGGGTTTTTTTGGGTAGATTTTATGTTTTGTGGAAGAGGAAAATGGGGGAGATTTAACCTTTCAGCCTTTTATGTTTCAGCTGGAAGTGGGGTTTTATAGCTGAGTTATAAAGTTTTAAAATATGCATCTGTAGTGAAGATGATGGCATTCTTAAGGATTATAGGAGAAAAACATCTACCATGTATTAATTAACTGAGCTGACATATTTTACTATGTCATCAACATTAAAACCAGGTTTACAATACTGTTCTATATGGTGACTAAACCAAATATGTACTTGCCCATTTCTTTATACATATTTAATGTTATCATTCAGTTACCTCTACCAAACTTTTTGACTTCATGTTTCCTTTTCTGATTAATTGCAGTTGGTTTAGTCATGCTTTTAATGGCCCTTAGAAAGGTCCCTTGGAGTTCTTCAGATAACAAACAAGAAACAATCCCTATGAAAACATCAGGGACTAACATTTCCATTTCTCAGACCTTAAGAGCAGGAAGCTTATGAGTCTAACTGCCAGACAGCCTCAAGTTTGCAATATTGTCTTGTCCTCAGCATTCATATTTTTCAGGAAAAGACTGCAATTAATTGTGCTCCTGTGAAAATAGTTTACTGTAAGGTTTTGTTTGGTTGGTTTATTTGTTTGTTTATTTATTTCTGTAGCCTGTGCTATCAAAAGACTGTGAATATGGACAGAGAACGTTAAAATGCATCAAATGTAATTAAGCTGAACAATGACATTATTTTCAGTTCAGAGTGCTGTATCATATATGAATTGCTGCAGCATGACTATACAAAGACTAAAATGTAGGTTTTCTTCACAAGCTATGTAAATTCACTTTCTTAACAATAAGCATTATTTCTTTTCAATAAATCTGCTAATACTTCAGGGCAGCTGTTAAATAAACAAAACTATAGAGGATTTCCTGAAAAACCTGTGACGGTAGAACTGATGATTCAAGGACCTGGGAAGAATTTGTTTCAGCTAACATTTAGTACATTCCTCATTATATTAAATATTATATTAAAATGCAGTAAAGTTAAACACTAGAGTCTGAAGCAACATTAATTTATCACCTTCTTGCTAAGTAATACCATTTTCAGTAACATTAGATTAATAAAATTCAATTACAAAATATCTTTACCCTTCCTAAATATCAAGATAAGGACAGTTTGTTTAATTTTGGGAAATTTTCTATAAATTGCATGTCTTCTATGTTTCACAAAATGCATGCTGCAAGATATTGATTAAACTTGACCTTTACTTAATATACATTATATAGAGCATTGCTTTGAGAAAACAGAGTATTTATTTCCTTTCTTAAAGTACCTCACTATTGAATATTAACATCTCCTTTTATTCCAGCTCAGTTTGTGATCTAATAATGGCTAATTGTTATGTGCTAAACACTAGTTACTCTTTTATCCTTTATTAATAGAGGAGCATATTAAAGTAGCATTATCTTAAGGAAATCTATAGGCATATATTTCTCAGAATAAGTGATTTTTCTTTGTTTGTTTGTTTGTTTGCTTCATTTTTTAAAGTTACTTCTTGGGAAAAGAAAGCTTTTGCCATGTACAGTACTAGCTTGCATGTATTTCATTTAAATACTAAAAACTGTAGTACTGCTCAATCCATATCTGACTGCTAGGTTTCAATTGACAGCTGAGAATTTGTGACTGGACCATGAATCAAAACGGCAGGCATTTATACCCCAGTGCCAGTGAGGATACATTGGGAATTACTTGGCAAAGGTAACCTTTTTAATTATTTCCACCCCTACACCATCTCTAAAAAAGTTGCATTGAGCTATAGTATCTGTTTTAGTGGGTCTCCCCAGGAATATCTAACAGCCTTTGACCAAAACATGCATGTAATTCATACAGGTTATCTTTAGTGTAAGCTGAATTTAAAAACTACCTTAATTAAGCAATTGGAATGACCTGGAATGCTGTGTTGTCTACTGCAAAGGGATTGTAAATTTAAGAGAATACTGATCTAAGCATTAAAAATGAAAATGTCATTTATAGAATTAGAGGCCAGATTTGGGAAGCTTAGTGATTAACGCAAAGAAAATGGTGCTGTTAGAGGTAAAGATGCACATAATAAATAATGTCAAAGGTGGTGATGCTTAAGGATGGTGACTAACCATACTATTCATAGGGACTTCTCTAATCAGATGGTGTAGATTTAGGTCACTAACATGCATGGAGGGAAGATACAAACCATCTTGTTTCTCAACTAAATAGGAATAATTTATGAAGAAGAGAGTCCATTTTTCTGGGGGGGGGGGGAAAAAGCAAACACAGTAAAGCCCATAAACCTTTGATACATTAATAAATTATTATTATTGTCTTTTATGTGTCTTGGTATGCAATAAATTGTGGTAACAGTAGAGGTGTGTGTGTCTAAACATAATTGTGATACCTCAGTTTTTCATCTCTTTCATATGCAGGATGATCTGCAACACTTGACACTTAATGGGGATTAGGACCTTGTCACATGAAGTATTAGCTACCATTAAAGTAATTTTGATACTTTCTGACATTTGTGCACACATGAAAATGTACTACTGAAAAGTTTGTCTAAGTACATGTGTGAGTGTCTGTATGTACTATGTACAAAATACCTTTTAATGCACTTTACTACAGATTGTTAGAAAGTTTGGAGATTTTGACTATCATGTTGGGAGGGTAATTATGGAATTTGAAAATTGGTGCTGTTTATAAATCTGAAACATAAATGCCTTGAATATTTTTCCTTTATTTTTCATTATTGCTATTTTTTCCAAAATGATACTTAAAATCTGGAAAAACTGGGTGGGAAAAGCAAGATGTTGTCCATTTTTTCTCTTATAGTTTAAATAGCACAATGGAAAATTAGCTAGTGGATTCACCTCAATTCTTCAAAGACTGTAATTCATGTTATAAATGCAGTAATTGCCACCCTTTTCACTGCCAAAAGTGAATCCAAACTGAGCTAGTATGGCACAGAGGGATTGAATTATTCTCCCAGTACCAAGTGTGTTGCTTTTTAAGGGCATTAACAGGTTTTACAAAATTATGTCACAATGGCCTATCCTAGGATTATGCTTGAATAGATTTAATCAATCATCACTTGTACCCCCTTTAAAGCAGTGTCAGTTTATACTGGCTGAAGCATTATCCAAGTGTTCACTAAATTCTGTTTTTCAGTACCCATCACACAATTCCTTTGGTTATAAATTATGAAACGAAGGGAAAGGGGAAAAACATTTCAGGACAGTGACCAAGGAAACTTTCGTGTTGAATACAAACACTCTGAATGATCCACTCACCTTTATAGACAAAATGCTTTTTAGGTCACTCTCAGAGTGCTGCCTGCCATTCTGAACCTACCAACTTATAAAAGTGCTGCTTGATGAGCTCAATTACAAGTCCTGCCATGGGCATCTCTTTATAGGACTAGGCTGTGCTTACTCCATTTTGAATTAAGCTCAGGTTGGTGGTGCTTATATTTTGCTCAAAGTTAATTAAAAATATATACCATAAATGCTGTATGTAATTCACCAAACCAAACCAAACCAATGAAAAAAAAACCCACCACAATTATAGATGGTTAGGATATCAGGAGCAAAATAGAAATTACTACTTCCAAACACCTCAACAATGAAGCAGACGACTTTCAGGATTTGAGATTTGGAATACAGTGTTCTAAAAATGCCACGTAGGTGTGGATCTAAGAAGAGAAATTATATCTGCACAGGTTAAGGAGCCCTTCTCACACTAAAACAAACACTAAACCAGTGAACATATTGCAAAAGGAAGTGTTGCTCAACAGCAAAGAAGTACATTCTAGTACAGACAGTAAAACTTTCCTCTGCAAAATGGCTTGGAAAATGTTTGAGCTGTGTGATTTCCTCAGATCTACAGTGCTCATTTTGATGATACTCAGTTTGATCTTTCACATCAGGCTTTTGTGTTTATTTCAGGTATGCTGATTTTTCAGAGTATCATTGCCCTCAAGAAGGGCAAAAAGTTGGCATGGAGCACTGTGGATGAACCAGACCTTAGAAATGCAGGGAGAGTGAATGATGATAACACCTTTGTTTTAATTTTTTGGTGGTGGCTTTTTGTTTGGTGTTGGATTTGGTTTTGGTTTTGTGGGGGTTTTTTTGTGTTGGTTTATTTTTCTGGGGAGGGGGCCTTAGTAGTACCATTGTATTATACCTGACAGGAGACACAATGCATGTATTTCAAAATATGATACACAGATTTTGAAACATATTTTCTTTCTGCATAAAGTTATGTATCTGTTGGCATTTAAAGTCCCAGGGAGCAGTGGTCCATATGCAAAAGACTGAACATTGGATGTTGACTTGCTGGAACATGCCCAGAGAAGGGCAACGAAGTTGGTGAGGGCTTTGGAACACAAGCCCGGTGAGGAGAGGCTGAGGGAGTTGGGCTTGCTTAGCCTGGAGAAGAGGAGACTCAAGGGTGACCTTATTGCTCTCTACAGCTACCTGAAGGGAGGTTGTAGACAAGCAGAGGTTGGTCTCTTCTCCCATGCAGCCAGTACCAGAACAAGAGGACACAGTCTCAGGCTGCTCTAGGGGAGGTTTAGGCTGGAGGTTAGGAAGAAGTTCTATACAGAGAGAGTGATTGCCCATTGAAATGTGCTGCCTGGGGAGGTGGTGGAGTCAGCATCATTGGGGGTGTTCAGGAGGAGACTTGATAGGGTGCTTGATTGCATGGTTTAGTTGATTAGGTGGTGTTGGATTAGTTGATAGGTTGGACGTGATGATCTTGAAGGTCTCTTCCAACCTGGTTTATTCTATTCTATTCTATAAAAAAAAAAAAGGAGAAAAGAATATAAATAATACAGGACAAAAGCCACCCCAAACCAATACTGGTAATAAAAACTAGACTAGTAATTTGCTTAGTAAACATTCTAGCATTTTTAAAGGAAATATTTGTGTAACATATCTTGTGAGTACCCTAAAAAAATGGGGAAGACTCCCCAGTTATTTGTTGAGGTGTTTGGAAGTAGTAATTTCTATTTTTCTCCTGATATCCTAACCATCTATAATTGTGGTGGGTTTTTTTTCATTGGTTTGGTTTGGTTTGGTTAATTACATACAGCATTTATGGTATATATTTTTAATTAACTTTGAGCAAAATATAAGCACATCAATACAATTAACTTCTCAAGTACTCCTAAAATCATTTAGAATTCATGAGGAAAAAACCAACCACCAACCTTCTTTTTTTTTTTCCATAGCCACAGTTCTGTAATTGTAACTGTGTAGATTCCTAGACACATAAGGTGAAGAAAAGCTGTGAAAGGCCCAATTAGGAAATACTGAGTTGCTACGTGAAAGCAAGAGCCTATGCAACAAATAAATTTAGACAAAAGTAAGAGATGTGTGTAGGTCTGATAACATGAGCTTGAGTCTGAATCTCAGCCATTCATTACACCATAGATATTAATTCCAGTGGGACCACTCACAAAAGCTGACAAGATGGGTCTCTTTCAGAGCATGCTGCATATTACCACGTCTTTCACAGAATGTAAGCAGATATTCATTGTCATAGTGTACATTTTAAGTCAGCTATCAGCAAATATATTTTTATTCACAACTATTCTCATATATTATTATATTCATTTTTAAAGCAACCTTCCTGTGTCAATTTTATGAGTTAAGTGTTACTTTAACATTACATTTACACTACCTAAGCAAATGCACTAGGTTAGCATTTCCTGCTTTTTGGTCTGTTATCTTGACACATAAGCATAGTACAACATCTG
Source organism: Colaptes auratus (assembly GCA_015227895.2). Lineage (NCBI taxonomy): Eukaryota > Metazoa > Chordata > Aves > Piciformes > Picidae > Colaptes > Colaptes auratus. The sequence continues at coordinate 48,332,447 of CM026897.1, read as the reverse complement.
TTTTGTTCCTGGATATGCTGAGGGGAGCTCTGTTCTCAGAGTGCTGAATTTCCTTCTCAGCTCCAGCTGCAGGGGTGTTCAGCTTTCCAAACATCATTTCCCACACCCGCCTAGCACCATTCTGGGTTTATGATAATAGTGCTGATAACAAATCAAATGGGATACTCTCGGATTTTGAAAGAGTAGAAGAGGAATTGAGAATGGGTGCAGACTGCTTTTGTAGCGCAGTATGTTGTGTGCACTCATTATTGATCAAACACCTAAAGAAATACAGTTGGCAACAGCATGCACATTTTGGTAAACAGAGACACCTGTTAGAGGAATGGTTTATACCCTCTGCAACCCCCCTTCTCCCTCTTCTCTCGTTTCCCTCCCCCCTTCCCCATCTCCAATCCCCTTGGGCAATGTTTTGGAATAGAAATATCAATTCATTACAGTTTTAGAAGAAAAACACAGAAATACCCTGATTGTAAAAGTATTAATGTAAAGAAAACCTAAAGATTTCTGGTATTTATCAATTTAAATTGCCAACTCTGTTTTTCCCAACTCTGTAATGCAAAAAGATGTGCAGAACATTATGTTTCCTCCCCATCTAGGCAAACGTATTCAGAACACTTCCTAAGAAATTAATTGTATTCAAGCCAGACTTGCATGCTGCCATGCCACAGGAAATGGGTCAGCAATCCATTAAGATGCCATTAGATAATCTAATTTGGAACTTAATCTCTAAATTAACCATGCTCCATACTTTAGGCATACTTGAGAGGAAGAAAAAAAGTTTATGTTTGAATCGATAGGGGAGCTGAAGCGTGAAGAAGGCTGTTTGTTTTTTCTGTAGCTGTGGTCACGTCTCAAGCCGTCTGGTAACCAGGAGAAACCAGACATGATGTAATTCCAGATTGAACTTGAACTTCAGGGACTTAGAATGGGGAAACAATGGACCATAGGAATCAATAATGTCCATTTTCCACATGATTATGTTTGGAGCTTTAAGTTAACCTTTACAGGAGAAGCAGCAAGAGCTGCCATGTGACCAGACTGAATGAGGTGATCCAGAAGCAAGATGTTAAAGGGAACAACTTCAGTAATCCTGAGCAGCACTGGGGATTCCAGCAGGATTAGAAAAGTTCCCACTCTGCAGTGAACTGGTTGCCTGATCTGAGCACTCTTTGTTCACTTAGGTAGGACAAACTTAACCTTAGGTTTCCTGTCAGATGATTTCTGGCAGCACTTCTAGGGAAGGAGGAGCATACTGTAGAGAATTCCCAGGTGTAAGCTGTATCTTTAACCCCTTGGTTGCTCCAATTTTCTATTTCTTTGATCATCTTCCCTCCCGTTGTCTCTTTTAAAGCATTAAAACTACACTGGTGGTTTAATTTTTGTGTGTGTGTGTTTGGTTGTTTGGTTGGTTTTTGGTGCATTTAGAATTATCTGCATCATTATTTGATTGTGCTAATTTGATAAATAAACTTTTTTAGTAATATTTTTTAATGTTCTAAAGTTAAAAAATGGTAATATTTGGGGAAGAAAACAGTGGAAAGTTTGGACTCAATCTTTTTATAAGCAACCCAATGGTCTCTGGTAACTCAAGCCCACATTATTTGTGGTGTGACTTTATGGTGGGAAGCTCTCCCCCCTTGTCATGACATCCTCTGTGCACTTTCTTTAGCCCTGTTCTTGCACCAAACAGTCTTGTATGCATGGTCCAGAGCACAGCATAGATCCTTACTGTGGTATGCATGGTCCAGAGCACAGCATAGATCCTTACTGTGGATTTTGTTTGTTAATCATGGACTCTCTGGCTTATTCCTGAACTTCCCTTACCTTTTTTGCTTTTTTTTTGTTATGGTATAACAGAAAGGGGTCTACAGAAAATAGAATAAATATCCTTACAAAAGAATTATCTTTTCTCTCCTTCGAGCATAAATCAGTAGGTCTTTACCTCTTCCATCTGCTAGATGGGTGGTATGTGCCTGCTAAACTGTGAAAGTTACCCTTATTTAAACTGAGATATATTTAATATCTCATTAAATCAATTCTCACCTCAGAAGGTGAAATCTGGGAGCTGTTTAGCTACAGATACCATTTTAGAATGGTAACAAAAGTACTACATTAAGTAGATGCTGGAGGGGTGATTATTCTCTAGGCTGAAATGCGTAAGTGGGAATTTCTGCAGCACACTGTGGTTAGCACAATTGTGTTTCCAAAGATTATACAAGCTTAACAATATAAAATGGTAAAGTTCCCTGTACTTGCAGGGATGAGCAACTCTTTAGTACAGAGATAGGAAAACCTTGCTTAGCGGTTTGCTAGCGTCACTTCTCTCAACATTGAAGATGTTTTTACTTTAACTGTTCAAAGTCTGACCTGGTATGATCTGACCTACCATGTCTAAGCTGGCATGTTCATGCAATGGGGTAGTAAAGCTACGAGAAGAAAATAGTGGTTTAGATGTACTTTCCAACTGGTGAAATACTCTTACATACTTCTGAGCTGTATTAGAAAGAACATAGTAATTGGTGGGAAATAAGAATCTTAAAATCCTTCAGATTTACTCAGGTCTGATTTGATTTATTTTTTATTGCATTTAGTTAATTGTTTAATATTATTATAGTCTTTATGTTATTATGATCTCCAAAGCAGCCTATATGTACACATATAATGTTAGTTCTGCTTGTGGTCCATTCCAGTAATATTTTAATAAGAGTTTCTTGAAAAAGCAGTTATTATCTCTAAGAGGAAATTAGGGCAGAAATCTTGATTGAATTAACATGAAAACTGTAATGGAAACTGTAAAGGAGGATGTTAACCCTGTAGGATGCTTGCAAATTGTCCCTTTGCTGTATTATTATATGTGAACATATAAATAGGTTATATTTGCCATGGATAGAAAGGGAACTGGTAACTGTGGAGCATGCCTGATTAGTTCTGGTGAGAGAAAACTGTTCCTGGTAAGTGAAATTAGAAGTATAATCCTTCAGGAAGGTGGTTTGGCAGACCTTACTCTCACAAAGGGTACTAGTCTGAATCTTACAGCAATATCTGTTGGTGCTTCTAATGTAATTTTTTCCCCAAAAACCTTAGCCTAGAGCAATTTTTTAAGGATCTTACTTCATATTCCGAAAGATAGGTGTTTATGTTATAACCTCTGTGAGCTCAGAGCTCACATGCTTCCTTAGGAGAAGTGAACTGGAGAGTGGGTAAAGATCAGCCTTATTCCATTCATATATTCAAGGGTTTTTTATGGGAAGAACAGTCCATGTGGTCAGAGGTACATCTCATTGACTTCTACAAGGACAGTAAGCTTGCCTGTGTTTTGGACAGTGTGTTTAAGCACTTTGAGCACAGATATAGAGCATTGCTTTTGTGAAACTGAGGGCTGAAAATTTACCTGGGATTTATGCAAAGTGTTGGGTATTGTGGTGAAGGTATTTTCCCTATTCCTATTGTTGCTATTCATGGGCTCCTCAGGCAGAGTTTGCTTTGCAGTGGTCAGCAACTGGTGCCTCTGCTAGGATGCTCTGAAGAGAAACTGTAGATAATTTCCATGGCAGAAACTAAACTCTGGTATCCTCATGGAAGTTCCTTCAGAGAAGGTTTTAGAAAGCTGTCAGGGGATCTAGCTCTTCTGCACGGCCATCCTGGCTTGGCTGCATGCAGGAGCATTAGGGAATTCAAAAGCAGGGTGTGGCTTGAGGTAACTGAAAGTTCAATTAAATTTACCATAAATGTAATGGAGTATGTTGGAATATCAGAGACAGTCATATATACGCAGTTTAGCAGAGCCTGAGGTTGGATTTTTTGCTATTCTTTTATCATATATGTTCATAGCTTTACACTGTAATTACAGCTATTCACCTCAGTACATTTCATTCACATTTCCTTTGTCTGCAGTAAGCACTTGGTGGTGGTAATCAGGACTGGGGTGGCCTAAGATAGAGTTACATCAAACTGCAGTAAGATGTGGTTTATTTTTCAAATGCAACTAGAGCTCCTAAGGCGTTGAAGATCATGGATTAGGAAGTGCTAGCAAATAGAAATGATGCCCTGTCGTTCCTAGCTGCCAGTGGGGCGAGCCACTGCCCAGTGAGTGTGTGCAGATCAGGAGCCTCAGCCCACCCACAGAAACGTCAGAGTGGTGGCTTTTCCCACTCCTGTGCAGGCGTTTCAGTGCCACAGGTGCTCCCTTGAGGTACACCATCTTTGTCTGACAGCTGAAGTCTCTGAACAAGCAGCATGAGGGGCATCTTAAACTCCTGTGGGATATGCATAGTGTTAGCATAGGAGATTTATTACTCCCTGATGATTCATAAACAGCATTGATGAATTTGTTGCAATCTGCATTTTGTCACAGTTGTAATATAAGGGGGGGAGGGTTGAAGGGTTTAGATAAACCCTATATTAAATTTATAAGTTGCATGGCAGCAACAGTTCTATTAGTCACTTGCTGCAACCTATTTTTATTGAACACTTTCCACAGAATCAAGATTCTGACAATAATTATTTGTTGATAATTATTATATTGACCTTTGGAGGTCACTTCCAACCCAAACCATTCCATGAAGGCTGCTACAAATAGTAATTTGCCCTTTATTGGTACTGCCTGGTTTCCCTCGTCCACTGTAGTCAATACAAAGTTGTCAACTGTAAAACAAAGGTAAAAGTCACATGTAGGTGTATCCAACCATTGAAGTGCACTGTAAGTCTTCAGACTGGAAGCTGTGTATTTAGCTTTTGCATCAGAGATTGTTTAAACACCATGTTCACCTCACACAAAATTTACATTCTTTGAGTTAGACTAGTGTGGTGGGGATGAGAAAGTTCCCTCCCCACACACAGGGAAAGAAACCACAGCTAGCTCAGTCGGAAAAGCAGATGAAAGCTATATTTACAGGCATAAATGGAATGCAATGAATATGTACACAAATATACAATATTTACAATATATACAGGAAAATACAGCAATGAACACAATGCAGAAAAACCTTTTCCCTCCAGCCGGCCAGGGGGGTTCCCTGACCCCCCCTCTCTCCCTCCCCACCTCCCCTTTTTCCCAAAAAGGGTTAGAGAGAAAGAGAAAGGCAATTAAGGAAGAAAAATTCTGTTAGCTCAGAAAGTGCATGCAAGAATTAGTGTTCTTATCTGGTTAGCTGTTAACTCAAGGCCGTTTCTGCTTCAGAAAGAGAGAAGCCGTCCAGCCCACAGGACAGAGAAGCACAGACTGCACCCAGCCTGAACCCAGACCAGACACAGACTGAACTAACAGAACCCAAACTTAGAATTGCATTTTTACAATCCACCAATGAAATTAGTTTAGACTATCTTGTTTTTGTTCAAATATCAAAAACATTCAGCCAGAGTGTTCAGCAACTGTCTCTTTCTTAAAGACACAGCCTCAACCGGTCACAAAACTAGATCTATTTTGTTTAAAGTCACTAAACTCTGTAAATCCTATGTAACAGCATAGCAAAGAACTGTGCACCATAAAACACATATTCAGACAGAACCTGAGAAAACAAATCTGCTGTAGTGTTTTTCTGTTGTTGTTGTTTTTGTTGTTGTTGTTTTTTATTGCCAGTTCATATTTTTACAAATCTCTGTGTTTGGAAACTATTTGCATTGTGTCTGTTATTTCAGAATTTACTTCTTAAAATTGCTGAAATCTGAGGGGAAGGAACAAAAATTGCATTTAAAAACAAATTGTGAAGGAATGTTAAGAATAAGTTGAAACAATTGAGCCTCTTGCTGAGGTTCTGGCATTGAATGTTTTTTAATTTTTTTTTTTTAATCATGACCTTTTTTTGGTCAGATTATAGTAGATAACTTTCATGCATAACTGTGTTTATGTCTGTGAATATTTCAAGATTTGTGGTGAAACTGATTTTTCTTTTTAATTTCAAAAGAAGTTACTTCTCCAAGAACAGGATTTATTTTTATTTGTAATTGTCAATACAATTTTTTAAAAAGGGAGGAGGGAAAATGTCTCTAGTTAAACATCTTAGCTGATCTTAGTTTCTGAAGAGGTTAAAACTCCCCAGATTTTCAGGTAACTTGCCAGAATATACTAATTTGTAAAAAATCCCACTCTATCAAAAAGTATTTGTGCTTCAAGAATTTATCACAGATTAGGATATTCATATTTATTATACATTCTTGAGGACAAAAACAGTCCTGCTCTCTTTGGAGTTTGACCGTCACCGAGACAAGCAGGTCAGCAATTGTTTCCGCTTTCTTTATGTGTAAAACAGAGCACCTGAATTGAATTGTTAGGAATCAAAATAGTAATTGGTTTAGAGAGCTAAAGAGTATCAAACAGGACTACATGGCACAAGCTGTCTGTATTATTTTTAATATAAAAAGCATGAGAAACATGTCCCTAAATTACATAAATTAAATTGAACTCTAATGTTCATAGAGCAGCAGCTGAGAAGATCACATGAATCTGCAAGTGAAATGTAATTATTTTGTACATATTCAAATAGATGAAAAGGTTCTGTTTTCCTCTTTACACTCAAAGCCACAGAAGTGCATCTGCTCACCCAGGGAGGGAGCAATGCTGAGGGTTGACCAAAGATAGAGAAGATAGAAAACTTCCACAAAACACATGACAGAGGTTATAGTCTTCAGATACATTATCATAAAGCTTATCAGTATATTCCCAAGCAGGGTGCTATGTTTGTGGAAACACCTAGAATGAAGAAAATCTCTGTACAATGAAATGTGAAGGAACCATGTGTTTGCACACTGTGTATGGAGGTCTGGTGTTAGTTGTTTGGCAAGGACTCTTGACATTGGTTTTCTTTTGAATAAATTTGACAACATTTTCCATAAGGTCAATTATTTCTGGGTTACCAGAAAGAATTCTAGAGAAAAGGCTGGTTAGGATCTGCTGTGCATACTGACTAGAGACAGATGAGGTTTTCTTGAATATCCATCCTGCAGATACTGTTTGGTACAGTACCGATCAGCAGTTGGTGCCTGGTAAGCATGTCAATGCCTCAGTGACAGAATGCCTTTAAAATAGTGACTTAGTTTCCAAAGACATTAAATTGCCTTTGAAATGGTTTTCTTTCTCAGTTGTTTGTTGAAAGATTTATGCTGCCTGTTGCTCCCCTTGACTCAGGGCTACCCTGGTCTGCAAGTGTATTCATAGTTTCATAGTTTCAGTCAGGGGTCATGACTGCCCTGTTTTATCTAGTGTTCCTTAGGCAATTATACCTTTTGCAAAAAAAGTCTGTAGAGAATGCATGTTTCTTGTGTATTAAAGGCCCTCTATTTTCATGGAAGCCCATGCATTCCAGAGACACATACTGGGACTGAGAGAAGATAAGCTACCAGGTTTCAGGAGTGTTGGAAATAGCACAGGAAACTTAATGACAACCTTTGTATTGTGTTCTAGAGGACAGCAAACCCCTGTGTTGTAGTAACATACATTGTGCCATATAGTGTCGCTTGTATAGTTTTCTTTTGTCTGCTCTCTGTATTTGCATCTGAAATTTTGGGGGGGGGCTTTCATAAAGAAACAAGCCACTTGGCATGAGACAGCAGTAACACTGTTTGCAACTGAATTGCACACAATTATATTTCTTTCAAATAAGCCATACTTTCACAGGGAAAAGTGTGCAGTAGAATCTCAGGTAATATTCATAAATTTGGGTTCTTATTTTGTCGTAAGTGGTGTTATTAATAATAAATATTGACTTAACCCTGTTTCAGATGAATTGTGTTTTGGTTTTTGTAATATATTTAATTTCTGTTTTGTTGTTTGTTTGTTTGTTTTTCCCTCTCTCTTTCTTTCCCCTTTTCACAGTCCTGGTACCTGGGCTAGCTTGGTTCCTTTTCAAGTATCAAATAGGACACCGATCCTGCCAGCAAATGTCCCAAATTATGGTTTGAACATAATTGGAGAGCCTTTCCTTCAAGCAGAAACAAGCAACTGAGGGGAAAAATGAAAATAAAAATAAAAGCAAAATTGAGAAAAGAAAAAAGAGGAAGAACAGAACAAGAAAAGAAACTGAAGAAAGAAGGAAAAGATAGACCAGCAATTGCTGCTCGTATAATCATTATTTTCCTTATGGTTGAAACTGAAACGAAGGGTCGATGATATTTCACTGATGGGTAGAATGCAGCCCCTGCAAAGTAGCCTTTGTTATATGAAATCCGCTGGGAAATAGATGTTCTGTCTCTGACAATATATTTTAACTGACTTTCTAGATGCCTTAATATTTGCATGATAAGCTAGTTTTATTGGTTTAGTATTCTTGTTGTTTACGCATGGGATCACTATTCCTGGTTATCTCACAAAACAAAGGCTAGACAGAAGCAACAGAGCTGTACAAGGACAAGGGCTGTAAGCCAGGCATTTTATCAACACTGATTTCTAAATCTTCTAAGAATAAGCTTTGTAGCCTTCAGTTATTGGTATGGATTTATTAAACTTTGGCCCTTAATTCAGCCTTTTCTAGTGTGTTATGCAGTTTGAAGTTTTCAATCAGCATGAGCACAGGCTCTATGGAAGAAATGCCTCTATGTAGGTAGAAGTGTTATCTCCTCATGCAACAGTAAAAACTAAAAGGAAAAAGAAGCAAACACTTTCCCCATTAAAGGAACACTTACAGAGGCAAGTGCAATTTAAAAATCATATCTAAGGGGTCATCACTATAAGTCCTTCAGCCCTTGGACTCTAAATTGAGGGGATTAAAAATTAATTCATGCAAACTTACTTTTCCCCTCAGTTTTTGAGGGCAGTAAAAGGCATTAAATCAAGACAAATCATGTCCTGGAGAAAAAGAAATCAATGGAAACACAGCACTTATGTTGATTTAGCTGCTGCCTCTACAGAGGGGTAGGATTTATTTATTTAAAGTTACTAGTTGCATCAAGAACCCTTAGGGTTCTGCAAAATCTGCATCATAGAGACAAAGAGATAGGCAAATCCATGTCACAAGGGCAAAGCTTACCGTTTACAAACTGGTAATACCAGGATGGGGATATGTTATATTTAAATAATGCACTCTTAATGTAAGCCTAATTACAGGGTGCTGAAAACTTGCATGGTGCTTTCAGAAGTTAGCCTTGTTCAACAATTTACACATATTGACAGGAATATAACGTGCATGGGCAGACATTTTGCCTCTATGTCTCTTTAAAAGAAATAACTAAAATACTCTTTCCCAGTAATCCTAATTTGCACGAAGATATAATGTCCACATTACGTGCCTTGCCTTGCAATCTAAATAAAAGAAAAAAAAAACACAAAAAAAACACAAAAAACCCCACAAAAATACAAAAAAAAAAAAAACAACCAAAACCCTGACGTCCCTACACTTGTTTTGCTGCATTTATTATAATTTTAAATCTTTACCATTTTTATGATGAAATATTTTGTACTCCAGATGGGAAAAAGTGTGATATCATGGATTTTTTAGACAGTTATACCTTTATCTCACATTTATAAAGCATATCATGGCTGTGTATAGTTGCCGCTTAAAAATAGTAATCGACCAGCAATATTTTTCAGTATTTTGGTGTTTGTTTTTTTTCTATTAAGCTTTCATGTTTTTCATCTTCCAATTAATATTGGGGGGAGGGGATACAAATTTATACGAATTATGCAATACCAAGTTTTGCCTATGTAGGTAGTGCTTTTAGCTGTATTGGTTATTATAGGTAAGTACTCAGATTTAAAAGAAAAAAGGAAAAAAAAAATAATGTATGCTTTTTTTGTTGTTTTGTTTTAATTGACCAAAGTGGGTACTGCTATTTTTGCAGTGTGATGAGGTCCTTTTCTGTACTGAGAGGTGGACAGGGGATTTTTTTTTTATACATACATACATATATATATATATGTGTATATATATATATATTCTGGGGTGGGTGGGGAGAATTTTTAACACTTTACAGTGTAGCTGTGAAGCAGTGCACCCTTACCCAGGCAAGGGCTGCAAAGTGACTGTTCTGCCTACTGTGACATACTTTCAAATCGGTTCCCTCTTTTTAACTTCCCACCTGGGGTGCAAGCTGAAATAATTTCTGGATTTAAAAAGCAAATAATGAATTCTGTTGGAGGCAGACTTGACTTGAGGAAATTGTTTTAGTTTAAGGCTTTTTCCTTCAGAAAGAGAGACAGACAGGCAGAAAGACATCAAGACCCACAGTGAGATGAAGTCCTTCCTATTCTGGCAAAGATACTGCATCATAAAATGTCCACTTTAGCAAATGTTTTTAATTCAGAATGACAAAGTCGCTTTTTCCCAGGAAAAATGCATGTACAGGGCCAGTGTCTTCAGTAGCATAATGCCACTGACTCCAGCTGACTCTCGAGTTACTCCTGCAGAGAATTTGCCTCCCTTGGTCTGCTTGACTGATAAGTATTACACTTTGTTTTTTTTCCCCCTAGGTTTGTTAACTCATAGCATCTGAATTATGTTTCAGCCTGCTCAGGCTGTGTCAGAGGTTTGCAGTGGCTTCTCATACAGTGGGTCAGTTGGAAAGCTCTGAGCATTAGTGGAGAAGGGGTTTATTAATGCACATAATTAGGGACTTTGATGTGAATAAAAGACTATTTCCAGTTAAATGACACTTTGCAGACCAGTAGCAGGCCTGTTACTGGAGACAAGATACACACCAGGAATCTTTGTGGTGTATGGCTCAGTATGGTGATTTTTTTCCTAAAAATATCTCCTTTTATTAGGGTGCAGGTAGAGGAGAGTTATAAACTTGTTGATTTGGGTTTATTATTCCCTTTGAAGCTGTCTTTGCATTTTGGAGATTTTCATACCCTAGATTAGCCCCAGAGGTGCAGCCTTCAGCGAGGGTCACACCACTGAGTGCTGGGCAAGTGATACACTAAAGTCAGTCCTTCCTGACTCTGGCCAGCACACAGCAGGTAATGAATGAGCCATTGGGGCAGCACATCCTCAGGACTCCAGCTGATGTGTAGGTAGAGCTTTAATGGCTAGAGATAGGAGCTGTAGAGTAACAAATCCTTGAGCTTTATCTGTAGCTAAACTTAAAGAATAGGAAACCCCACATAAAAAGATAACACACACACACACACTTAAAATCAATTTCATGTCGTTCTTTCTCTGTGCCCTGTAGTAGAGTGAATTCATTCATTAAGCACGTGGTTACCAAAATGTACTAGATCCACCCAGAGTTCACATCTGGCTCTGCCCGGATGAAGTATATATTGTTCTTTCCACATGCCAGTGATACTGTGGTGTTTAAAAGCATAGAATTGTGCTGGGAAGCTGTCCTTATTAATGGTGTTAGCAAGGTGTCCCACTTGAGCTTTTAATAGCACACCAGGATGAAACAAAGGAGTTCAGGCTTCAAAGTGCAGTGGTCAAAGTGACCATTGCCCATGTAGGAGGATGAATGACCTTAACAGAGCTTTTTTTGTATCTCTGACCTCCTGTATGAAAGACATTAAGGCTTACAGATGCAACATTTTAGACCGCAAACTCTTTCCTTCCATGTGAATGAACTGGGTTGGTAAGTAGCCGTGGGTTTTTTCTGCCTTTCTTTCTAATAAGGAAGCCTCTTTGGAAGAAAATGAACTCGTCATTTACTGTTTTGGGTTGTTTTATTGTTGATTGGGTTGGTTTTTGGTTTTTTTGTTTGTTTTATTTTGTTTTGTTTTAAGCTCAGCAATGAACAGATCAAGATAAGACTGAGAACTCAAATCCAGTCTCTGGCCTCCTCCTTCACCAGAAAGTGTATTCTGACTAAATAGAGCCACCCCGTTCTATGTGCACTGTTCTGCCTTTACTAAGTTGCTTTGCAGCCCCTGGCCTCATGGCTATGCCACTGGAGTGTGTTTCCCCCAGACTGACATGAACGTTTGAGGCTTGACTAAGGAAAAAAAAAAAAAAGGCAGTGAAGGAGACTGTACATAAAGACATGGCAAAAATATTAATTATAGCAATATAGTTGTGGGGTGATGTTCAGGTGGGCAGCTCCGTTGAAATATGTGAATGAATTTGTGAAGCTGCAAGTAGCAAGAAAGGAGGCTCTTCTGAATGAACCACCTACCTTGTAGACAGTAATTTGTACACTGTATAGTTTTGTTAAATTTTTTTTTTTTTATTAAAATACCCTTGTTTGTAAAGCTAACTTTTTAACAGTTATAATGGAAATGCTTGTCATTTCCATTTTTAAAGTAAACAGAATATTCCTTTTTTTGGAAACTGGACTTGAGTTAAAACTCTCCAGTTTCTTAATTTATATATTAAAAAAATTATCTGTCCAAGTGAGGAGTTATTCACAGATTCCTGTGCTTGAAAAGCACAGGTTACTAATCCTTAAAAAATGTAAATGGAGAAAAGATATTTTATGAAGGTTATTTTGTTGTATTTAGTATTGGAAAAGTTGGTTTTCAGAGCATTTCAAAATGTTGAGAGCACCGTCTTTTTATTAGTATATATGGCCTTTAGTAAAAGTTTTTGTGGTTGTTACATGATGGTATTTAAGATCAGGTTCACAGAGCAATTCAGGATAGGCAGAGACCTTAAACAGTACTTACATCTCACATAGCTGTGTCCTCAGGGAGCAGAATTTTGGATTTGCAACTTGTAGCTTCATAAGGACTTAATGAAAAACTTGCACAAGGACGTACTCATCTGTGACATCAGAGTTGTGTTCCGTACTTAAATCTAAATTGTATTTACTGTGTGAGTTTATGAAGGCTGCAGAAAGTTACCCCATATTCAGTGTACAGTATTCACTATAATGAGACAACTCCCTAACGTTGCTGGCAGTAAGGCCCCAAGCATAACATCCGATATAGTTTACATGAGCCTGTCAAGGTCTTTCTTCAACATAAACCAGCTGCATGCTCCTGGACTTTTTTATTGGTTTTCTATAGAAAACTTTTTTTTTTTTTTAAGGGAGCAAAATCATATGCAGGCTCATCAGGTTAAACAGGAAAAACTCAGAGTTGAATGTTCTACTCCATGCTGAAGGAGCTGAAAACTGCCTCCTTCTGATTTGCACTTTCTGCTAGTTCCCCAGTTTTTTCTAATTCCTTAAAATTGTGTGGGTGTGGTGGAGCACTGCAGTTGGAAGATAACACAGACCACTGATTTTGCCCTTTAACCCTACACAATGACCTTTGCATCAGCCAAACTTATTGCCATGACAACTCTTTGTACTGTTTCCATGCCACAGCTCTGTTGGTCACATTGTTAATAGTAAAGGGGACAAATTGGAGATGGTCAATTTTTACATTTTTTGTTGCAATTTTTTTTCTTCAATGTTTGTAAGTAGTTGGGGTTTTGGTGGGGTTTTTGTTTGTGGATTTATTTTTTTTTAATGATAAAAGGGTTCACTAGTTATTACTCTTTAGAAATATCTGTGTGTTGCAATTCAAATGTATGTTGAATTTGTGAAAAGGGCTTCAGTGCCACTAGCATCATAATATCCTAGAATAAGCCTTTGATATTTTTATTGCATGGTATGATAACAGTAAAACAAAAGGTGGCCTGAATAAACGGAGAGCAGTGTGAGCTAGTGACACTAAAGCCAATCTTTGTATTCCTGTATTTTTAACAGAATGGTTTTGAAACTGTGCTACAGGGACGGATGTGGCAAATGTATCTCTATATGCAGAAGGAAGTTTTTTTAAGAAGTATGGCTTATTATGCATTCTTCATTGAGGGCATTGAAGTTGCATGGACTGATAAAAGTTGATGCAAAATGAGAAAGAAACAAAAACCAGCAAAATGTTTACCAAAAAACTCAAACAAATGAGCAGTGCCTGTTCAATTTCACAGTCTCTGTTGAGTTCAGTTGTAAATATGTTTCAGATAACATTTTCTTCAAAAAATGATTAAAAAAAATGTCTTTACAACATTGTAGAATGTGAGGGGTTCCTCAATCCCAGGCATAGGCTTCTCAAGAGCTGCATTAGATTACGTCTTCATCAAGCTGTTAATTTGTGCTTATCTCATATAGAACTTTTAGTAAGCTGGGAAGAGGCACCCCATCTCAATGATATTTCTCTGAGAACAACTTTTGTAGGGCTGCGTGTTTTCTTTAGATACATTTAGTACAATTGTAGGTGACAAGTAGTCAGTTATCGCTTGCTAGCTACACACCAGGGTTGATCCATTTTAAAACTTTTGGCATTTTTCCCCATACTGTAGGCCATAAATCCTGAAGGTTACATTTTAATTAAAACAGAGGTGCATGCCCAGTCTTTGTGTAATGAACCTTCACTAGTAAGATGCATTACAGTACAGCTACTTAATTTTGGAATTAGGGCCCTCTGGCATCAGACCTGTTTTTAGCCCCAGTGTTAACAAAGGTTTATATTGTGCCTGGTTGGAGGATAATAATGTGCTTTTTGGTACTTTTTTTTTTTTTTTTTTTTTTTTTAGGTTACAAATGAACTCAACTGCCACAAGTTTTAAACTGGTGTAAATCAAGCTTGACTTAATGTGATTGTTACTGTTATATCCAGCCTATACTGCTAGCAGCTGCTCATACTGCAGTCAATTACTGGAAGCGGATATATTTCCTATGCAAAAACTGTTTAAACAATAAAAATGAGCTGTGCTACAAACCTGGTCTTATGTTTTCTTTTCTGTCTCTGAGAGCTGTAATTAGTAACGTCTTAGAAACTAACCTTAAACCTGGTACTCTGATAGCATGGCACAACTTATGGGGTTCTGTGCATTCTTTAATGTGCTTGTTTGCATACATTTTGTCTTAGTGGTTGCACTGAAAGAGAAGAACAGAAACCAAAGGAGATGGATAACCATTTCAGTTTAAAAGTTTATAATTAATTTTCATCATGATGTTTTACTAGCTATTGTAATTATAAAGGTGACCTGAACTTTTTCTCATGTGATGTAAGATTGGGGATGATAGCAAAAGGGCAGGAAACCTCTGTTTTCTTTAACTGTTACAGATTTGTGACAGACAGTAAATCTTTGATTTCATATCAGCCTCCATGATAAAATTTTCATAAAATAAAGACAAGATCAGTCTTCCCAAAGTTCTTCCTGACTTCAGAAAGTTCTATTTTGGTTCATGGTCTTTAAACTCCACAAAAGTAGTATTTGTCACAAGTGTGAATTAGCTGTATATATAGGACATTTAATTCAATTTATTTTTCTGAAACTACATTATGCTTTTCTTAAGCTATTAGGAATCCATTAATCAGGAGCAACAGTCAGCAAGTAGTATGAATAGGGTAAAGAGATAATTGAAAGGATCCCAGGGTAAAGTCTTAAACTGAATTATATAAATATCCTCAAGTTTTGCCTTCAGTGAAGTTATACTCTCCATCTATTTAGATAAAAACATTCTGCAGGTTCTAGAGCATAAGCCTTATCCAGTTCAACCATTAGTGTGAAAAATGCAAAATAGTTGGCTGGTTTTCCACATACATTTGTTTACACAAAGACCATTTGTTTATTAAATGGACTAATTTTTGTGTCAGAGGCCCTTTGTTGTGTGTGTTTCTGCAAAGCAGATTGTCAGGCAATGAAGTTAGGAAATTCTATCAATTTGTCCTGCTGGAATTTCCTTGAATGCTGTAAATTGGACATGATGTGAAAACTATATTAGGTTTCGTGTCTAGAACTCCAAAACATAAAACCTCTCTGCATAATCCAGTCCTGCCTCCTTTTTCAGATGAGATTCCCTATTTCTCCAGCCACTCTGCATCCCCCTGTAAAGCAGCCCACTGCTGTATGCTACCTGCCAGAATCCTTTAGCACACTTCCTACATGGCTATGATCCTTTACTCCATGCATTCCAGCTGCACAGTGGCACTGATGTCAATAGCTTAGGACAAAGAATCACAGACTTGTTTTGGGTGGGAAGGGACCATTAAAGGTCATGTAGTTCAATCTCTATGCAGTGAACAGGGACATCTTTAACTAGATCAGGTGGTTCAGGGTAGCAGCTGCTTGCATTTATTCACACTGCCAGTGCCAGAGCAAGAGCTACACTGCCATGCTCAAGATATGCAATGTAGTGCCCGAGTGTAGCAAGATATAAGGAGCAGGAAGGAAAACATACAAAGATCATGGCTGAGTAGGGGAAGCTCTTGGTTCAGGCCTATGTGCTTTCCCATTTTCTAGGAGTGTTGTTTAATGTCTTTTTTTAAACTCCACTGTTGTGTTTGTGTGTATTCCCATGAGCTTAACAATTCTAATTGAAAAAGAAAAGAAAATATGCCACAAGGTCCAAACACATGCACAAACAGCAACTTGGAAGTGTGCAGTGCCACCTCACAGTTTTTTCCTACCTAAGTCATTAAATGATAACTTTATTTTTGCTATGCATGGGTTTCTCTTAGTCTTGTTTTTTCTTTCTATTCCAGTTACCTGCCTAAATTTTATGTTAGATCTGTTGTTCAGTCAACTCCTGGCTCATTAAAAAGTTGAAAAGAAATAGGATCTTGACTTCTTGCTTGTGAGCCTGGGCCTATGGACATCTCTTTGGGGATGAAGGCACTTTGCTGCCAGAATCTGGGCCACATCCATGAGGGTCTGTGAACAGAGAAGAATGTTGCTGAGTGCTCAGGCCTGAACCCAATTTTGTGTGTACTTCACTTCTCACATCTACACTTACAAGAGCAGCAGCCTTAAGTCTTTTTGTTTTACAGGTAAAGTACATACACCACCCTCAGGAATGGCAGAACCTTGTCTACTGAGCAAGAGAGCAGTCGAAGGTAAACTGGTCAAAATTTGAACAGATACAAGCAGAATCTAGGAAGGGGAACTTCATTAAGAAAGATACCCTACTTATGCCCAATGAATACATATTTTAGAGCCTCCACTGGTGTTTCTTTAAGGTCCTTATTGGCATGAGATCAGTCACTGTTACCAACGCTATTACCTGCAAATGTCAGTTGAGCTGCTGGGAGCTGCAAAGCCATGCAAGGATTCCAGTGTGTTGAAATCAATTTACCTTTTGTGATGTTCACCATTATATAGTGTCCTGGTCCTCTTTTCTTACTCTGTGCAGAGTATGAACATGTTCTTCAGACAGGAGAGTGAACAAAGTTACAGGATATTACTTGCAAGATAGAAAAATTTAAAGAATATGGGAAATAGTAGCAATGCTACCAGTTCATCTCAAGCATTACCTAAACAGAACTTCCTTCCTAAAAATAGGAGCAAAAACCTGATCCTCTAGGAGGTTGATCTGCTGCCACTGAAGTCAACAGAAATCCCTCAGCTTGTTTTTAACAAGGATTGGATCAGACCTACATTGATGACAAGGCATCATCATTTAGGTGAATGGAATTTCTAGGTCTTAACATGTGCATTGTTGTGTTTGTTTTTATTTGCTTGTTTAGTGTTTTTTTACCCTAAAGCATGTACCCTAGAATGGAAAGAGTTGGTCAAAGCAGAACACAACTGTTTCTGCTTGCTAAGCTGATGCTTACTACTAAAACAATGTTATCCATTGACTATATTTAGCTGCACTGCAGGCTGCTAAAACCAGCAAATATTGCTGTGTGCAGTCAAGCAAGGAAGCCTGATAAACAACAGAACTGGGCAGTGTCCTGGTTTCAGTGGTACAGAATGACATGGCAGCCACAATTGCAAGCTGTTAGAAGTTTTGGGTCAGTTGGGGCAGCTTACCAGAGGCAGGTCACAGGTCTGTCCCATACCGTAAATGTCATGCTCAGTATGAAGGAAGAGATTTGCTGAGGACAGGATCTGCTTCTGTTTGGGGCTTCTCCTGGTGCTACTCCTCCTCTCACTTATTCACATCCCTGTAGACACTTGCTTACCATGCTGCTCCTGAGGATGGCTTTCTTGTTTATTGTGACCACAATGCATTTACTGGACTAAGCATAACTTTGTATACTTTATGTTTGCATTGGTATTAGTATTAGTTTTGCTGTTTCCTTAAATCTGTGTTCATTTTGGCCTGTTGATATCCTGTCCTTTTCCCAATTGTCTTTCTGTGTTGGGGAGAGGTCACTGGATGATAGAGAGTAGCAGTTGTAGTTTAGCCCTGCATGTAGGCTAAACAGCCAGAGATAAAAGTTGTATCTCCCCATGACTGACATCTCTAGCACCACAGCACTGTGAAGGTCAAACCATATCAATTCTGAGCAGCTGTCTATTAAATTTTCAAAAACTCTGCTCAGATAATTAGCGACATTTAAAGTAACAAATGGTGCCTGGTATTGCTTAGCCTGGAGAAGAGGAGGATCAGAGGAGACCTTTTTGCTGTCTACCGCTACCTGAAGGGAGGTTGTAGCCGGGTGGGGGTTGGTCTCTTCTCCCAGGCACCCAGCACCAGAACAAGAGAACACAGTCTCAAGCTGAGCCAGGGGAGGTTTAGGCTGGATGTTAGGAAGAAATTCTTCACAGAAAGAGTGATTGCCCATTGGAATGGGCTGCCTAGGGAAGTGGTGGAGTCACCATCACTGGAGGTGTTTAAGAAGAGACTGGATGAGGCACTTGGTGCCATGGTTTAGTTGACTAGATGGTGTTGAGTGATGGGTTGGACTTGAAGATCTCAAAAGTCTTTTCCAACGTGGTTAATTCTACTCTTTTCTATTCTATACTGCTGAAATGCCTCTGAATGCCATGAACTCATCCAAGGCTAAGTGGTGGCTTTAGTACTTAAGCACTTTTCAGACACAATTCTGATTGTAAAGCACCTCTGTCCCAAATTATCTGAGATGGAAATTTTTCCCTCGGTGTGTTGCTCTGTTGCAGTATATTGAAAAGTGTCCTGGTTGCTTACAGTGGATTTGTTTCACAGCCCAGAAACGTTGAGCCAGTGAAAACACTCAGAACTTGAGTGCATTTTTCTGTTTCATGGAGAGAAGCATAAGATTTTAATTTCTTTTTAGGTAGCTTGACCTCCTTCTGCCCCTGTCCCCCTCTTTTAAAATAATGCAATCTGAGAGTTCACTTTGTATTTGATACCTGAAATGTCTAATATATGCTAGTTTGTTTTGGTTTTGAACAGAAGAAAACATATAGAACAATAGCCATAAAATACACTTGTTATGAGAAAATAAACTAAACATAACATGATGCCATCCCCAGTCATTTAGTCAAGTTTTTAAAATGTATTTTGCAGAGTGACAAGCATGACACACATCATCATCATCGTGAGCATCAGTGCAGTGAAGAACTTCTCATTAGTTTCCTTTAAACTTCAGAACTGACAGTGAAGTTATATGCCTGAGTTTGGTAAACACAGATGTGAATACAAGCTTCCAGGTTTCCTGTGGATAGAGTTACAGTCAGAGATGTAGTGCATAAATGGCTCTGTTGCCTTCTCAGTACACAGGATTAAGCACTTAGCAGGTTACACATTTTTACTAAGTTACATTACTGGGATTAAAAATGGGTGAAGATTATTAGTGAATCAGTTATATCACCGTGCAGACACAAACATGTTGATAATTTCTCAGAGTGCTAGATTTGCATTCATAATGTGGTTTAGCAGTAGTCTACCTATAAGTGAAATAGCTTTTACTTATATTCTACACTGACATGAGCATTGCTTTTCTAAGTCAGACAGTAAAACGATTTACACTGAAATAAAAAAGAAGTATCTATGATTACATGATTCCACCAGCTTCTCGGCTGATCCAAGTACTTCTGAAGAAATTTTTTACTGACTGCATAATATTCAGGCTTTCTTACAGCTCCGTGTTTCATACATGAGTCTCTCTTTGTCATGAGTTCTCTGGTGTATTATTCAACGATTCAGGTTTGTATCAAGAATTTCCCACACAGACTTTCTTCTCACACTATTGCTACTCATCCTTGTGTTCAATTCTTTCACCTTTACAGCTGTTTATAAAGATATGATTTTCTTGCATCCATAAAGAAAACATTCTTCCACTGTTTTCTCCTTCTAAAGATGTAATAAAATTTCTCAATGCCTCTCTGGCCAGTCAGTCACTTTCATTTACAGGTTCTCTGTCTCAGAGAAATTTTTGTTAAAAAAACAAACAAAACTTCTCAAATGTCAAAATAAGTTTTGAACATCCAGTCAAGGGAATAAAAAATAGATATATTTTTAAAATTAATCCACAAAGCCAAACACAGGTACATTGAGAAATTTTCTCTTAGACCATTTTTACTTAGTATCTTCTGGGCAGGTTATGCTAGCATCACACAAGGCTGAATGTCCCATTTTGGCTACCAAACTTGCTCTGCTTGGGAGCAGACATCATCAAAAACAATAGAGTGTTGGCAAGCCCAGACTGGGCTATCATTAGAAAGCTTTGACGGCACCTTCTATGGACGTTGTGTTCCTGGTGGCTTTCAGACTGTGGTCATAAGAAAGCCTGGGGTCTTTGGAATACTTCTTAATGGGCTATGAAAAACAGTTAAGAAAAGTTGCTGGCAGCAGGCTTCAATTCACTATAAAATACCTGTTAGGAAAATATCAGGGTCTGCAATCTGGAAAAAGTTATTTCCATGCATTTGGTATTTTCTTAAAATAAAGACATTCTCACACCATTAGGTTTTGAAGGAAATGTGGGAGATCACTCCCAAGCATTTTTTTAGGTTTATAACAATTCAGGCCTCAGTAGTTTCATGCAAGGAATAATGTAAGGAGCAGAGAGCTGGGCTGTCTTATGTAAATTCATTCCCTTTGCAATCTAATAGCTGTATGGAGGGTCCCAAGAGGACATTAGATTAAGTAATTAACACCACTTCAACAGAACAAAACTCTTCTTCGATAACCACCATACCCCCTCCACCTCTACCTCCACCCCTCCAGGTGTTAACCTCACCTGTGCTTCTAGCACAGGAGCTTGTGGTGGGTTAACACCCTTTTCTGAGAACAAAAGAACAAAGCAGGGTGGAGGGCTTGCAGGTACTTTTCACTCCCTGCAGGGCATTTTTCGCCTGGGAAGCTGAGTCTGTTCCACTCCCCCCTCCCTGCCCAGCTAGGGTATAAAAAGCAGGACCTCATAGCTGTTGCCCCGGCTTTTCTGGCTTCTGCCTCTGCTGGACGAGAGCTACTGCAGCTACCCTCCTGCTCCTCTGCCACGTGGTTGGACCTGCTGCCTCCACACTTCCTCAGAGAAAGGCTGGTTTTGTATTATTCTCCTGTTTTTTTGTCTCCCTCCCATCCATCCTTGTTCCTTGCCCTTGTGAACCTTTTTCCTGTTATTGTGAGATATATATATATATATATATATATATATATATATTGCTTAAAGACAACTCTTTGCCTCTCTACTTCCAAGCCGACTCCAAATTATTGTTTGGTGGATTTGCTCTTTCCTTTTCTCCCCTCTCTGTTGGGAGGGAGGAGGGGGGAAGTGGGGGAGAGATTCTCAGCCTTGCCCCGCACCTGAGCTCTTAACTTCCAGTTAAGGCTTAAACCACCACAATTTTTTTGGCGCCTCCAACGTGGGGCTTGGAAATTAATCTTGTCTTGGGAAAGCAAAACTTTGTCTGAAAAGGGGGACTGGAAGTAGAGATGGCGATTTTAAAGAGCCTGGTGGTCCAAGCCTTTGCGTGGGTGGATCTTTTGGACCCACATCTACAAATTAATAACTTACCATGTGGTGTGGTTAATGATAGAGATGCTGATCAAATGGATGAAAACTTTACCAATGAAGCTGGGCATGTATCTCCTGAATTCATTGAATTTCACTGTCAGTGGTAACTTCTAACACAGGAAATTTTCCTGCAGCAGGCTATGAAACCAATGGTGTAGATAAAAGTGCCTGTGATGGAAAATTGCTGTACATTGCAATATGCTCCATATGCTTGAATGTAATCCTTACAGGGGCATTTGCTGTGACCCTGTTGGGTGGGGGACCAGCTAACCCATTAAGAGCTGTTTGGAGGGTGATAACACACTCCTTTGCACTCTTTAACGACTGGGGGCGTGTCTGCTGTGGGCATTGTGAGCACTCTGTAAACACAAAGAGGGAGGGGTCAGGTTGTAATGAGTGTGCCAGATCTCAGCCTGAGCCCCAGGCACAAGGGTCTGCCCCACCACCAGCAGCTCCACAGTTAACCCCTGATGCTCCTGCAAATGCAGTCTCTCTGGCACCAGTCACCACACGCAGGAAAAGAAGTCAAAAATCATCGCCAAGCACAGATGGAGAGGAAGGAACCTCAGCAGGCCCCAGCACCTCACAGAACCCAGCGGTGGATGAAGATGAGTCAGACCAGGAAATAACTGTCACATCGTTACCCAGAAAGGAACTAAGGCAAACTCGTCTGGATTACGCAAGGAAAGAGGGTGAGCCACTACTGAGCTGGGCCCTGAGATGCTGGGATGAGGGGGTGGACACAGTGGACCTGGATAAGAGGGAGGCAAAGCTTTTAGGCTCCATGACTCGTGATGATGGTCTGGACAAAGAGTTAGCCAAACTCGATGGAACACACACTCTCTGGGCCCGGATCCTCAATGCCATCAAGAGCCAGTACCACTCAAGGGATGACCTGCCCTGGGCCCCAGTTAGATGGACAACTATGGAACAGGACATTCGTTGCCTGAGACAGATGGCTGTGCTGGAAATAATTTATGGGGATGGCCATCTCCCTTCAGACCCAGATGAGGTGCCCATGAGACGGCCCTTCGTAAAGAAGCTCACCCAGGGTGCTCCTCAGAAATATGCTCCCACATTAGGAGGGATACTCTTGACTGGACAGGATGGAAGTCCAAAAACTGTCTGTGAGTTTGCCAATGATTTAAGGGAATATGAGGACAGCGTAAATCAGAAACCCCTGATCTCAGCCATAGAAACTATGGCCAAAGACATTGTCAAAGAGATCAAGACCTCCATGTCTGAACTGAAAAGGGGGAGCGATGCCTCCTTTTCCCCTTCTCCCTCAGAATGGATCCAGGTTTCAGCAATCAGGAACAGGTGACCTTCCCCTAGGAGAGCACCCCAAGCCAATCAGGGGATGTCAAGAGGGTCTCTGTGGAGGTTCCCCTCTGACCACGGAGAGGACATGGACACCTGGCATGGCCAACCCATGTCTGCCTTCTGGAACAGAGTGCAAAAACTGCAAGGTGGCCACACTGGGGACAACTCCTCCAGAAGAAGGGCTGCCCCAGTTTCCCGGAGTGGTCCCTCTCGCTCAAGAGACCCTTCCCCTAGTAACACAGGACCCTGTGACAAGTGTGGACATCGCCGCCAGCATTAGAGGTGCCCTACCTCCAGCCAGGTGGATGCCAGGGACAACAGAGTATACTGGGATGTGTATGTAAAATGGCCTGGCACTTCAGAAGCCCAGAAGTACCGAGCTCTGGTGGACACAGGGGCCCAATGCACCCTGATACCATCGAGGTACAAAGGGGCTGAACCCATAAGCATTCAGGGAGTCCCAGGGGGCTCACAAGACCTGACCGTACTGCAAGCTGAGATAAGCCTGACCGGGAATGAATGGCGAAAGCATGACATAGTGACTGGTCCAGATGCACCTTGCATTCTTGGCATTGACTTTCTGCGGGAGGGATGCTTCAGGGACCCTAAGGGGCACAAGTGGGCATTTGGGGTGGCAGCTGTGGAAACTGCAGGCAAAGAAGAGCTGTCCACCAAGCCCGAGCTGTCGGATGACCCCTCCGTGGTGGGCAGCCATAAGGTGCAGGATTTGAAGCTACCTATTGCCTCTCGCATAGTGCATCGCAGGCAATACAGGACCAACAGAGACTCTCTGCACCCCATACACCAACTGATTCGACGACTGGAGAGCCAGAAGGTGATCAGCAAGACTCACTCCCCCTTCAACAGCCCGATATGGCCAGTGCGGAAGGCAAATGGGGAATGGAGACTGACCGTGGACTACCGTGGCCTGAATGAGGTGACTCCTCCGATCAGCGCTGCTGTGCCGGACATGCTGGAGCTCCAGTACGAGCTGGAATCGAAGGCGGCCAAGTGGTATGCCACAACTGATATTGCTAATGCCTTTTTCTCCATTCCCATTGCAGAAGAATGCAGGCCACAGTTTGCTTTCACTTGGAGGGGAGTACAGTATCAGTGGAATCGGTTGCCTCAGGGCTGGGTCCATAGCTCGACCATCTGCCATGAGGTGATCCAGACTG
This sequence comes from Colaptes auratus, assembly GCA_015227895.2. Lineage (NCBI taxonomy): Eukaryota > Metazoa > Chordata > Aves > Piciformes > Picidae > Colaptes > Colaptes auratus. Next base: position 48,308,426 of record CM026897.1, on the reverse strand, counting down.
CCTTAGAGAAAGGTGGAGCCCCTGAGCATCTGCAGTTCATCGATGACATCATCGTATGGGGTGAGACAGCAGAGGAAGTCTACCAGAAGGGTGAGAAGATAATCGATATCCTGCTGGAGGCCGGCTTTGCCATCAAGAGAAGTAAGGTCAAAGGGCCTGCCAGGGAGATCCAGTTCCTGGGCGTTCAATGGCAGGATGGCCGTCGCCACATCCCTCAGGAGGTGGTGAACAGGGTAGCCACTATGGTGCAGCCCACGAACAAGAAAGAGACACAGTCCTTTTTGGGGCTTGTGGGCTTCTGGAAAATGCACATTCCCGGGTACAGTCAGATTGTGAAGCCTCTCTTCCATGTAACAAGGAAGAAAAATTATTTTGTGTGGGGACCTGAGCAGCAGGTGGCATTCGACCAGATCAAATGAGAGGTGGTCCACGCTATGGCTCTGGGACCTGTTCGAACTGGACCAGAGATCAAGAATGTGCTGTACACTGCGGCCGGTGAGAATGGTCCTACGTGGAGCTTGTGGCAGAAGGCTCCTGGTGAAACCAGGGGCAGGCCCCTAGGTTTCTGGAGTAAGGGGTACAAAGGCTCCAAGGCCAACTACACCGCGACAGAAAAGGAAATCCTAGCTGCCTATGAGGGCGTCTGGGCTGTCTCTGAGGTAATTGAGACTGAGTCACCTCTATTTCTGGCTCCAAGGCTTCCAGTCCTGACCTGGATGTTCAAAGGAAGAGGCTCAACCCCACATCATGCCACAGATGCCACCTGGAGTAAGTGGATGGCCCTGATAATGCAGCGAGCTCGAATGGGGAGCTTCGAACGCCCTGGCATAGTGGAAGTGATCACCAACTGGCCAGAGGGTGCTGACTTTGGAATGCCACCAGAACAGACAGTGACCCGTGCTGAGGAAGCTCCCCCATACAAGGAACTCCCTGACAATGGGAAGGGCTATGCTCTATTTACAGATGGGTCCTGCCGGCTTGTGGGGAGCAAGCGGAGATGGAAGGCAGCTGTCTGGAGCCCAACAAGGCAAGTGGCGGAAGCAAGGGATGGAGAAGGCGAATCCAGTCAGTACGCAGAGGTAAAAGCTGTCCAGCTGTCCCTGGATATAGCAGAACAAGAGAACTGGCCAGTGCTGTACCTCTACACTGACTCCTGGATGGTAGCAAATGCCTTGTGGGGGTGGCTGAAGGAATGGAAGAGGAACGGGTGGCAGAGAAAAGGGAAGCCTGTTTGGGCCACTGAGCTGTGGCAAGACATCGCTGCCCGCCTGGACAGGCTGCCAACAAAGGTACGGCACATCGATGCACACGTCCCCAAGAGCAGAGCCAATGAAGAACACCAGCATAACCACCAAGCAGATCTGGCTGCTAAAATCTCCCAAATAGACTTGGATTGGGAACACAAGGGTGAGCTGTTCTTAGCTCGCTGGGCCCATGACACTTCTGGCCACCAAGGGAGAGATGCCACATACTGGTGGGCTCGGGACAGATCAGTGGACATCTCTATGGAGGCCATCTCACAGGTCATCCATGAGTGTGACATCTGTGCTGCCATCAAGCAGGCCAAGCGCATGGGGCCTCTGTGGTATGGGGGCAGATGGTCGAAGTATAAGTACGGAGAGGCCTGGCAGATCGACTACATCACCCTTCCTCGGTCTCACAGCGGCAAGCAGTACGTACTGACCATGGTGGAGGCAAGTACAGGCTGGCTGGAGACCTACCCAGTACCTCATGCCACTGCTCGCAACACCATCCTGGGCCTGGAGAGACATATCCTATGGAGACACGGCACCCCCGGGAGGATTGAGTCAGACAATGGAACCCACTTCAAGAACCACCTCATAAGAGACTGGGCAAAGGAACATGGCATTGAGTGGATTTACCACATCCCATACCATGCACCAGCTGCCGGGAAGATCGAGCGCTACAATGGCTTGCTAAAGACCACCCTAAAAGCCATGGGGGGTGGAACCTTTAGGAACTGGGAAAAACACTTAGCTCAAGCCACTTGGTTAGTGAACAGCAGAGGATCTGTGAACCGAGCTGGTCCTGCCCAGTCCCACCTGCTGCAAACAGTGGATGGAGATGGAGTTCCAGTGATTGCTGAGAAGAACCTGCTGGGAAAGGCAGTGTGGGTTTTTCCTGCTGCTGGTGGGGGCAAACCAACCCGAGGGGTGGTCTCAGCTGAGGGTCCTGGTCACACCTACTGGGTCATGTTAGAAACTGGGGACATTCAGTGTATCCCACAGCGGAACGTGACTCTGGCTGAGAGGGGATGAACTCGGAGTGGGGCAACACTTATCAATGTATTATAGTAATTGTGTAAATAGTTATAAGTTGTTCTAAGTTTCTCCCTCCTAGCCTAATACCAGCCTAGCATCGAGGACACAACGTAAAACACACTGCACACCAGTACACCAGAGAGCTCCTGCATCATCGCACCTATACCCGATGTCCCTGCAGCAATGGACTGTACCCAATGTCCCTACAGCAATGGACTGTTCCTGGCTTTTCCCTTCCAAAGACAAACCGATTCCTGATTTTTCTCCACATCCCTGCCCAGTTCAAGCAGCACCTACATTAACCATCACCAGAGAGAGAGAGAGACTTGCCCTGGGAGAGAGCTAGCCGGGATAACAAGGCACTTGTATCAAGGATCTGAATATCACGTGTCAAGATTGCATGAAGGGGCTGTGACAGGAGAGAAGAAGTGGAACAGAGGGGTGGATTGTGGTGGGTTAACACCCTTTTCTGGGAACAAAAGAACAAAGCAGGGTGGAGGGCTTGCAGGTACTTTTCACTCCCTGCAGGGCATTTTTCGCCTGGGAAGCTGAGTCTGTTCCACTCCCCGCTTCCTGCCCAGCTAGGGTATAAAAAGCAGGACCTCATAGCTGTTGGCCCCGGCTTTTCTGGCTTCTGCCTCGGCTGGACGAGAGCTACTGCAGCTACCCTCCTGCTCCTCTGCCACGTGGTCGGACCTGCTGCCTCCACGCTTCCTCAGAGAAAGGCTGGTTTTGTATTATTCTCTTGTTTTTTGTCCCACTCCCATCCATCCTTGTTCCTTGCCCTTGTGAACCTTTTTCCTGTTATTGTGTTATATATATATATATTGCTTAAAGACAACTCTTTGCCTCTCTACTTCCAAGTCGACTCCAAATTATTGTTTGGTGGATTTGCTCTTTCCTTTTCTCCCCTCTCTGTTGAGAGGGAAGAGGGGGGGTAGTGGGGGAGAGATTCTCAGCCTTGCCCCCCACCTGAGCTCTTAACTTCCAGTTAAGGCTCAAACCACCACAAATACAATGCACCAGGTTGCAAGAGATGTTCAAGATCATTGCGTCCAACCCATCAACCAATCCAGCCCACCTAAACAACTAAACCATGCAGCCAAGCACCCCATCAAGTCTCCTCCTGAACACCTCCAATGAAGGTAACTCCACCACCTTCCCGGGCAGCCCATTCCAATGGGCAGTCACTCTCTCTGTATAGAACTTCTTCCTAACATCCAGCCTAAACCTGCCCTGGCGCAGCCTCAGACTGTGTCCTCTTGTTCTGGTGCTGGCTGCCTGGGAGAAGAGACCAACCTCTGCCTGGCTACAACCTCCCTTCAGGTCGTTGTAGAGAGCAAGAAGGTCACCCCTGAGTCTCCTCTCCTCCAGGCTAAGCAACCCCAGCTCCCTCAGCCTCTCCTCATAGGGCTTGTGTTCCAAACCCCTCACCAACTTTGTTGCCCTTCTCTGGACACGCTCCAGCAAGACAGCATCCTTCCTAAACTGAGGGGCCGAAAACTGGACACAGGACTCAAGGTGGGGCCTAACCAGTGCAGTGTACAGGGGCAGAATGAGCTCCCTGCTCCTGCTGGCCACACTGTTCCTGATGCAGGCCAGGATGCCATTGGCCTTCTTGGCTGCCTGGGCACACTGCAGGCTCATGATCACCCTACAATCAACCAGTACCCCCAGGTCCCTCTCTGCCTGGTTGCTCTCTAGCCACTCTGACCCCAGCCTGTAGCACTGCCTGGGGTTGCTGTGGCCAATGTGCAGAACCCGGCACTTGGATGTGTTCAATCTCATGCCGTTGGATTCTGCCCATCTGTCCAGCCTGTCGAGGTCCCTCTGCAAAGCCTCTCTACCCTCCAGCAGATCAACTCCTGCCTCCAGCTTGGTGTCGTCTGCAAATTTACTGATGATGGACTCAATGCCCTCATCCAGATTATTTGCAGGAGTTGCATCCACGTTTAGATCATTCATCAGTATTGATCTTTTCCATGTTCAGAAGGTATTGCTTGTTTAATTGACCATTTCATACTGCAATATGCTAACAATGTCACTTTTCTTTCTATTCACACTACTGCTTTCCTCTTCTGGTACTTCCGGTTTTGCTGATAATTGTAAAAACAAAATGGATGCCGTAAGGTAATGTCAGTGGTTTTGACTTCTCATCTTTTATCTGAGACCCTGAATTGACATCTCCATTCTCTAGTCTGCTTCTAGTATACTCACTTTCCACCTAGTCAATAGTGTTTATATTCTGAGATTGCTGTGTGCTCATGCTAATGCCAAGAGAGAGGAGCAGGAAGGGATATGATTATGATGGACCGAAGTGGGATGAATGCTGGAAACTCTGCTTACAGAGAGGAGAGTTATTATGTGGGGTGAACAAGAGTCAATATGAGAATGTCTCTGTACTCTTCATTACTGTCCAGCTATTTGTCTATTGTACTTGTCTCTGGTGATTTTTCCTCTGTGCAGGGAAAGGCTCTGTGTATTTTTCATTCTTGCAACTCTTTAAAATTCAGCATGGCTGAAATACAGATGATTGGTTTTCTATCCAAATTATGTCCCCCCTACCCCCCATGCCTGTATCTCTTTTTGTTTGTTTGTTTTGTTGTGTGTTTTTTTTTCTTTTTTTGTTTGTTTTTTTAATACCATTTTTCCTTTACTAAATGTTTCTGAATTTCCCCTTACACTTCTAAAATATATTTTATTCCTGTTACCAAACCATAAACATTTTGTAACAGCCTTCTTTCCAACTGTAAGTTTCACTTCTGTGCATTTTCTTGGGTTTTTTTAGAATTTACTTTCTCTAAAGTGCATGTACCACAACCATAAATGTCCTCTATACTAACTGCATCCCCTCATTAAGAGTCACATCTATAATTGGTAGAGCTAATAACAGTTGCAGTTAAACTAAGAAGGTCTGGTTGATACAGCCGTGTGAGTCTTGACTGTAAGGGTGTAGGTTGCCAGAGGAGGAACAGAGAAGCCATCAGTCAACCTCTAGCATGAAATAAGATGGAGAACTAGTTCAGTGAGCACTGAACTCGGGACTGGACTGGCACTGCCACTTTCTCCATGAAATTTATGAAACTATGTTGTTTCCCTTTACATGTCTGCCTTCTTGTGATTTTCCTTAGAAAAGCTTAATGGGCTTAGAAGGTGGATTTAGTGGAAGTACTTAACAGAAAAGATATCAGCTAAAATGTTCTCGTATTTATTTTCTCCTCTGTCAGTATTGTTCTGCAGCATCTAGTAAAATGAATATCATGAGTTGAACTGCACTTCAAGATTTCCTATTAAATGAACACTTGCCTGTTACTCTAACAGTACTGTAGTGTGCTGCTTTGATTCATTTTACTACTTCAGGTACAACAACTTATTACTATACTTGCACTTTCATTGAGAGTTGCAGTAATAAGGAGCTTTGAACTGAGAGCTTTTTGAGTCCTGTGCACTAGTATAGTAAACTATAGTATATAGCTATGACTATACAAGTAGATGCTGTGGGGCAACATGTGACATCATATTGGTCATGTGGCAAGCATGAATCCATGCTGTCTGTACTGTCAAGGAGTTCTTTTTCTGCAAGCACAAACAGTGCTCTGGGGAACAGATGCAGTGACACTGTACTGTCCACTGTGACCTGACACATATGAGGAGCTGATGGAATTAAATTCATTACAAAATTCCTCCATGAAGAGTTTCATACCTTTCATCCCTGAGATTTTGTGCCTGGAATCAGTATTTCTGGCAGAATTTTAAGAATCTAAATTACTCTATTTTGGGAAATGAAAGAAGCCACTGTTACATTGCAAGTGGTCAGGTGTTTATCTGATCCTGAATGTGCAGCTGACGTGGTGATATTCCTTCCTTTTTCTCCTTCCACTTCAGAATCAAAGGAGGGTAGAAAATGAAGTAGAAACCAGGGTAATTTATATTGACAGTGAAGAGAGAAAAGTTTTGTGTGCCCTGGAGAAATGGAACTTTGGGAAGCAAAAAGGATAGCTTCAACTGAAAGGGAGAGAATGTGAGTTTCAGAAGGGTGTGAGGGGTGAAGGTCTGTGAGAAGATCAGTTCTTTAACTAACCATGAAAACAGCTGGTACTTATCAATGTATTATAGTCATTGTGTAAATAGTTATAAGTCGTTCTAAGTTTCTCCCTCCTAGCCTAATACCAGCCTAGCATCCAGGACACACTGCACACTAGTACACCAGAGAGCTCCTGCATCATCTCACCTGCACCTGTACCCGATGTCCCTGCAGCAACGGACCGTACCCAATGTCCCTACAGCAATGGACTGTTCCTGGCTTTTCCCTTCCAAAGACAAACCGATTCCTGATTTTACTCCACATCCCTGCCCAGTTCAAGCAGCACCTACATTAACCATCACCAGAGAGAGAGAGAGACTTGCCCTGGGAGAGAGCTAGCCGGGATAACAAGGCACTTGTATCAAGGATCTGAATATCACGTGTCAAGATTGCATGAAGGGGCTGTGGCAGGAGAGAGGAAGTGGAACAGAGGGGTGGATTGTGGTGGGTTAACACCCTTTTCTGGGAACAAAAGAACAAAGCAGGGTGGAGGGCTTGCAGGTACTTTTCACTCCCTGCAGGGCATTTTTCGCCTGGGAAGCTGAGTCTGTTCCACTCCCCCCTCCCTGCCCAGCTAGGGTATAAAAAGCAGGACCTCATAGCTGTTGCCCCGGCTTTTCTGGCTTCTGCCTCTGCTGGACGAGAGCTACTGCAGCTACCCTCCTGCTCCTCTGCCACCTCTGCCACGTGGTTGGACCTGCTGCCTCCACGCTTCCTCAGGGAAAGGCTGGTTTTGTATTATTCTCTTGTTTTTTTGTCTCCCTCCCATCCATCCTTGTTCCTTGCCCTTGTGAACCTTTTTCCTGTTATTGTGTTATATATATATATATTGCTTAAAGACAACTCTTTGCCTCTCTACTTCCAAGCCGACTCCAAATTATTGTTTGGTGGATTTGCTCTTTCCTTTTCTCCCCTCTCTGTTTGGGAGGGAAGAGGGCGGAGAGTGGGGGAGAGATTCTCAGCCTTGCCCCCCACCTGAGCTCTTAACTTCCAGTTAAGGCTCAAACCACCACAGAGCTGAAAACATTAATTCAGGCACTGGTGCCTGTCCAACACCACCAGCAGCTTGCTACCACCCCTCAGCAGCCTGCTGATGGTCTGCTGCTAGGGCTGCCAGCATACCCCCTGCAGTTTGCTAAACCTCTAGAACCACTTTATGATATTCCTGACACTTCCATATATTCAGATTCATCAGTAGTTCATGATCCTATTGTGACTTGGAAAAAAATTAATGAACATGCAGTTGAAGAAACAGGAAAAGACTTGTTAGCTCTTCCTGTAATGAAGAATGCATGGGGTAACAGTGTTTTTGAACCAGTGGGATGCCCACTAATGTGAGATTTACAGAGAACAGTTACTGAACATGGTCTCAATTCCCCTTACATTCAGAGTCTTTTACAAATGTCTTTTTTTCACCAGTCATAACACCTTTTGATATTTCCACAATTGTCAAGGTAATATTAACACTGATGCAGTTAGCTGTTTTTGATACTAAGTGGTGTGGCTTATGCCATACAGCAGCAACTGAAAATGCATGGAGATGACGAGGGGATCCTTTATGTGATGTAACAGATGCACAATTATTAGGTCTACGACCACACACGGATCTAAATGTACAAGCAACCTGGCACCCAGAAATTCTCAAAGTAAACAACTAGCACAACAAGCATTACGACTGTGACATTTTAGGCTGTGCCTTTATGAAAAGACAAGCTACAGAATACTCTAGCTGGATGTTTTTGGTGTAAAAAGGAAAACCAAAGATAATTCTAAACTAATTTCATTGGCAGATCAATAGTCTGTCTTCCGTCTGTCCTGCTTTTTTTTTCTTGGCTGGAGTGCATGCATCTCAGCTAGGCACTCTCTTGAAGGACAGTGGAATAGATAGACTTCTAGGCAGGTGACTCGGTAGGGTTCCTCTGTGGATATGCCTTTTATTGGCAGCTCTCATGAGATACGTATCCCAAGATGACCTTCCTTGGAATCCTAAAACCTGGAATACCATGGAAGAGGGAATTAAGCATCTGAGAGAATTTGCTGTGAGAGAAATACTCTATGGTGACCATGGAACTCTGAATCCTGATGAAATTCCTGTAGGGACTGGTCTTGCCAAAAAGCTCATCAAACTTGCTCCTCCTAATTATGCAACTATTTTGGCAAGCAGAATTGGGTCAAGAAATTATGGTGGAGCACCTCCTACGGTTGGCCAATTCACTGATCAAATGAGACAATTGGAGGATAGTCTCAGATGTGTTTCTTTGGTTTCAGCCAGTGAAACTCTGCCTGGTGGGATAAAGAATTGCATGAAAGAGCTGAAAGATTCCATATCCCAATTGGCACAAAGAGATAATTCCAATTCTTCCTCCAGATGGATACAAGTTTCAGGTATTATGAATACATGTTCTCCAAGGAGGTCATTCCAAAACAGATCAAACCAAAACAGACCACAGAGGCAATCACATGGGAGTATTTGGATAACTCTACGTGATTAGTTTGGTGAGAACATGAACAGAAGGAAAGGTCAACCAACTTCCAATCTTTTCAGGAGACTGAGGGAACTGCAAAGTGGCAGAACCCGAGGTAGCAATACCAGAAAGGTAGCTGTTACTTCCACAGTTTCCCTGAACAACTCTAATAGCTCCAACAGTGATTCCAATTCTAACACTGGACACTGTGCTAACTGCACATGAGGACATATTCCCCATAATTAGGGGAGCCCTGCCTCCTGCCAGGGGGAGGAGAGGAATAATAGAGATAACAGAATCTATTGGGATGTGTACACCCAGTGGCCTGGCACTCCAAAATTTCAGAAGTACGGAGCCTTGATTGACACAGGAGCTCAGTGCACCACAATGCCATCCAATTATCAGGGATCAGAGCCTATAACTATTCTGGGAGTCACTGGTGGATCTCAAGAGTTAGCTAAGATAGAAGTTGGTATAAGTTCAACTGGTAAACAGTGGAAGAAGCATACAGTTGTGACTCGACCTGATGCACCTTGTATTTTGGGAATTGATTTTTTTGAGAGAAGGGCGTTTCAAAGACCCTAAAGGTTACAAATGGGCTTTTGGAGTAGCATCTGTAGAAACTGATGGAGAAAAATTGAAGCTGTCTGTTAGACCTGAGCTTTCTGATGAATCTGCAGTTGTGGGTTGCTTCTCAGACTGTGCATCACAGACAATACAGAACCAACCGTGACTCTTTGTTGCCCATTCAGAATCTGATTCATCAGTTGGAAAGTCAGAAAGTCATCAGCAAAACTCATTCACCTTTCAACAGTCCAGTGTGGCCTGTGCGAAAGCAGAATGGAGACTGGCGTCTGACAGTCGACTTCCATGCCCTGAATGAAATAACTCCACCTATGAGTGCAGCAGTACCAGGCATGATGGAACTCCAATATGAGTTGGAATCCAAAGAGGCCAAACGGTATGCTACCATAGACATTGCTAATGCTTTCTTCTCTGTTCCCATAGCGGAGGAATGCAGGCCTCAGTTTGCCTTCAGCTGGAGAGGAATCCAGTACACTTTCAACAGATTGCCAATGGGCTGGATCCACAGCTCCAGCATCTGTCATGCAGTGATCCACGATGCTCTGGAGAAAGATGGTGCTCCAGAACACATCCAGTGTGTCAATGACATCATTGTCTGGGGTAAAACTGCTGAAGAAATCTTGGAGAAAGGTAACAAAATCATTGACATTCTTCTGAACGCAGGTTTCGCCATCATGCGAGACAAGGTGAAAGGACCTACCAGAGAGATTCAGTTTCTGGGAGTGCGGTGTCAGGATGGACGCTGACACGTTCCAGTGGATGTGGTAAACAGAGTGTCTACTATGGCAAATCCCATGAACAAGCAAGAAACTCTACGTTTCTTGGGGATAGTGGGATTTTGGAGACTGCACATTCCTGGATACAGTCAGATTGTGAAACCTCTGTATGATGTCACTCGAAAGAGAAATAATTTCCAATGGGGACCTGAACAACAAGCAGCCTTTGACCAGATAAAAAAAGAAGTAGTTCAAGCAATGTGTCTGGCACCTCTTTGAGATGGTCCAGACATTAACAACATTTTGTACACAGCTGCAAGTGACAATGGTCCAACCTGGTGCTTGTGGCAAAGAGCTCCAGGTGAGACATGAGGATGACCTCTTGGTTTCTGGAGTCGAGGTTCAGAGGCAAATTATACTCCAACAGAGAAAGAGATTCTAGCTGCCTATGAAGGAGTAAAAGCAGTTTCTGAAGTAATTGGAACCGACTCACAACTTCTCTTAGCTCCCAGATTACCAGTTTTGAATTGGATGTTCAAAGGCAAAGGTTCCACACCACATCATGCCACAGACTCCACATGGTCTAAGTGGATGGCTCTGATAACACAGAGCTTGCATGGGAAATCTTGAAAGACCTGGTCTGGTGGAGGTGACCACAAGTTTGCCTAAAGGCACTAACTATACTAAATCTCCAGAGGAGAGAGTAACTCATGCTGAGGAAGCTCCTCCTTACAATGACCTTTCTGATGATGAAAAGAAATATGCTTTGTTCACAGACAGTTCCTGTTGTCTTGTTGGAAACAATCAAAGTGGAAGTCTGCAGTGTGGAGTCCAACATGCCAAGTTGCAGTGGCAAAGGATGGAGAAGGAGAATCCAGTCAATTTCCAGAGGGAAAAGCTGTCCAGCTAGCTCTTGATGTAGCTGAACGTGAGAGATGACCAAAGCTTTATCTCTACACCGACTCATGGATGGTAGCCAATGCTCTGTGGGGGTGGCTAAAGAACTGGAAAAGGAATGGTTGACAGAGAAAAGGAAAGCCTATATGGGCAGCTGACCTGTGACAGGACACTGCTGATTGAATCAAGATAATTCCATTGAAGATGAGACACATTGATTCTCACATCAATGAGAGCAAAGCTACTGAAGAACAATAACACAACTATCAGGCAGATCTAGCTGCAAGACTTTCTCAAGTAAACATGGACTCTGATCTTGATCTTGACTGGAAACACCAAGGTGTGATATTCTTAGCTCGGTGGGCTCACGATTCCTCAGGACATCAAGGCAGAGATGCAACCTACCAGTGGGCTCGTGACAGATCCATAGACATTTCCATGGATGCTATCACACAAGTCATCCATGACTGTGACATTTGTGCTGCTATTAAGCAGGCAAAACAAATTAAGCCCTTATAGTATGGTGACAGATGGTCCAAGTACAAGTATGGTGAAGCTTGGCAAGTTGACTACTTCACTCTACCACGTTTTCATTCTGGTAAGCAATATGTGCTTACCATGGTAGAGGCAAACCCTGGATGGTTGGAAACTTATCCAGTTCCACATGCAACTGCGCACAACACCATTCTTGGTCTGGAGAGACAAATCCTGTGGAGACACAGAACTCCAGAGAGGATTGAGTCAGACAATGGAACTCATTTCAAAAACAACCTTGTAAAGAACTGGGCCAAAGAATACGGCATAGAGTGGATATTCCATATCCCCTACTATGCACCAGCTGCAGGGAAGATTGAACGTTACAATGGTTTGCTGAAGACCACTCTCAAAGCTATGGGGGGATGGATCTTTGAAAAACTGGGGAAAATGTTTAGCACAAGCAACCTGGCTGGTAAATAGTAGAGGTTCAGTGAATCGAGCTGAACCTGCACACTCAGATCTGCTACAGAAAGTAGAAGGTGATAGAATTCCTGTTATTAGAGAAAACAATCTGTTAGGTAAAACTGTTTGGGTATTTTTCTCCCTCAGGAGAGGCTAAACCTGTCCAAGGGGTGGTTTCTGCTGGAGGTCATGGTCACACTTATTGGGTAATGCAAGAGAATGGTGAAATTCAGTGTATCCCACAAAGAAATCTAACTTTATCTTAGAGAGTTTAACTTTAGAGTTTTGTACAGATACATTGTGCCCAGGGAAGGATCCATGAGGAGACTATGGTGCACGAACCCTGAGAACCCTGAGAGCCCTGAGTCAACTGAGAGTCCCTGAGTCCTTTTCTTCACTTCATCTGTGAAGAGACAACTGTTTTCTGTTTTTCTTGTTTCCTGATTTTCTTGGACTTCTGAATCATCTACATCTGAGGACAGCCAGAATGGACTGTGAACTTTACTTACGAATTGTAGATATTGTTTTAGATTAGATGGACAGTATGAAAAGCCAATGAAATTGTTTAGAAGGGGTGGATTGTGACAGTTTTTGGCTGTGCCTTTAAGAAAAGACAAGCTACAGAATACTCTAGCTGGATGTTTTGGTGTAAAAAGGAGAAACAATGATAATTCTAAACGAATTTCATTGGTAGATCAGTAGAATGTAACTTTAAGAACTTACAGTCTGTCTTCAGTCTGTTCTGCTTTTCTTTTCTGTTCTTGGCCAGAGTGCATGTGACTGACCTTGGACTGAAACTCATGAGATAAGAAAATTAACTTTCTTAACAATTGCTTTGACCTAATTATTTCCCCCTTAATATCCATTTCTCTTTTAATCCTTTTTCCATCCAATGAGCCTTGGACAAGAAAGGGAGGGAAGAGAGGAGGTTTGGTGGAACCTTGTGCGGGGGGGGGATTCTCCTCGGGAGGGCTTTTCTGTGTTATGTTCTTTCCTGTATATTTTTGTATATACTGTAAATACTGTATATTTTGTATATATTCATTGAGTTTCATTCTGCTTGTAAAATACAGCTTTTCATTTGCTTCTCCAAATGAGTTTAGCTGTGCTTTATGTGGTGGGAGGATTGAACCTTCACACTATCACAACGACATGTTCCTGATTTCAATAAGCCTACTTTAAAATTCACTTCTACTAAACAAGGTCCGTCAGAAACTTTTCTGCATTTCACAGATAGATTAAAGGATGTGATAGACAAACAAGTTGAAAATAAAGAGGCAAGAGAAACTTTACTCAAGGCACTTGCCTTGGAGAATGCAAATGCAGTGTAAGAAAATTGTACTCCCCTTAAAGTAACCTATGATAGTAGAGATGATTGAAGCATGTCAGAAACTAAATTCTACAAATTCAGACTTACAGACTATGGCTGTTAACGTAGCTTCCACAGTGGCTGGTGAATTCGTGACAGCTCTTTAAAGTGCTCCAACATGTTTTAGTTGCAGGCAAAAAGGACATGACATTCAAAATTGTAATATAGACAATGGACTGTTAATTCTTGGCAAAACACCTTTGTTTTATGTACAGGAGGAATAATCACCTCTCTAATGAGTGTTGTGCTAAATTTGATATTTACAGAAATGCTTTGCCAGTGCTGATGGGAAACGGGCAACAGAGTGCGAGGAGGGGGCATGTCATGATACAAAATCCCAGCCTCAGACAGTCATTAGCTCTTTCCTGCCAGCTGCAGAGGGGAGTGCTGGACTGGATCTTGCCACAACACAATCAGTTACAATAAGAGATCACAGTGTGCGTAAGATGCCACTAAATGCCTGTGGTCCAATAGGTAGAGGACTGAGTCCCTTGATCATAGGGTGTTCAAGTGCTACCTTAGAAGGACTATTTGTACTGCCTGGTGTTATTGATTCTGATTTTGTAGGTCAAATATAAGCCTTAGTGTGGACCCCATACCCTCCTGTTTTTCTTCCATTAGGGTTATTGCACAGCTTGTACCTTTTAAAAATCAAGTTAGTAATGTAGGAGTTAAAAAGAGAGGAACAGATGGCTTTTGATCCACAGGAAAGCCTCAAATATACTGGACTCTAACTATTAAAAGACCTTTATTAACCTGCCAACTTCTACTTAAAAGTGCAAAACCTTCCAATATTCAAATTTGTGTTATGATTGACACAGGAGCTGACATAACCATGACTTCAGCACAAGACTGGCCAGATTCCTGGCCTTTGATGAAAACTTCAGATGAACTCTCTGGCATTGGAGGAGCAACAGTGGCACAGCAAAGTGCCATGTATGTCCAAATTGTGACTCTAGAAGGGCAGACTGCCACTATTTGCCCATATGTCTCCAAAGCACCCATAAATCTGTGGGAACGAGATATTCTGTCAAACTGGAATTTTACTATTAGCACTACTTCATACTTTTTATAGGGGTCACTGATTCAACAATCTTTTCTGCTACAGCACCAAAGCTCTCTTGGCTTACTGAAACACCAGTGTGGGTAGATCAGTGGCCCCTTACTGAGGAAAAAACCCACACTTTAAAAAACCTAGTACAGGAACAACTACAACAGGGACATATAGTACCCTCAACTGGTCCTTGGAACACCCCAGTTTTTGTAATAAAAAAGAATGGTACCTGGAGAATGACACAAGACCTTCAAAAAATAAATGAAATAAAGGAACACGTAGGACCTTTACAACCAGGAATACCTTCACCTACTGTGATACGTAAGGGTTGGGACATTATAGTCATAGATTCAAAGGATTGGGTTTTTTACTATTTTTCTTGATCAGGGTAGACATAAATTTGCTTTTTCTATTCCTTCCATCAATAACTCAGAACCTTTACAGAGATTCCAATGGAAAGTTTTACCCCAAGGAATGAAAAACAGTCCAAGTATTTGTCAGAAATTTATAGCTGAACCTCTCTATGAAATAAGAAGATTGTTTCCAGATTGTTTCTGTTTGCATTACATGGATGATATACTTGTTGCAGCTTCAGATAAAAATCACTTTTAACAAATAGCTATGCAAACACAAGAAATTTTACAAAAAAGGAGGCTTAAAATTGCTTCACACAATATTCAAACAATTCCTCCCTGGAAGTATCTAGGTTGGAAAATTTTGGATCAAACTATTGAACCACAAAATATTAAATTGGATATTATTGTAAAAAGCTTGAATGATTTGCATAAATTGCTAGGAACAATAAATAGGATATGTTCAAATTTAGGATTTACTAATACTGAACTCACTCCACTCTATGATTCTTTGTTATCACCACAATATTTAACCCCTGAAGCTGAACAAGCTGTTTCTAAAATTGAAAGAGCTTTGACACAAAGAAAAGCTCACAGGCAAAACATAGATCATCCTATTCTATTATTTGTTTTTATGAATCTTTGTCAAGTTCATGGACTTGTAGGCCAGTGGGTATCATCCCTGACCAATCCTTTAATTATCTTAGAATGGATTATTTTACCAAATCAACCCAAAAAGACCATTTATATTAAATTGAAATTATATCAGATGTTATCATAAAAAGCTGTAAAAGAGTTTTGCAACTCTCTGGACAAGAACCATCCGTAATGTATATTCCCATAACTGCAGATTATTTAAATTGGTGTCAAGCAAATAGTTTATGTAAACAGGTAGCCTTGGAAGGCTATCCAGGAAAAATTGAGATACAATTTCCATCACACAAATTATTGAATTTTTGCAAGGACATGGTGCTAGTTTCCAAACCATTGTGTCAGTCAACACCAGTGGAAGGCCCAAAAGTATTTACTGATGGATCTGGAAAATCAGGCAAGGCTGTCATGGTCTGGCAGGAACACAGAGAATGGAAACAAGAAACTTTTTCAATTAAAGGATCACCACAAATTGTTAAGATACATGCTGTGAATCAAGCTTTTTTGAAATAGGAAAAATCTCCTTTAAATGTAGTTACTGACTCATAATATACAATAGAATACAATAGAATACACCAGGTTGGAAGAGACCTTCAAGATCATCATGTCCAACCCATCAACCAATCCAACCCACCTAAGCAACTAAACCATGCAGCCAAGCACCCCATCAAGTCTCCTCCTGAACACCTCAGTGGTGGTGACTCCACCACCTCCACGGGCAGACCATTCCAATGGGCAATCACTCACTCTGTATAGAACTTCTTCCTAACATCCAGCCTAAACCTCCCCTAGAGCAGCCTGAGACTGTGTCCTCTTGTTCTGGTGCTGGCTGCATGGGAGAAGAGACCAACCTCCACCTGGCTACAACCTCCCTTCAGGTAGTTGTAGAGAGCAATAAGGTCACCTCTGAGTCT
This sequence comes from Colaptes auratus, assembly GCA_015227895.2. Lineage (NCBI taxonomy): Eukaryota > Metazoa > Chordata > Aves > Piciformes > Picidae > Colaptes > Colaptes auratus. The sequence goes on along the minus strand of CM026897.1, from coordinate 48,292,117 downwards.
CCTCTTCTCCAGGCTAAGCAAGCCCAACTCCCTCAGCCTCTCCTCATAGGGCTTGTGCTCCAAACCCCTCACCAACTTTGTTGCCCTTCTCTGGACATGTTGCAGCAAGACAACATCCTTCCTAAACTTAGGGGCCTAACCAGTGCAGCGTACAGGACCTCCCTGCTCCTGCTGGCCACACTGTTCCTGATGCAGGCCAGGATGCCATTGGCCCTCTTGGCTGCCTGGGCACACTGCAGGCTCATTTTTAGCCTACCATCGATCAGTACCCCCAGGTCCCTCTCTGCCTGGCCACTCTCCAGCCACTCTGACCCCAGCCTGTAGCACTGCATGGGGTTGCTGTGGCCAATGTGCAGAACCTGGCACTTGGATGTGTTCAATCTCATGCCCTTGGATTCTGCCCATCTGTCCAGCCTGTCGAGGTCCCTCTGCAAAGCCTCTCTACCCTCCAGCACATCAACTCCTGCCTCCAGCTCGGTGTCATCCACAAATTTACTGATGATGGACTCAATGCCCTCATGCAGATCATCAATAAAGATGTTAAAGAGCATGGGGCCCAGCACTGATACCAGCAAGAAATATCTAACCCATGTCAACATCTGGAAACACCAATTTTGCAACACAGTACTACAATCGTCTCAACAAACAACAGCACAAGAATCAAGAGGACGAGACAAAAAGCATTTCCCATGAAGCTGAAAATCAGCAGACCTACCTAACACTGATCACAGGAACTGTTACAATAATCTGAGATGAAAAGTATCAATCAGAAGAATGTACCAAAAAACATCTGAATTAGGACTGAATATCATGATTGCTTAATTGTTGTGTGATTGGACAACATGTACACATGGATTTATATCTTAACTCACCAGTTTGTCTTTAACAATTTTAAATAGTTAAAGGGAAAGTCAAAATTAATTGTAGTACAAAAGACATTTTCATTTTACGTTATAAAAAACAAAAAAGGGGTAATTCAGGTATCATATCACAAAAAAGAATAGTTAAAGAATGTTATGTCCTCAAATTTTCATTTTATATGTGATTTTAAATTTGATTTAACAAAATTCATAGAGGATATAAGAATTCTGAAAGTTTTAGTTAGGAGAAATTTGAAAGAAAAAGAAACAACATTAGGCCAAAGATAGTATCAATAGGACTCAGTACCTTTCCTTAGCAAAACCAAAATATCAACAGATCAGTATTATTATGATGAGTGAAAATGCATTATTGTGTTATGTTCAATTTTATATTGGGCAGAACCATGAATATTCAAGATGTCATCTTTGACCCAGCAAAGAAGCCTTTTCACTCTTGCTGTTTGCCTGTAAGTATTTTCTTTATCTATGGAGAAAGAGCCTGGCCAGCTTTATCTTTATGGATCAAGGAGAATCTTGCTAACATTAAACAATTCTATGATTTTTGAGCATCTTAGAAAAGTAAAGATGTAGCATACCTTTAAAGCAGATTGTAAAGGACAGTGCTGAGGATTGGGTTTGCTGTGTTTGCAGATCTCTGTGTCTTAATCCTTGTGTACGATGTGTTCAGGCCTAATCAAGTCTTCTTTGCTAACAAGAAGAGTGAAATGTAAAAATTAGAACTGGTAAGATCTAAATTCTTTGAGAGATCAGGCAGGTTAACAAAAAAGTAAGTTCTTTGAAGAAAGTGAGTAAGTGAGATGAAAGTCTCTGTCTGAAAGAAGTAACTGTTTTGTTTGTGTTCTGACCATGTAAGATAAGTGGAAAGGAATGTGTGCTTGTTACTAGAATGTCTGTTATCTTTAACCATATATTATGCCAGTTCTGTTAGAATGTTCTAATGAGCTCAACCTAAGCATTGTGTCTTCTATGGGTTATATCAGTCTGTTAGACATGCTGTGTTACAGAATTTCTGCTTTTGCTATATAGTTAGTTTTAACTTCCTTTCTTCTATGTATGCAAAGAATTTTAGAAAGGTCAATCACAAATGTTGTTCTATTAGTAAAGAGAAAGGGGGAAATGTGGGAAGAGGGTTGTTTTTGGATAGCTTTGGAAGGCTATGAAGATTTGCCTTTGCTCGAATTAGAGAGGGCTATGTTTTGTTTTTGCTTCTGAGAATAATGTAAACACCTTGTAACTGAAGGCGGGAAGCTGGGCAGAATTTGGTTGGATGTGTTAAAATATTGTTTTGTTATTTTGACGTATGGTATGCCTTAATTACACATATTCCAGCAGAAAATGACCAATTGAGATGTGACATATGTGCCTTCTGATACACTATATAACTTTGCTGGTTTTAGTGGCCTTCATTCTGAAAATGACAAATGATTGTCAGGAGTTGTCATGCTGAGAATACTCCTAGTTAAGCACTCGGTGACACATATAAAATTCTTTCAAAAATCTCGTGTCAGCCCAACATCACTAATATAAATACACAAAGTGTACAATTGCCAACAGCTTCGAGTTCTTCATGCTTCATTGGCTGAAGTCTCCTCAGAGGACCAGCATGGAGGAAGATAGGGAATAAGGGACCGGTGGCAAGGTGTGTGCTGACCACTTACATCTGACTGCTCTTCCCACGAGTCCTTGCTGCTACTCAGGTAGGTGATTGGTGTCAAACCCATCTAAGATATTCTTCTTGCTACTAAACTCTCTGTTTCTGTTGTCTTAAGTCGAAGCCACATACCCACACAAAAACAGGATGAAAGGAAAACAAGCTTAAAAAGCCATTCAGTCACTGTATCCCACGTCAATATGAAAACAGGCAGGAAATATCTGATAATCTAAAAGTTGAAAGCCTCTGGAAGGTTTACTGGGTTGTTCTCTAAGCAGAGCCCTGGAATTATATTGGTTTCAAGTAGTGCTTTTGTTTATGAAACCACATATGTTGAGTGTGAGTGAACTTTTTATTATCTCCAGCAGCTGCACGGTGCTCTGAGCTTGCAGGCTGGACTATACCCCTCAAGAAGCAACTGGTTTTCTTCAAATATATATTTTTAAAGCAGGATTTTTGTTCTGCCCTAGTATCCCTTCAGGTGCCTGAAGAGTGGCTAGTACAACAGCAGAGCTTTTAATTCTGGAGTCACTAAACAAGGAAAGAGAGTAGAAATAAATCCCTTCCTTACAGACTGCTTTTAATGTTTTTGTCTTTAGTCTCCTGAAGTTTTTTGGATACAGCATCTGGGACTTATCTCAATACTGCATACCTGCACCAGCTGATGATGAACTTTGTGCCACACAAAGAGCATGGGCAGGCTCCAGACCCCAGCTCCCAACTCTCTGCTCTCTCAGCCTAAAAGCTTGGCCACCTGTGGCAGCCACTGAAGCACTGAGTTCCTGAGGCATTGCCTGTACAAGGGAAAAGGGAGTAAATCCATCCCTGAAGTTGCTTCACCGTGCAATTAACTTAAAACATTCCCTTTCCATGCCAGTCCTTCTTTCATTTTTATAAATTCAATTTTATAGCTTATTCTTCTCACATATTAGCCCTCTACTCACACATCCCAAGTTGAAGGACCCCAAAACTTAGAACACAAGAACAAAGTCCAAACCACTGTAAGTGAAGACAAGGTTTGTGATCACCTGAAGAACCTGAACATGTACAAATCTATGGGACTTGATGAGATGCATCCCAGAGTTCTGAGGGAAATGGCTGATTTAGATGCAAAGCCACTCTCCACAATATTTGAAAAGTCCTGGCAGTAAGCTTAAGCCCCTGGTGACTGCAAGGAGTGGAATATTACACCAATTTTTTTAAAGGGAAGAAAGGGGAAACCCAGGAACTACCAAATTTTCAGCTTCACCTTGTGCCTGTGGAGGTCATGGAACAGATCCTCCTAGAAGTTCTGATAAGACAGATGGAAGTCAGGCAGCATGGCTTCACTAACAGCAAGTCCTTCCTGACCACCTAGTGGCTTTCTACAATGGAATGACCACATCAGAGGAAAAGGGAAGGCCAATGGATGTCATCTGGAGTTCTGCAAGGCCTTTGACATGGTCCCCCACAACATCCTTCCCTCTAATTTGCAGAGATATGGAGACAATGGGTGGACTATTTGGTGAATATGGAATTGTCTTGATGGTCACATCCAGAGGGTATTGGTCAATGGCTTGATGTCCAAATAGAGATGGTGAATAGAAATGGTGTCCCTGAGGGGTAAATCCTGAGAGAAGCGCTGTTTAATATCTTCATCAGTGACATCATCAGTGGGATCAAGTGCATCCTCAGCAAATTTGGAGACACCAAGCTGGTCAATATACCAGAGAGATGGGATGTCATCCAGAGGGACCAGGACAAGCTGGAGAGATGGACCCAGGTGAACCTCATGAGGTTCAATAAGGCCAGGTACAAGGTACTGCAGCTGGGTCAGGACAATGCTCATTAGAAGCAAAGGATGGGGGATGATGTGATTAAAAAGGAATCCTGTAGAAAATGTCTTGGGGGTACAGGTGGACAAAAAGCTGGACAAAAGCCAACAACACATTCTTGCAGCCCAGAAAACAAATCACATCCTGTGCTGCATCAGAAATGTGACCAGCAGATCAAGGAAGGTGATTCTACCATTCTGTTCTGCCTTGGTGAGACCTCACCTGGAGTACTGTGTTCAGCTCTGAGGCTCTCAACACAAGAAGGACATGGAGCTGATGCAGAGGGTCCAGAGGAGGGACAGAAAAATGATCAGAGGGCTGCAGCAGCTCTCCTACAAAGACAGGCTGAGAGATTTGGAATTATTCAGCCTGGAGAAGAGAAGGCTCCAGTAGACAGTCTTTCAGTACCTGAAGGGGGCCTCCAAGAAAGCTGGGGAGGGTCTTTATACAAAGGCATGTAGTGACAGGACAAGGGACAATGTTTGACCAGGGACTTAAAGGGGAATAAGAATTTCTTCAGGTACATTAGGGATATAAAGGTGGGTTTGGAAGATGTGGAGCCTCTCCAAAAGGAGAATGGAGACCAAATCAGGACTGATATGGAAAAAAGGCTGAGGTGTTTAATGACTGCTTTGCCTCTGTGCCTGGCAATATCATGGAGCAGATTTTCCTGAAGGTGTTATTAATGCATATGGAAAATGAAGAGGTGATTTGTGTTAACCAACATGGCTTCACCAAGGGCAATTCATGCCTAATGAACATGGTGGCTTTCTATGACAGTTACAGCATCAGTGAATAAGGGAAGAGCAACTGATGTTGTCTACCTGTGTAAAGCACTTGACACTGTCCCACGTGATGTCTTCATTACCAAATTGGAAAAGTATGGACTTGAGGGGTAAACCCCTGTTATATAGAAGTTTGAATCACCTCAAGCAATGCTTCCAGGACAAGATGTAAGCAGGCGAAGATGCTTATGATGTTACATAGCAAAGTTATATAGTCTTTTTGAAAGCATGGTTGTCACATCTTCATTGTCTATTTTCTACTAGCATGCATGTAATTAAGGCATACAATAGGTTAAAATATTTTAACACGTATAACCAGATTCTGCCTAGTTTCTCTCCTTCAGTTACAAGGTGTTCACATTCTTCTCCAAGCTACACACCAAAACATGACTTTCTCTAATTCATACAAAGGCAAATCTTCCCCTACATTTCCCCCTTTTTGTTTTTCTAACAAGGACACACTATTAATTGACCTTTCTAACATTTTTTTGCATACATAAAAGCAAGCAGGGTAAAACTAGCAATATAACAAAAGCAATAAATAAAATTGGCAATCCAGTTTTGATAAGAGATTTTATCCATCCAGGTAAGCTCCATCCATCAAAGATCTTCTTCAGTCCAAAAAAGGTCTGGTCATGTTGAATCTTTGCTCTTTGATCCATTAGGGTTTTTATTTGCCGGTGGATGGAACTAGATTTGTCAGTAAGATTCATACAACACATTCCATCAAACTCTTCATACCCATGACCATGGACAACTAACAAGAAATCTATGGCAGCCCTATTCTGTAAAGTAGCATGTCCAATAGATTGATGTTTAGTAGCTAAAATCACTTAATATTTCTGATGTGATATTGTTTTGTTTTGCCAACCAACAACTCATTCTATTTGACTGTATGAATGCTTTCACAGCAGCTGCTCCAGGAGTAAAGATGCTAGCTGCTATTATTTCTCCTTTATTCCACAAACCTATGTCATCTGCACAATTACTATTAATAATGAGGCTTCTCCTGTGCCTGTGAGAGGCCTGTGGTTTAATATCATACTAATAAGGCATCCCATAGAGCAAGGTTCTCCTATCATCCTAGAGGGCAAGCCAGGTCTGGCTTGATCTCCACAGGTAAGAAAAATTCCTGGGGCTAATTTTCTAGGCCAATCAGTACTTGACAGTCCTTTACCTTTTTCTTTCCTAAAAGTAACCTTACACCACATGGAATTGTTTCTAAAAATAGGATTTGCTAGAGTAACACCTTTTGTCCAAGTATTTTTTCTAGGATTCTGTGAATCCATTATTTATGTATAACTAATTAGGTGTATGCTGGCATTTTTACACTGCCTAAGATTTCTATTTCTTGTGGTTCTACGTTGATCTTATCCAGGTAATTAGTCCACATCTCTTCAATACACATCTCTTCAATACACAGTCATATTATTTTTACATTTTATACCTGGCAATTGTGAAGTTAATTCCTTTACTATCTCTGAGGGATTTGCTAGTGGAATTGCAACCAGACATGTATGAAATTGTTGTTTTGGCTGTGCCATGTAGGCACAAAAACTAGTTTGATTCGATTGATTGATTAACTAAGATTATCCATATATTGTTACTGTTCCATGGAATTAATTTAGAAGGGTGGTACTCAGTTAATGGGTAACTCAATGTTATGGTAATTATTACGAGAGTATTAGAAGCTTCATCATTCTCTAATCTCAGGAATTTTGTGTCACTTCCTCAGAAGGTCTGGTAAGGGCTGGTCGAACACTTCATTCTGTGATCGGCTTAGATACTGAATCTGTTAAAACACAAGCATATCCCTTTCACAGTATCACAGTATCACTAAGGTTGGAAGAGACCTTGAGGATCATCGAGTCCAACCTGTCACCACAGATCTCATGACTACACCATGGCACCAATCCCCTCCTGAACCCCTCCAGGGATGGTGACTCCACCACCTCCCTGGGCAGACCATTCCAATGGTGAACCACTCTCTCAGTGAAGAACTTTCTCCTCGAGCCTAAACTTCCCCTGGCACAGCTTGAGACTATGTCCCCTTGTCCTGGTGCTGGTTGCTACAGAGAAGAGACCAACCCCTTCCTGGCTACAACCACCTTTCAGGTAGTTGTAGAGAGCAATGAGGTCACCCCTGAGCCTCCTCTTCTCCAGGCTAAACAATCCCAGCTCCCTCAGCCTCTCCTCATAGAGCTTGTGCTCAAGGCCTCTCCCCAGCCTTGTTGCCCTTCTCTGGACACACTCAAGTGTCTCAATGTCCTTCCTAAAACTGAGGGGCCCAGAACTGGACACAGTACTCAAGGTGTGGCCTAACCAATGCAGAGTCCAGGGGCACAATGACCTCCCTGCTCCTGCTGGCCACACTATTCCTGATGCAGGCCAGGATGCCGTTGGCCTTTTTGGCCACCCGGGCACACTGCTTGCTCATGTTTAGGTGGCTGTCAAATCAGCACCCCCAGGTCCCTCTCTGTTTGGGAGCTCTCCAGCCACTCCGACCCCACGTTAATAAATCATAAGGACCTTCCCATTTACCATCATGCAGAGACTTTATGTGGACCTTGGCTCTCTGGGGACACGTTGTACGATATTTGGACTGCAGTGAAGCAAAATAAGAACGAAGTATTGGTGTTTCTGCTTCTTTAAGAGATAGAAAATTCAATACATACAGTGCTTTATTGAGTCTGTTCTGAGGAGTTTCCCCAGTCATTCCCCCTTTCTTTTCTAACAATTCTTTTAAGGTACGGTGAGTGCGTTCCACAATTTCTTGACCTGTAGGGGAAATGTGGGATGCCAGTTTAATGTGTTATGCCCCATTGTTTCAAAAATTGTAGTTTTCTGATATACCCAGGACCATTATCAGAATTGATGGTGTGAAGAATTCCCAATACTGCAAATGCTGAAAGCCAATGTCTAATAACATATCTTTTTTCCCCCTGTATGAACTGTGGCCCAGAGTGCTACTGAAAAAGTATCAACAGAAACATGAGTATATTTCAGTCAACCAAATTCTGGAATGTGAGTGACATCATTTTGCCACAGCTGTAGAGCTTGTCATCCACATGGGTTAATCCCTGTCTGAGTTGAGGGAGCAAAGGCTTGGCAGTCTGGGCAGGCATGAACAGTTTGTTTTGCCTGTGTCCATGAGAAGGAAAATACTTTTCTTAGAGCTTTAACACTCTGATGAAAAAAGTCATGAGACAATCTAGCTTGAGATAAAATCTGAGGTGTTGGAGAGAGATGCACTGGAAATGTAAGTGCATTTCCTTCTGTAATAAATCCTGGAAGATTTGTATGACTTCTGACATGCATGATGTGAAAAGGATGTTCTTGATATGTTAATATATTCCATAAATTTTTAAACAAGAAAAATAATTGTTAATATGTAATGTATTTAAGACAGGATTTTTCTAGTCTAGGAATAACATTAGCAACATATCATCCAGTCACTAGTGGTATGCCCCAAGGATCAGTGCTGGGCCCCATGCTCTTTAACATCTTTATTGATGATCTGGATGGGGGCATTGAGTCCATCATCAGTAAATTTGTGGATGACACCAAGCTGGGGGCAGGAGTTGATCTGCTGGAGGGTAGAGAGGCTTTGCAGAGGGACCTCGACAGGCTGGACAGAATCCAACGGCATGAGATTGAACACATCCAAGTGCCGGGTTCTGCACATTGGCCACAGCAACCCCATGCAGTGCTACAGGCTGGGGTCAGAATGGCTGGAGAGTGGCCAGGCAGAGAGGGACCTGGGGGTACTGATCGATGGTAGGCTAAAAATGAGCCTGCAGTGTGCCCAGGCAGCCAAGAGGGCCAATGGCATCCTGGCCTGCATCAGGAACAGTGTGGCCAGCAGGAGCAGGGAGGTCATTCTGCCCCTGTACACTGCACTGGTTAGGTCGCACCTCGAATACTGTGTGTTAAAATATTGTTTTGTTATTTTGACCTATTGTATGCCTTAATTACACGTATTCCAGCAGAAAATGACCAATTGAGATGTGACATATGTGCTTTCTGATACACTATATAACTTTGCTGTATAATGTAATAAACATCTTTGCCTGCTTACATTTACATTTAAATTAAATATTTTCCCTGTCTTGTTGCACCAACCTTTTCATTTAGTATTGTTTTACTTCTCTCTGATTTCTTGGAAACTGATACCTTAGTGTTGTTATATTGTTTATACATTCAGTTGTGGGTCACAATGTCTGATACAGTTTATTGCTTGACCGAACATTTATCTTCTATAAATGTTTCTCAATATGTGAGGTCAGGACAGAAAACCAAAATGTGGTTCCAAGTTATGGTATTTCTATCTGAATGGGTCTGAATTTTGAAGAATCCTAATACAGGTGAAACAGAGTTAAACTGCCACTGTATTTCTCTGCTGGAATAAGAAACTATTGGGTTTGAGTTTTTTTTCTCCCCTCAGTTAGGAACATGCACTGCAACTGAGCAAGTGAGTTTCAGATTCCCAGGTAGGGCCTGTAGACAGTAATATTCCTGGAAATAACAACAACAATAATAGAATCATAGAATTGTTTCAGTTGTAAGAGACATCTAAAATCATCAGGTCCAACCATTGACCTAATAACATAGTGACTGTTAAAGCATGTCCCAAAGTGCCATATATACACACTTTTTTAACACCTTCAGGGATGGTGACTCCATCATTTCCCTGGACAGCCTATTCTAATGCCTGTCCCTTTTAATCAAGAAATTTTTCCTCATATCACAGAATCATAGAATGGTTTGATTTGGAAGGGACTGTTCCCTGGTGCAATTTCAGGCCATTTCCTCTTCTTCTGTCACTTGATACTAGGGAGAAGAGACTGATCCCCCTCCTTTTGGGTAGTTGTAGAGAGCAATGAGGCCTCTCCTCAGCCTCCTTTTTTCCAAACTACACAATCCCAGTTCCCTCAGCTGCTCATCGAAAGTCTTGTTCTGCAGACCCTTCACCAGCTTTGTTGACATTTTCTGGATATGCTTCAGGAACTCCACAATTTTCGTGTAGTGAGGGGCCCAAACCTGAACACAGTATTTGAGATGCAGCCTCACAAGTGCTGAGTACTGTAGTAAGATCACTTCCCTGGTCCTATAGATAACAGTATAGATACAGGGCAGGATGCTGTTGACCTTCATGTTCATCTGGCTGTCAGTCAGCACCCCCAGGTCCTTTTCTGCCAGGCTGCTTTCCAGTAACTCTGCTCCAATCTTGTAGAATCGCATAGGGTTGTTGACCTAAATGTAACATCTGGCACTTGACCTTGTTAAATCTCATACAACTGACTGTGGCCCTTAGATCCAGACTGACCACTTTCTTCTGTAGAGCACTCCTATTCTCAAGAAGACCAACACTTCCACCCAATTAAGTGTCATCTGCAGACTTACTGAGGAATCATTAAATTTCCTCATCTGGATCATTGATAAAGATGTTCAACAAGACCGGCCCCCATACTGAGCTCTGGGGGAATACTACTAGTGACTGGCCACTGATATTTGGGCCCAGTCATGCAGACAGTTTTTCACCCAGCAAAGCATCCACCCATCCAAACCTTGACCAGCCAGTTTCTTCAGGGAGGATGCTGTGAGACATGGTATCAAATGCCTTACTAATGTCCAGGTAACAAACATCCATAGCCTTTCCCTCATCCATTAAGAAGATTACCTTGTCATAGAAGGAAATCAGGTTTGTCAATTGGACCTGCACTTGATGAACCCATAAAGATTGGTTCTAAAGACTTGTTTCCAACAAGACAAACAGGAATCATCTGTGAACAAAGCATATTTGTTTTCATCATCAGAAAGACCAATGTAAGGGGAAGCTTCCTCAGAACAAGTTATTCTCTCATAGTTTCATAGTTTCATAGTTTCAGTCAGGGTTGGAAGGGACCACAAGGATCATCTAGTTCCAACCCCCCTGCCATGGGCAGGGACACTCTACACTAGATCAGGCTGGCCAGAGCCTCATCCAGCCTGCTCTTAAACACCTCCAGGGACAGGGCCTCAACCACCTCCCTGGATAACCCATTCCATATCATCACCACCCTCATGGTGAAGAACTTCCTCCTCACATCTAGCCTGAATCTCCCCACCTTCAGCTTCATTCCATTCCCCCTAGTCCTATCACTACCTGATAGCCTGAAAAGTCCCTCCCCAGCCTTCTTGGAGGCCCCCTTCAGATACTGGAAGGCCACAATGAGGTCACCTCGGAGCCTTCTCTTCTCCAAACTGAACAGCCCCAACTCTTTCAGTCTGTCCTCATAGGAGAGGTTCTCCAGCCCTCTGATCATCCTCGTGGCCCTTCTCTGGACACCTTCCAGCACCTCCAGATCCCTCTTGTAATAGGGGCTCCAGAACTGGAGGCAGTACTCCAGGTGGGGTCTCACCAGAGCTGAGTAGAGGGGGAGAATCACCTCCCTTGACCTGCTGGCCACACTTCTCCTGATGCAGCCCAGGATCTGATTGGCTTTCCGGGCTGCAAGTGCACATTGAGAGCTCCTGTTGAGCTTCTCGTCCACCAGCACCCCCAAGTCTCTCTCCTCTGGGCTGCTCCCCAGCCAGTCACTGCCCAGCCTGGATTTGTGCCTGGGATTGCCTCCACCCAGATGCAAGACCCTGCACTTGGTCTTGTTGAAGCTCATGAGGTTGGCTTGTGCCCATCTCTCCAGCCTGTCAAGGTCCCTCTGGATGGCATCCCTTCCCTCCAGCGTGTCTGCTGCACCACACAGCTTGGTGTCATCAGCAAACTTGCTGAGGGTGCACTCAATGCCACTGTCCATGTCACCCACAAAGATGTTGAACAAGACTGGTCCCAGGACTGATCCCTGAGGGACTCCACTTGTCACTGGCCTCCACTGGGACATGGACCCGTTGACAGCCACTCTTTGGGTGTGACCATCAATCCAGTTCCTTATCCATCTGGTGGTTCATCCATCAAACCCATGTGTCACCAGCTTGGAGACCAGGATGTGGTGTGGGACAGTGTCAAAGGCTTTGCTCAGCTCCAGGTAAATGACATCAGTTGCTCGCCCCTCATCTATTAATGCTGTCACCTGTTCATAGAAGGCCACCAGGTTTGTCAGGCAGGATTTTCCCCTTGGCAAAGCCATGCTGACTGCTCCCAATCACCTCTTCACTACTCTTCTGAGTCAGTAGTGCCTCCAGGAGGATCTGCTCCATGATCTTTCCGGGCACAGAGGTGAGACTGACCGGCCTGTAGTTCCCTGGTTCCTCCTTCTTACCCTTTTTGAAAATGGGAGCAATGTTTGCCCTTTTCCAATCTGTGGGGACTTCCCCAGTCTGCCATGACTTTTGGAATAGAATAGAGAGGGGCTTAGCAACCTCATCTGCCAGTTCTCTCAGCACCCGTGGGTGTATCCCGTCAGGTCCCATGGACTTGAACACTTTCAGGTTCTTCAAGTGATCACCAACCTGATCTTAACTTATGATGGGCAGTTCTTCCTCCCCATCCCTGGCATCGTCTTCCATGAGGCCAGGAGTGTGGCTGGAGGCCCTTGCAGTGAAGACTGAGGTAAAGAAGTTATTGAGTAATACAATTTACAATAATACAATAATACAATACACCAGGTTGGAAGAGACCTTCAAGATCATCGCGTCCAACCTATCAACCAATCCAACCCACCTAAATACAATACAATACAATACAATACAATACAATACAATACAATACAACCCACCTAAACAACTGAAAAACTAAACCATGGCACCAAGCACCCCATCAAGCCTCTTCTTGAACACCTCCAATGAAGGTGACTCAACCACCTCCACAGGCAGCTGATTCCAGTGGGCAATCACTCTCTCTGTATAGAACTTCTTCCTAAGATCCAGTCTAAACCTCCCCTGGTGCAGCCTGAGACTGAGTCCTCTTGTTCTGGTACTGGCTGCCTGGGAGAAGAGACCAATCTCTGCCTGGCTACAACCTCCCTTCAGGTAGTTGTAGAGAGCAATAAGGTCACCCCTCAGTCTCCTCCTCTTCAGGCTAAGCAACCCCAGCTCCCTCAGCCTCTCCTCATAGGGCTTGTGTTCCAAACCCCTCACCAACTTTGTTGCCCTTCTCTGGACACACTCCAGCAAGACAACATCTTCCTAAACTGAGGGTCCCAGAACTGGACACAGGACTCAAGGTGCGGCCTAACCAGTGCAGTGTACAGGGGCAGAATGACCTCCCTGCTCCTGCTGGCCACACTGTTCCTGATGCAGGCTAGGATGCCATTGGCCTTCTTGGCTGCCTGGGCACACTGTACTCAGCCTTTTCCACATCACTTGTGACTAATTCACCAGTTTCCTTTCTGAGGGGGCCCACACCTTCCCTACTCTTCTTCTTGCCATTAATATACCTGTAGAAGTTCTTAGTGCTCCCTTTAATCTCCCTGGCTAGATTCAAACCTCCCTGGCTAGATTCCCCTCCCCTGGAGGTTTTGTGCAGTGAGTGCTGGGAGGTTTAGGTTGGATGATAGGAAGAAGTTCTTCATAGAAAGAGTGATTGGCCATTGGAATGTGCTGCCCAGGGAGGTGGTGGAGTCACCATCACTGGAGGTGTTTAGGAAGAGGGCGCTTGGTGCCATGATTTAGTTGATTAGATAGTGTTGGATGACAGGTTGGACTCTTTTCCAACCTGGTTAATTCTACTCTATTCTATTCTATTCTATTCTATTCTATTCTATTCTATTCTATTCTATTCTGGCCAATTTGTGCTCAATTCCACAGGACCAGGTCTTTCAAGACTTCCCATTTGAGGCCACTGTGTTATCAGAGCCATCCACTTAGACCATGTGGCATCTGTCCCATGATGTGGGGAAGAACCTTTACCTTTGAACATCCAATTCAAAGCTGGTAGCCTGGGACTTAAAAGAAGTCGTGACTCAGTTCCAATTCTTTCAGAAGCAGCCCTTGTTCCTTCATAGGCAACTAGTATCTCTTTCTCTGTTGGAGTATAATTTACCTCTGAGCCTTTGTAGTTATGACTCTAGAAATCAAGTGGATGTCTGTGTGTCTCACCTGGAGCTCTCCGCTGTAAAAAGCAGGATGGACTGTTGTCACTTGTAGCCATATACAGAATGTTCTTAAGGTTGAACAGGTCCCAAACCCATGGCATAGACTGCTTCTCAGTTTATCTGGTCAAAGGTTACTTGTTGCTCAGGACCCCACTCAAAACTGTTTTTCTTTTGAGTCACATCATATAGAGGCTTAACAATCTGACTGTATCCAGGAACATGCAGTCTCCAAAATCTCACTGCACCCAAGAAAGACACAGTGTCCTTATTCATGGAATTTGCCACGGTGGAGATTTTGCTTATCACATCCTGTGGAATGTGACACTGACCATTCTGCCACTGTAGTCCAAGAAAGTGGGTTTCTCTGGCAGGTCCTTTCACCTAGTCTTGCTTAATGGTGAAACCAGCTGTCAAGAGAATATAAATTATTTGAATACCTTTCTTGCAGACTTCTTCAGCAGTTTTACCCCACATGATGATGTCAGTGATGAACTGAATGTGCTCCAGAGCACCACCTTTCTCCACTGCATCATGGATGACTGCATGACAAATTTTTGAACTGTTTCCATCCTTGGGGTAAAAGATTGAATGTATACTGGACCCTTCTCAAGGTGAAAGCAAACTGAGGTCTACATTCCTATGCTATGGGAATAGAGAAGAACGCATTAGCAATGTCTATGGCTGTAATAAAATATATATTTTTGTATTTTACATTTAATATTTCTGGTGGTGGTATCTTCAGATACTGTTGTAACTTATTTGCAAAGTATATTTACAAGTTCTGTTATTCACACATTCATTATATGTTGGTAACATATTCACATACAAGGAATATGAAGACAAATGATTTAAGCACAAATCTGAGAACTTCCAATATAGGGATTTAAATTGGAAATAAAGGTGCTGCAATCTGTGCTTTTCTGCAAGGGGGATTCTGTAGCAATTTAGCCAGGTACTCATTACTTGCTCCTTTGTCCAGTATCTTCACAGACGTATCTACAATTCATAGTTTCATAGTTTCATAGTTTCAGTTAGGGTTGGAAGGGACCACAAGGATCATCTAGTTCCAACCCCCCTGCCATGGGCAGGGACACTCTACACTAGATCAGGCTGGCCAGAGCCTCATCCAGCCTGCTCTTAAACACCGCAAGGGACGGGGCCTCAACCACCTCCCTGGACAACCCATTCCAGGCCTTCACCACCCTCACGGTGAAGAACTTCCTCCTCACATCCAGCCTGAATCTCCCCACCTCCAGCTTCATCCCATTCCCCCTAGTCCTATCACTCCCTGATAGTCTGAAAAGTCCCTCCCCAGCCTTCTTGTAGGCCCCCTTCAGATACTGGAAGGCCACAATGAGGTCACCTCGGAGCCTTCTCTTCTCCAGACTGAACAGCCCCAACTCCTTCAGTCTGTCCTCCTAGGAGAGGTGCTCCAGCCCTCTGATCATCCTCGTGGCCCTTCTCTGGACACCTTCCAGCACCTCCAGATCCCTCTTGTAATAGGGGCTCCAGAACTGGACGCAGTACTCCAGGTGGGGTCTCACCAGAGCTGAGTAGAGGGGGAGAATCCCCTCCCTTGACCTGCTGGCCACACTTCTCCTGATGCAGCCCAGGATCTGATTGGCTTTCCGGGCTGCAAGTGCACATTGAGAGCTCCTGTTGAGCTTCTCGTCCACCAGCACCCCCAAGTCTCTCTCCTCTGGGCTGCTCCCCAGCCAGTCACTGCCCAGCCTGTATTTGTGCCTGGGATTGCCTCCACCCAGATGCAGGACCCTGCACTTGGTCTTGCTGAAGCTCATGAGGTTGGCCTGTGCCCACCTCTCCAGCCTGTCAAGGTCCCTCTGGATGGCATCCCTTCCCTCCAGCGTGTCTGCTGCACCACACAGCTTGGTGTCATCAGCAACTTGCTGAGGGTGCACTCAATGCCACTGTCCATGTCACCCACAAAGATGTTGAACAAGACTGGTCCCAGGACTGATCCCTGAGGGACTCCGCTTGTCCCTGGCCTCCACTGGGACATGGACCCATTGACAGCCACTCTTTGGGTGCGGCCATCAAGCCAGTTCCTTATCCATCTGGTGGTCCATCCATCAAACCCATGTGTCACCAGCTTGGAGACCAGGATGTGGTGTGGGACAGTGTCAAAGGCTTTGCTCAGGTCCAGGTAAACGACATCAGTTGCTCGTCCCTCATCTATTAATGCTGTCACCTGTTCATAGAAGGCCACCAGGTTTGTCAGGCAGGATTTGCCCTTGGCAAAGCCATGCTGACTGCTCCCAATCACCTCTTCACTACTCTTCTGAGTCAGTAGTGCCTCCAGGAGGATCTGCTCCATGATCTTTCCGGGCACAGAGGTGAGACTGACCGGCCTGTAGTTCCCTGGTTCCTCCTTCTTACCCTTTTTGAAAATGGGAGCAATATTTGCCCTTTTCCAATCTGTGGGGACTTCCCCAGTCTGCCATGACTTTTGGAATAGAATAGAGAGGGGCTTAGCAACCTCATCTGCCAGTTCTCTCAGCACCCGTGGGTGTATCCCGTCGGGTCCCATGGACTTGAACACTTTCAGGTTCTTCAGGTGATCACGAACCTGAGCTTCACTTATGAAGGGCAGTTCTTCCTCCCCATCCCTGGCATCATCTGCCATGACTCCAGGAGTGTGGCTGGAGGCCCTTGCAGTGAAGACTGAGGTAAAGAAGTTATTGAGTACCTCAGCTTTTTCCACATCACTTGTGACCAATTCACCAGTTTCCTTTCTGAGGGGGCCCACACCTTCCCTACTCATCTTCTTGCCATTAATATACCTGTAGAAATTCTTAGTGCTCCCTTTGACCTCCCTGGCTAGATTCAATTAAAACTCTGCTTTGGCTTTCCTAACCAGGCCTCTTGCTGCTCGGGCAGCTTCCTTATATCCCCCCTGTTCTATCTGTCCTTCCCTCCACTTCCTGTAGAGTTTCTTTTTAAGTAATAGTGTGTCCAGGAGCTCCTTGTTCATCCAGGCAGGCCTCCTAGCGTTCTTCCCTGTTTTTCTCCTTGTTGGTATACATAGCTCCTGGACACAGAGGAGGTGGTCCTTGAATACTGACCAGCTGTCCTGGGTCCCTCTTCCCTCCAGGGCTTTGTCCCATGACACTGTGGCTAGCAGATTCCTGAAGCGATCGAAGTCTGCACGCCTAAAGTCTAGGGTCATAAGCTTAGAATAGGTCCTCCTGATAGCCCTGAGGATATTAAATTCAACTGCTTCATGGTCACTGCAGCCAAGGCAGTCTCTGAGCCTCACATTGGTTACCAGCCCTTCCCTGTTGGTGAGAACAAGGTCCAGCATAACACCTTTTCTTGTTGGTTTCTCTACCATTTGGAGGAGGAAGTTGTCTTCTATGCAGTCCAGGAACATCCTGGATTGCTGGTGCCTTGCTGTGCTGTCCCTCCAACAGATGTCAGGGTGGTTGAAATCACCCATGAGGACCAGGGCTTGTGACCTGGAAGCCGCCTCTATTTGCCTGTAGAGGGCCTCATCTGCTTGGTTCTGCTGGTCAGGTGGCCTGTAGGAGACCCCCACAGTAATATCTCCTTCCCCTGTCTTGCCTTTAATTCTAACCCATATACTCTCAGCCATCTCATCATCCCTCCCCAGGTGGAGTTCTGCTGACTCCAGCTGGTTCTTGACATAGAGGGCAACACCTCCTCCTCTCCTTCCCTGCCTATCCTTCCTAAAAAGCTTGTACCCATCTATCCCTACATTCCAATCATGGGAATCATCCCACCAAGTTTCAGTAATGCCCACTATGTCATGGCCTCCCAGCAGCACGGTGGCCATTAATTCATCCTGTTTGTTGCCCAAGCTGCGTGCATTTGCATAGAAGCACTTCAGCTGGGCTGGCCCTGTCGTCCTCTTCTGCCAATTCCCCTTGGTTTTCACAGGGTGTCCTGGTGTGTCATCTGTGTCTCGCCTCAGGGCAGCAAGTTGAGAGCCCTTAGCAGCTCTCCATCCCACTGCCTCTGGTGAGCTGCCCCTCTGCTTCTCACAGGCCAGCAGGAGACTATTACCCCCTTCCCCCTTCAAATCTAGTTAAAGCCCTATCAATGAGCCCTGCCAATTCCTGCCCCAGGATCCTTTTCCCCCTCTGGGACAAGTGTGCCCCATTAGTTGTTTGCAGCACTGGTGCCTTGTAAACCAAGCCATGATTGTAGAACCCAAATCCCTGTCGATGGCACCAGCCCCGGAGCCATGAATTGACCTGTTGGCTCTTCCTCAGTGTTCCCTCATCCATCGCTGACATTAGAGGGATAGCAGAGAACACAACCTGAGCTCCTGATCCCTTTAGCAGGTGCCCCAAGGTTCTGAAATCACTTTTAATTGATTGCGAGCCTCTTGTTGCATCGTCACTACCCACCTGAAAGACCAGCAGTGGGTAGTAGTCTGAAGGACTCACGAGTTTGGGAATTTTGCCTATAATGTCCTTTACTTGGGCACCAGGGAGGCAGCAGATCTCCCTATGAAAGGGGTCTGGTCTGCATATTGGACCCTCTGCTCCCTTCAGTAGGGAGTCTCCTATAACGATGACCCTGCGAGGTTTCTTATCTGGTCTAGTTTTGATAGCTGGCCTGAGGCAACCTGTCATTGGTGCAGATTCTGTCTTCCTTGAGTCCTCGTCCTCACCTATGACCTGTTCCTTCTGCAGAGCCTCATACCTATTCTGTACCTGCACTGTAGGCAGTGTGTTGCTCAAAGTAGCAGGCTTGCTCCGTCTGCATTTCTTCCGTCGGGCAGAGACCTGCACCCATTGGCCCTGCCCTTGTGGGTTACTGCAGGGAGGCTGAGAGGCTTGCTGATGAGAAGGTACCAAACTCCCTGTTCCACTAAGAGTCACCCCCTGTTCTAGTTTAGTAGAGGTTAGATTTTTGAAATAGTCAATGTTCCTTTTGCTGTCTCTTACAGCTCTTAGCCTTTCTACCTCTTCTTTTAGTTCAGCCACCATGCTCATCAGATCACTGATCTGCTCACACCTGACACAGGAGTTGTTCCTTCCATCCTCCATGTCGAGTGCCAGATCCCAGCACTCACTGCAGCCACCCACCTGAACACCTGCATGCTTGTGAGTGGCCTCTGTTTGGGTGCCCACTGTTCTTCTACTAGCCTTACTTCTAGTAGTAACCATGTTGCTGTAATGCTGCTGTAACCACCCTCTTAACCACCCTCTCCACCCGGCGCCTTTTTTTTTTTTTTTTTTTTTTTTTTTCTTTTCTTTTTTTCCCCCTCCCTCAGTGAGAAGGCGGGCTCTCAGAGCCAAGTTCCTCGCCGCTGCCTGCTCTCAGAGCCGAGTGCCTCGCCGCTGCCTGCTCTCTCAGCCACGCGCTGGGGTCTCTTTGGTTTGCTCGCGGTTTCCGCGGCAACCCCTCCCCCTGCTACGTCACTGCCCTCAGGCACGTAGACAACCCGAGCCTGCTGCCCCTCCTCCCCTCTCCAGGAGGTCCCGAGCCACCAGCCCCCTACCTCCTGAAAAGCAAGGAAAGCAAAGCCAAAAGCAAGCTCTCAGAGCCGAGTGCCTCGCCGCTGCAAGCAACTCTTGGCTCAGAGATGGCTAAGAGGCCTCTGTGCACTGTTCACAGGCTGTAGCAGTGCAGCTCTTTTGGGATTCAGTGCTTTTGTGGATTTTCAACTGTCTGTCTCTGGCACAGGGCTCTCAGAGTGTTGGTTGCCTTGGTCCAGGTACAAGGCCCAGGTGTAGTTTGCCTGCTAGGACAAGCTCTTCAGCAGCAACTCCAGCAACATTTGGCTCTTGATGGTTTCTCCTCAGAACAAAGCAAATTGCCTACCTTCTCAGTGGGTTTAAATACTGTCCAAAGACAATTTAATGCCAGTTGGTAACAGAGGAACCTGATAGCTGGACCCATAGAATGAGGCATATCTAAACATGGCCGGGGCACACGCAATTCACAGCTATGTTACAAGGTTAATTACACATGCTACATGTTTGCTTGGACTATCAGGACCCCTGTAAATGTCCAGCTTTGCGTATTCACAGGTGCTTAACACAATGCCTGTGTTAGGGCATGTTTTTGTCTCTTCAGGACAATGATAGCATACTATTTGGCCTCCTTGGATTCTAGCTCATACTGGAGTTCCATCATGTCTGCTACAGTCACTTCTTTCAGGGCATGGAAGTCAACTATCAGATGCCATTCTCCATTTGGCTTTCATGCAGGCCACACTGGACTGTTGGAAGGTGAATGAATTTTGCTGATGATCCCCTGACCTTCCAATTGATGAATCAAGTTATGAAGGGGCACCAAAGAATCACAGCTAGGTCTGTATTGTCTGTGATGCACAGTTTGAGAAACAACTGGCAGTTTCATATCCTGTATCTCATGTTGTCCCTCAGCTGCAGATTCAACTGAGAGTACAGGCCTAAAAGACAACTTCAATTTTTCTCCATCAGTTTCTACAGTTGGTATTCCAAAAGTCTATTTGTAAACCTCAAGGTCTTTGAAATACCCTTCTCTCAGAAAGTCAGTTCCCAAAATGCAAGGTACATCTGGTCCTGTTACAAATAGTGTGTTTCCGCCACTCTTTCCCAGTTAAACTTATGCCAACTTGCAACTTAGTCAGCTCTTGAGACCCACCAGTGATTCCTAAAATGGTTTTAGATTCTGTCCCTTGATAATTTGGTGGTATCATGGTGCACTGAGCTCCTGTGTCAATCAAGGCCCTGTACTTCTGCCAGGCCACTGAATGAATGCATTCCAATAGACTCTGTTATCTCCTTTATCCTTCTCCTCCCCATGGCAGGAGGCAGGGTGACCCTAATTATGAGCATTGCATTTGCATGTAGTGTTGACACAGTGCTTGGTGTTAGTGTCAGAACTGCTGTTGGAGCAATTGGAGTTGGTCTGGGAAACTGAGGCAGTGGCAGCTATCTTTCTGGCATTGTTACCTCTGGCTTTGCCACTCTACAGCTCCAGCACTTCCTTGAAGAGAACAACAATGGGCTGATCCCACTTATTCCTGTTTTCAGCAAATTGGTCAATTATCTGGAGACTCCCACTTGACTGCTGCTATCTATTTTGGATGGGCTTAGATTTAACTGATCTTCTAGGAGATTGTCTGTTCCTGACAGCTGAAACTTGTATCCATTTAGAAGAGAAAGGAGTGATCTCATCCCCTTTCACTAATTTGGATATGGAGGGCTTAAATTCCTCCTTCAGCTCTTTCATGCAACCCTCAATCTGTCCAGTCAGAGTTTCAATGGCTGAGATCAAAAAAACATGTGTGAGACTGTCCTCCAACTGCCTCATTTGGTCAGTAAAATAACCAACAGTAGGAGGTGCTCTCCCATAGTTTCTTGTCACAATTCTGCTTGCCAAAATACCAGCATAATTAGGAGCAGCAAGTTTAATGGCTTTCTCGGCAAGACATTGACTTGGTCCAGAGGGCAAGAGGAACTTGGTTTTCTTTTGAACATTCCCATGTTATGAAATTAAAGGCATAAATGAGGTTAAGTATCAAAAGCGAGGATATTTATTAACAGAATAAAGTGGACAGAACAGAAGAAGGGAGAGAGAGAGTGGGAGAGGAAGGGTAGGAAAGAGAGTATATTACCCTCCCCTTCCCCCCACCAAGATGATTTAGGTCCTCAGAATGGTGCAGCCACTTTGGCTTGGAGATGTCACCCTTGTTGGCTGTGCTGACCTCCAGAGGAGGAGGGAAGGGAGCTATTCCAAAGTTCAAGTCCTTCTCTGAGCAGCCTCCAATATGTGCTGTCTTGAGTAGAGATGTCTCTTCCCCAGGAGTTCTTTTCTTCTTACATCAGGCAAACTTAGGGGATGGCTTTGCTAGTGGTGCTGATGGAAAGAGGGCTCCTGGACTGCTTTCAGGCTGTATGTTCAAGGTAATGTTTTCTCTCTGAGTCTTTTTCTCTCTGTCTGAGCTGCTAAGGCTCAGTCTCTTTTATTCAGTTAATTGCAGCTCTCCTTGGCCCACACCCTAGTCACATTAATGCATATGCAACTGCCAGGTGTGCTACCAGCAAGCAGAGGTGACCCGTCAGGTAGGTCATTCACAACAATCTTCTCTTTTGTTGGACATTCCAGAGGGTCTTTTCACCATTCACAGTCACAGTATCACAGTATCACAGTATCACCAAGGTTGGAAGAGACCTCAAAGATCATCGAGTCCAACGTGTCACCACAGACCCCATGACTAGACCATGGCACCAAGTGCCACCTCCAGGGACAGTGACTCCACCACCTCCCTGGGCAGACCATTCCAATGGTGAATGACTCTCAGCGAAGATCTTCCTCCTCACCTCGAGCCTAAACTTCCCCTGGTGCAGCTTGAGACTGTGTCCTCTTGTTCTGGTGCTGGTTGCTAGAGAGAAGAGACCAACCCCTTCCTGGCTACAACCACCTTTCAGGTAGTTATAGAGAGCAATGAGGTCACCCCTGAGCCTCCTTCTCCAGGCTAAACAATCCCAGCTCCTTCAGCCTCTCCTCATAGAGCTTGTGCTCAAGGCCTCTCACCAGCCTTGTTGCCCTTCTCTGGACACGCTCAAGTGTCTCAATGTCCTTCCTAAACTGAGGGGCCCAGAACTGGACACAGTACTCAAGGTGTGGCCTAACCAATGCAGAGTACAGTGGCACAATAATTCCCTGCTTCTGCTGGCCACACTATTCCTGATGCAGACTAGGATGCCATTGGCCTTCTTGGCCACCTGGGCACACTGCTGGCTCATATTTAGGCAGCTTTCAATCAGCACCCCCAGGTCCCTCTCTGTTTGGCTGCTCTCCAGCCACTCCGACCCCAGCCTGTAGCTCTGCATGGGGTTGTTGTGGTCAAAGTGGTGCACCTGGCACTTGGATTTGTTGAATGTCATCATATTGGACTCTGCTCATCTGTCCAGTTGGTTGAGGTCATTCTGCAGAGCCCTTCTGCCCTCTAACTGATCAACATCTGCTCCCAACTTGGTGTCATCTGCAAATTTGCTGATGACTGTCTTAATCCCCTCATCCAAATCCAAATCCCTCATCCATTCCCTCCCTGAGCAGCTGCTGTCTGGGCAAGGAGCAAAGGTTTTATCTTTGTTGGGTCACATCAAGGGGGACAAGATTTAGTTTCTTACAGACCTGTTCCCACAGGAATTTCATCAGGATTCAGTGTACCATAACTACCATAAATTATTTCTCTTGCAGCAAACTCTCTCAAACACTTGATTGCCTCATCAATTCTAGACCACTTTTGTCAGTTCTAAGGCAAATCATCCCTGGATGGATACCTCATCAGCACAGCAAATAAAAAGGCATGCACACAGGGAATCTTTACTAATGGATCTCACTATATACTTACCAATTCCAGAATCTTTTGCAAGTGATCTCAATTCTTTTGCTGAATTGTCGTTTTCTTCCAAAGCAGGAGCACTTGTGTCATAGCACCTTCCCAATCAACTCATTACTCATTTAGTTTCTCCTCCTACATGCCTTCCTTCCTTCCTTCCTGGGTGCATCAACCATCTGTATATGATCATCTTCATCTTCCTCTTTCTCAGGGTTCCCTACTAGAAGCTTCTGTAGGATCCCCTTAAGTTGTTTCCTGATCTCTCTGAATCCTTACCCCTTTTTGCATCTTTATCATCTATTGATGGCTTCAGCAATATCACTAAGACTAGCTTTCTCTTCCTCCTCATCTGCTTCCCCAGATGTACCTGAATCACCTTAATCACTGTCTCCTTTCTTGGCTTGCTTTTTTGTTTGCAATGCAGCAAGTAAATCTAGCCTTAGAAGTGTCCTCTAATGGATCATCCTAGACTGGTTTATATGTCTTTGACTTTTCTTTACATGGAGTTGGAATTGGAGTTAGACCAGATGGATCCTTTTCCACAGCAGCAACCAGGTTTGCAGACACTGGTGCTGCTTGGAAATTTGAAAATGGTTTGACAGAAGCAGAAGCGGCTGGCACAGAAACTGCATTAGTGGGTTTAGTGGCATTAGTGGTGCTAGTGGGCATGGGCTGAGTGGACCTCCCCATAGCTGCTGAAATTGCTTCCATTCCAGCCACTGCAGGCAGAAGCCTTTTTGCCTTGCTAATGGCATCAGCATCCGGCACCCTTCTACCATACATATTGTCTGAACAGCATTTTATGCAAAGTAGTTCTTCCACCTCATGCCTATGAGCGATCTACTGTATACGCCATCGCTCACAGCTGCAGATACCGCCCTCATCTGTTGTGAAGGGGCTGTCAGCGAAACTGCCAGTGCTGCTGCCTTTACAGGCACAGCCTGGCTTGCTGCCACTTTTGCAAAGACTGCTGGCATTGGAGTTGCCACTGCCAGTGGTGCTGCTTTTGCTACCAGCTGCCCTCCAGCCCCTGACATTGTTTTTTTGCCAGCACTGCTGACACTTTTGTTGTGGTTCAAAGCAGTTTCCCAATTAACTCCTGCCCGCAGAAAAGGTAAAAACTTGCCTGGCTTTATGTTTCTCTCTCCACAATGCTATAGCCAATCCTAATATAGTAACAAAAGACAACAAATGTAGGCACAATGAACAGACAATTGTAAAGTCATAGAATCATAGAATCAACAAGGTTGGAAAAGACCTCAAAGATCATCAAGTCCAACCTGTCACCCAAGACCTCATGTCTACTAGACCATGGCACCAAGTGCCACGTCAAATCCCCTCTTGAACACCTCTAGGGTCAGCGACTCCACCACCTCTCTGGGCAGCCCATTCCAATGGCTAACTCTCTCTGTGAAGAACTTTCTCCTCACCTAGGGTCTGAAAATTCAAATCACTCTCAGTTATGGGGACTGTAAATTCAAGAAACGCAGGTAGAATATGTACAGAAAACTTATCATATCACCCATAACTTACAAAACCAAGGCAATAATAACCAAAAACCTCCAAACATTGCTTTCACTGAATTTCACTGCTTCATTTGGGCTTCCTTAATCTGAGCACAACCCCACCTTGGGTGCCAATTACAAAATGTAGTGGGTTGAAATTATGCCCCAACTAATTTGGTGTACTACCCCCAAAATAAATCACCAAACTAGCTCAGTTTGGGATGGAAGCAAATGAAGTTATATTTACAGGGAAACTAAAATCTAGAAATATGAAATGCAATTAATACATAGAAAATATACAATGTATGTACAATATATATATATTAACAATTTATAAACAACACACAAGGTCTTCAGACCTCTCGGATGGATCCGGGGGGGTCGTTCACCTCCTCCCCCACTCCCTCCCTCTTACCATTACCTCATGCTGTAGTCAAAACAGGGATACCCCGGCAAGGCCATGGAAGAGAGAGAGACAACCAGAAGCAACAGAAGAGAAAAAATAACTGTTCTGCCACTATTCTATATCCTCCTTAGCAAGCCAATGAATTATATAAACCTTATTATTTTCCTTTTGTATCCAAAAGTAATAATTTTACTTTCAGTCTTTGCAGTCAGGAACTAGGCTGAAGTTCCCTCTTCAAACTGTAACATATGTTCTGGGTATTTTTTGTTGTTTGGTTTGGTTTGGTTTGTGGTTTGTTTTATTTTTATTATTATTATCATCATCATTATCATGATTATTATAATCATTATTATTATTATTATTATTATTATTATTATGAAGGAGAAAATATCTCCCCCTCTACTCAGCTCTGGTGAGACCCCACCTGGAGTACTGCGTCCAGTTCTGGAGCCCCTATTACAAGAGAGATATGGATGTGCTGGGACGTGTCAGGAGAAGGGCCACGAGGATGATCAGAGGGCTGGAGCACCTCTCCTATGATGACAGACTGAAAGAGTTGGGGCTGTTCAGTCTGGAGAAGAGAAGGCTCTGAGGTAACCTAATTGTGGCCTTCCAGTAACTGAAGGGGGCCTACAAGAAGGCTGGGGAGGGACTTCTCAGGATATCAGGTAGTTTCTTAACTGGCACATTTTAACAGAGCCTGTCAGATATGAATTTGAATACTTGATGATCTCGATCTTCTTTACTTCTAGGTGCAGTAGAAAGCACATCTCTGGGAAATAGCATTCAAAACAATACACTTATCTTGATTTGCAGAAGTTAAAATGAGTTTACCTCTTAGTCTTTTTAATATTGTTGTACTTCTACCTCTCTGCTTTCCACTTACGTGACCAGGAGAGATTTTGATCACTTTCTGAAGGTTTGTTGTGGTAGCAGACTCTCAGATGGTTGGGCATTCTGAGCTGGGAGGAAGTGCTATCTCTAAACTACTGAAATAATAATCTTTCTTTAAGGATTAATAAGCAGATCTGATAAAGCTAAAAATAGTACCAAATAAATTCACAACCACTAAATGGGATTTGCTGCCTATGCAAATGGGACAGAATAGAAAACCCGAGCATGTTCTGAAAATAACTAAGATGTGTTTTTCATCACTACTTACCAAATGTTTGCCCTTCTTCAGTTTGTTCAGCATCTCTGTCATTAATTGTGAAGGTATTTGGTGCACATGAGTCCAGAATTTTTTAAAATATAACTATCTGCAGATGATGTGTCCAGACCCAATTGCTATCCCAAATCTTTCTATTAATATGTCTAGCATGAAGTGCAACTTGTGTGGGCTGCAGAAACTGGAATCTCCTCATTTACTTTATATTTGTTATCTTAAACACAAGATTTCTCTCTTTTGATTAGGTTTGTGATGTCTAGGCTTACTTGCTTTTCCTAAAGATCAACTATCCTATTCAGTACAAAACAGTGAGAAATGTAATTGTAGTCTGACAATTATTTTTACAGTCACTTTGAAAGATTTCTTTTCTTTAATGACTTGGGCATGTTCATGTATAATCATAGGATATTGATCCTAACAAGAGAAATTAAAAGAAACTGACACATCTTCTTAACTCTGATTAATTTGAATCTATGTTTCAAAAAACCTGAAATAAACCAGGAGAAAAAAAAAGAAGAAAAAGAAGAAAAGAAACACAAAAGAAAGAGAGGAAAAAAATAGGAAGTAAGGAGAAAGTGAATGTCTGCATAGTCTTCCAATTTTTTGAGACAGTTGAAACCATTTATTAAATAGCTATGAAAACCAGGCTGCCTGCAAAGAAAAACACAACTTTATATAAAGTCTCATCTCACTTAAGGGAGGAAGTGGTAGCAGCTAGTAAAAAAAGTGTACAAAAAAAGGAAGACATGTAACATGACAAAAATGATAGAGGGAAAGGAATGATATTAAGTGACACCTCTGGGAAGGCTCAGTATAAGAAAAAGATGGAATACATCAGGTACAAAGAAAGCTTTGCAGTGAAAAAACACCACTACCAAATGGAGATAGCAAACGTTTCATAATGACACTGAAAAGACAGAATAGATAAGTGAAGTCCTTCGTTAAACATTCCTCATTGGAAAGAACCAGAATGAAGTCCTTGTATGTCATCAAGATGTTGGCATGCTTAGAGTAGTCACTATGTGAAGAAGCTAGCAAATAGATTACACACAGGGCCAGAAAGAGATTCTCAACGAGAGTCAAAAGCTGTTTATATTTACAATTATAGTCAATTAATAAATATTAAGCACTAAGAAAGTTCCATGAAAACTGCAACCCTTTTCATGAGCAGTTTGGTAGGTTGCAAAGTATTTTATAAAGAGCAATTTGAATGCAAAAAACCTGTGAGTCCCACCCAAGTTAATGTAAATGAGGCTGGAATGAACAGTAAAAAGTTCTGATAAGCAAA
Organism: Colaptes auratus; assembly: GCA_015227895.2. Taxonomy (NCBI): domain Eukaryota; kingdom Metazoa; phylum Chordata; class Aves; order Piciformes; family Picidae; genus Colaptes; species Colaptes auratus. Next base: position 48,264,262 of record CM026897.1, on the reverse strand, counting down.
ATCAGAACATACAAACCAAGGGGTTGGACTAAAGCATATATTCAATACAAGAAATAACGAACATTCAATCAACGATGGCCTCTAAAATGTTTTACTGAAGAGCAAGTAGTCACCTTGAGTCCTGAAGCAATACAGGGTAAAGAGGGTGAGTAAGTCCTTTTACCTGACCTGCAAATGGTAGCGCTGTGGCTGCTACACCTATCTGCAATAATAGGGCAAGCAATACTGTTGTCCTGTAAGAATTCAAAGGTAAACTTCTAAATAAAAATAAAAAAAAATCTTTAAGGAAGAAAATTTTGATACACTTTAAATTCATGGCAAATTTAGAGAGCGTGACCTCTTTATTAAGTATACATATTGAAAAGTATTATGAAAATGTCTGTAAGCTGAAGCTGGGAAAAGTAAATTAAAAGAAAAATCATTTTTTAAACATTAGTGTTATTAATAACCAACCCAAAGAGAATAGGTTCTTCAACTTCTGTATTCAAGCAAACCAGGAATTGTTTCTTGAAGCTATTCTTCCATTAAATGCAAAAATTATCTTAAAATCAAAAGAGGAATACCTTAATACAATTAATTAACTGTCATAATTGGAGTTCAAACCAGACTGATACCAGGCCATGTTACTTAGGACCTTTGCCACTGTTTGTGGGCATGTAATGCTTGAATTCCTTCTGCTATTGTTTCCATGGTATCTCTGAGGACTGAATTACTGATAAACACGTGTGACAGAAAGGGGTTAATTTGTGTCTGATCAGAAGTACCCATCTGCCTGATAAGAAAGGCCAAAGCTATGAAAAACAAGAATCTGCAAGTTCCTGTTTTTATAAACAAAGTAGGGCTAGGAATTTATTGTTTTGCTTTCCAATTACAAATACCCTCCAAACACTTTGTAGAGGGCAAATGGACCTGGAGAAAGATGAGAAGAAAGGCAATTGCTGGGCAGGGGGTGTCATGACCCCCAAGTGGGCTGTGCACATAAGCAATAGGGAATGTAGGTTATGTAACATGATTGCTTATTGGGGAAGGGCTTTTGCCCCCAAAGCCCAGCATCCTGTGGCCTCTTGGCCTGACATCACAGGACACTGGCCCCATTTAACATTGGGTATATCCAAAGGAGAGGTGGGTTTTTTTGCAGCTGCAACAATCCTCCATTGAGCAGTGGGGTTGCCCACTGGGATTTGGGCTCTGGCCACCCCCTGCTATTTTGAAATCTCTGGAGCTGTGGTAATGTGTCTAGTTTTGTGCCTAGTTTTCTATTTGTGCCTCTCCGGGACTGTGGGTAATGCAAGTCTAGCTTTTGGATTGTGCTTTGCTTTCTGTTTTGCAATGCTTTAACATAACCTTGTCTGCTTTTCCATAAAGGCACGCTGTGCCCTCATGGCACCTGGGGTAAGCTGTGCTAATTCCTGAACCAAAGAACCCACTAAAACAACAGGGTGCAAAGGAATAGGTAGACATGGTAATGGTAGAAGTGATAGAAGCAGGGATTAGAGGTTTTGTTTCTAGACAGTTTAATTCTATACTTAAAGAAGTTTTCCTTTCTGAAACTAAACGGATTGATGGATATTTGAACTCTGTCTTTCAAAGTGAACTATGCATTTTCACCAAGTTTCTTTTTAAAGCATGTATTTCTGTTTGAGAGGCTCAGAGCTTTTATCTTAAACTTTGATTTACTTTTTTATTGTTTCAGCAATCTACTGAAAGAGCAGCTAAGTATTTCCTCAACTCCATCTGGGCTTCATTAAAAAAAAAAAATTTTTTTTTTCTTTCTTCATCAGACTGTTCGCACTTCAGGTGAAGTTTGTGCAGGTGAAAACTCTGTGTGTGTATGCTGAAAGCTCATTAGGGTTCTTTACAGAGGTTATTTTAACACCTTCTCTGGAGAAAATGTACCTAGCTGTTCAAAATCACTCTTTCATTACCTGAAGGTTGTGCTGTTTGCTTCCAACTTTCTTGAAACCAGAATGTGTCCTTTTGTGGTGGGTTGACCTTGGCTTGCTGCCAGACCCCCACCCAGCTGCTCTCTCACTATATGTCCTCAAAAGGGCAGGGTGGGGGGAAATAAGATGGACTGAGATAAAGTTAGGGAGGTCACTCAAAAATTACCCTCACAAGAAAAACATACTTGGCTTATGGAAAATTAATTTGATTTATTGCCATTTAAAAATAGACCTGAGTGAGTAATAAAGACAGAAACTTAATCACCTTCCCTCTACCTCTCCCGTTTTCCAAGCACTATGAGAATATGAGGAACAGGGGGTTACATCCTGTCCCTAAGAGTTCCTCTCCATTGCTTCTTCCTCCTCAAATTTTTCTCCTGCTCCAGAGTGCAATCCCTCCTACAGGCTGTTGTTCTTCAGGAGCAAAGCCCGCTTGATTCTGTGAGATCCTTCATGGGCATCACTGTAGATACCTACTCTGAAATGGTCCTCTCCATGGGCTTCAGGGAAATAGGTGCTCCACTGTGCCTTCCTACAGATGTTGCAGGGAATCTCTGCTCCAGCTCTTCCTCTTGCCTTCTAAATCTCAGACCATGGTGTTTTCAGACCTGTTTCTCAGACTTTTTCCCCTCCTTTTTTCACTGCACATGCAGGGGTTTTTGCTCTTTCTTATATGTATTTTCTCCAAGGTGTTGCCAACTTGGCTCAGTTGTACCCTGTGGTGGATTGGCTATAGCCATCTCTTTCATGGACCAGGCAGCCACAAGCCACAGGAAACTCTTGCAGCTGCCTCCTGCAATACCTACAACCAGTACAGTATCCTTGTAATTTTTCCTCTTCTGATCTATTTTTAAGATTAGAATCATAGAATTATTTCTTTTGGAAAAAATCTTTGAGATCTTTAAAGAGTTAGGATCTTTAAGATCGTTTAAGAAGAGTCAGGAACACCTATTAAACAGTACTGAAGGGCAAATACCCACTGTAGCCTTCCACCTCCAGACTGAAGGCAATAACCTAAGGGAAAGAAGGGAGTGGAGGCAAGTCCATGGTCAAAGCAGGAAACAAACTCCTGCCTTGCCCCCCTCCCACCTCCCCTCAACAGCAGAGAGTGGCAACAAGTTCCCACCTGGTGTGGCAGGGAGTGTTGCTTCAGTTATTCCCGCAACCCCCCAGATGTCCAATATAAAGACCTGACTCACTTCAAAGGGAAGTCTGCTGTCTCCTTGAGGCCTGGGTTAATGATGTGGTAAGAAGGCTTCCTACCCTGGTACAGTCCACAGATTACTACCCATTATTACCCTTCCAAATAGGTAATGACAACCTTGAAAAAAGGAACCTGAGGGCTATCTAAAGAGACTTCAGGGCCTTGCATCAACTGGTCAAGTGAGTGGGAGCACAGGTAGTGTTCTCTTTTATCCTCCCAGCTGCAGGGACCAGCCCAGAAAGACTGAGGAGGACTCATCAGATCAATTTTTGGCTTGGAGCCTGGTGCCTCCAACTGGACTTCGGGGTTTCTGACCATGTGTCACCTCACATGATGCCAGATCTGCTGGCAGCAGATGGGGGTGCATTTCTCTTTCAAAGGAGGAGAAGGTTTATATTGCAGGGGTTGGCTGAGCTCGTTAATCAAGCTTTAAACTAGACTCAAAGTGGGGGGATGGGGAAGGGAGAAACCAGGCTCACTGGAAACAAGTCTGGGCTGTGTGAGAGGTGGTATGCCAGCTCCACTGCTACTTCAAGGGAGGCAGGGGATAATAAGCCATGTATTGGGGAAGATGCAACAACCAACAAAGAAACACAGCACATGCAGGGCTCAGTGGTAGTTTGGTGGCCATGGAGGTGGCCAGGAGCAGTTGGACAGCAGGAGTAAAAACTAGTGGATTAGCTCCCTCTCTGAAATGCTTATATACCAATGCATAGAGCATGGGGAATAAGCAGTAGGAGTTGGAGATCTGTATTAGGCTGCACAACTATGATGTAATTGGAACCACTGAAACATTGTGGGACAACTCCCACAACAGGAGTGTTGTCATGGATGGCTAGGTACTGCTTAGGAAAGATAGACCAACAAGGCAAGGTGGCAGTGTTGCTCTCTACGTGCAAGAGCAACTGGAATGTGCCGAGTTCCATCTGGGGGGAGGTAGAACAGGTAGAAAGCTTAGGGGTAAGGATTAAAGGATGTGGAAAGGGAGGTGGAACTGTTTTGGGGGTCTACTACAGACCACCAAATCAAGCAGAAGATGCTGATGAGGCCTTCTACAGTCAACAGGAGGTAGCCTCTAACACATACTCCTTGGTATTCATGGGTGTCTTCAACCACCCTGATATTTGCTGGAAAACCCACAAAGCCAGGCACAGCCAATCCAAAAGGCTCTTGCAGTGTGTGAATGCAGGTAGTGGAGGAGCCAACAAGAAAAGGTGCACTGATGGACCTTGTATTAACTAATAAAGAAGGACTGGTTGGGGAACATTAAGGCTGGGAGCAGCCTTGACCACAGTGATCATGACATTGTGGAGTTCAGTATTATACAGGGTAGAAGCAGGGCATTAAGTAGGATTACAACCCTGGAGTTCTGCAGGGCTGACTTTGCACTCCTCTGATATATACTTGCAGGAATCCCATGGGCTAAGACTCTGGAGGGTAAAGGAGCCTGATAAAGTAGGACATTTTTAAATGCTGCTTTCTCCAAGCCCAAGATAGGTGTGTTCTCTTAAGTGAAAAAATGGGGTAGGCATGTGTGACAGTTTTAGGCTGTGCCTTTAAGAAGAGATAGTTACTGAAACAACCTAGCTGAATGTTTTGGTGTAAAAAGGAAAACAAAGATAATTCTAAACAAATTTCATTGGTAGATTGGTAGCAATGTAACTATAAGGATTTATAGTTTTAGTTCAGTCTGTGCAGTCAATCTGGACAGCTGTTTTCCTTCTGTCCTTGCTGAAGCTGACCTTGGACTAATGAGATAAGAAACTAATGTTTTTTTCTTCCCTTAACAACTGCTCTGAACCAACAGAATTTCCCTTAATATCCATTTCTCTCTCTTTAATCCTTTCTGGGAAAAAAGGAGGAAGGGGGAGAATAGGGTTTTGGGGGAAACCCTCCTCTATCAAGGTGGGGGGGAGTTTTCTGTGTTAAGTTCTTTCCTGTATATTTTTGCATATACTATATATTGTGTATATATTCGTTGCATTTCATTCTGCTTGTAAAATACAGCTCTCTTCCATTTTGCTTCTCTGCCTGAGTTAGCTGAGGTCTGTGTGTGGGGGGAGAATTGAACTTTCTCACTAACACAGCATGCCAGGATACCTGCATGGAAGAGCAAAGAGCCTCTGAAGGAAGTCTCATGGAAGAAAGCTACTTACACTTCATGGAAGAAGGGACTTGTCACAACTGAGAACTATAGAGTAGTTGCTAGGGCATGTAGAAAGGCAACAAGGAATGTCAAAGGCCTCTTGGAGGTAAAACTGGCAGAGCAAGTAAGAGAACAAGAAAGGCTTCTTCAGATATATCAGTAGGAGAAGGAAGAATAGGGAAGGTGTGGTCCCACCACTAAATGAGGAGGCAGCCCTGATAATTGAGGATACAGAAAAGTCAGAGTTGCTGAATGTCTTATTTGCTTTAGTCTTTACTCTTAAGACTGAACTCCCCTATGAAGTCCAGACCCTGGATGAAGGAGAAGACGGGAGGAGGGAGGACTCTCCAGTAGTGAATGAAGGCTGGGTTAGGCATCAGTTGCATAAATTTAATATTCACAAGTCTGTGGGATCTGGTGAGATGCACACAAGACTGTTGAGAGAGCTGGCTGATGTTGTTGCTGGAGAAGAAAACTGAAGGACAAGGACAAAACCTGTTATAGTAAGTGAATCATGTATCCCCAGCTATGCGGTGGGTTGAAATTTCCCCCCCCCCCAACATTAACTTTGGCCAGACCGGGTCAGTTGGAAGCAAATGAAAGCTGTATTTCCAGACAAAACTGCAATCTACAATAGAATGCAATGTATAGGTAGAAAATACACACTATTTACAATATTTA
>CM026897.1:48119612-48242613 GCA_015227895.2 Colaptes auratus | reverse complement strand
GTCACTAAGGCACCCACCTTGTTCAGCAGTGGGCCTATATTGCCCTTTGTAAGAGACTAAATCTTGTCTCTCTTAATGTGAATTAACACAGATAAAATCACCTTTTCTCCCAGACAACAGAAATGGATAATGGACAGATGCCACTGGATAACAACATGGTGGAAGCACAGACAGATCATCTCTACCTTTCCGCTACCCCAGAAAGGGAGGATGATGGAAAGGAGAATGGATTCACCACCTAGCATGCTTTGGGTACAATACCTGGACACATACCTAAAAAACCCCTGTAACTAAAACACTATATAAAAGCACTGAGAGATGGCTACTCAAGAGAAGAAAATACATGGAGAGAAAAGGACAGACACAGAAGAAAAGACTTCACCATTGTGGTAGATTGAAAATTCCCTCCCGGCAGGAAATTGCCAGACCAGCCCAGTAGGAAGCAAATGAAGCTGTATTTGCAAGCAAAACTAAAATCTACAATAAAATGCAATCAATATGTACAAAATATACAATATTTACAATATTGACTGGTATTTGCAATTAATAAACAGCAGAAGAATTGCCCTGGCCCAAAACCAGAAGAGCTAATAGCTTCCCACTCCTCAACCCCTTCCCTCTACTCCCCTGGACACAAAAGGACAAGATGTCATAACATCTTCATAGCCAGCTCAGAACTGGCTCATTCTCTCCTCTAAGATAATTTTTTCTTACATGCCTAATTTCCTGTCTGGGTGCATTAGCCGACTATGTGTCCTCCTCATCATCCCCATCTTCTTGAAGCTGCTGTCCCCATAATCCTGTTGCTACACTCTGTAGGACCTTTTTAGTTCAGGAGCACCTCCATTAGCTCCTAACTTACCAGAATCCATATCCTGTCCTGCATCTCCACCGTCAACTGAGGACCTCAGTAATTCAGCTATATCTCTAAGGCAGACTTTGTTGTCAGAAGGATCCTTTTTAAAAGAAGGTCCTTGATCAGCAGAAGGATCTTCTACAGCAGAAGGATCCTGGCATTCTTCTGCATCTCCCCTTGTGTCTGCCCCTTTTGTTCAAAACAGCAATCTGCTTAACTGGAGCTGCTTTTAAATTTACAGCATGATCAGTAGAAGGGATTTGTACAGAAACAGCATAACTGGGTGTCTTTGGGACCCTGCTGCTGGTCTCACTCCTGTTCCAGCCACTGAGGGCAGAAAAAACTTTGCCTGATTAATGGCTGCTGGCTGTGAAGCAGTGGCCACCATTTTAGGTGCTGGTGAAGCATCTGCCACTAGTGTGAGCTGTGGCTGCCCCTCCCACTGGCTCAGCACCAGAACTGCCGCCATTTAGAACTGCTTACCCATTAACTCCTGCCTGCTTGCTGCTGTCTGTTTGTCCTGTCTCTGTATCTTCCTCGTCCCTAGAAATTTCTGCATTAGAACCAGACCTTCTACATCTCCTTCTGCGTTAAAGATGGACAGGTTACTAGCTGTACGCCTCTTTCTGTACAGTGCTTTCAATAGACATACATTTATTGTCACCAATAGCAGAATCATGCATAGCAAATATATAATTTTGGGATCCCAGCTGCTTACATAGGTCTCTGTATCTGAAATTCTAAATTAATAAATTTCTGCAGGAACACTTTGTCACATTATTATATTTTCTTTAACCAAATAAATCCTAGGCAGTGATCTTAAGCATTTTCAGCTTGTATTTAAACCAAAGGAACATCTTATATGCTAAATATCTACTTATTTTATCAGTCATTTCAGACACACACCATTTGTACAACATTACAGTTAGAGTAGAATATACCAAATGCCACAAAGCACAAAACAGCTTCATTTTGCTTCCTTAACCTGAGCAGGAGTTAATCAATCAAGCGATTGCCCCACATTGAAGAGGTTATCAATTATTTTTTGTAATGTGGTGGGTTGAAATCCACCCCCCCCACATTAACATTGTCAGAATAACTCAGTTGGAAGCAAATGGAAGCTGTATTCACAGGCAGAACTACAATCTACAATGCAATGCAATGAAAATGTACAAAATATACAGTATTTACAATATTTACAATTAACAAACAACATGAAAATCCCCCCAGGTCAGAGACCAGGGAAACTGTCCCTCTGTCACCTCCCTGTCCACAAGGGAGAAAGGAGCAGAGAAAAAGTAGCAGTTACACTTAAAACAAAATAATGCAGCCAAGGTCAGCAGAAGCAGATTTATTTTCCATGAGTGAAGTGAGCAGAGAAGGCCCCAGAAGAAGAAAGAATGGTTTTGATGCAGCTAATATTATAGCAGATATTTGCCCAATGAAATCGTTTAGTATTATCTTTAGTTTTCCTTTTTACACCCCATAGTGATTTATTTTCTGCCCAAAATCTGTAACAAATTTTAAAGGCATAGCCTAAAACTACCACACAAGAGAAAGAGCAGATAATTATTTTTGTTAGTACTTAGCCAAAACAAAGCAATGCCGAGGTCAGAAAAGCCAGCCATAAGTAAATTAGTGCCTCCCAGAGTGAAGAAACCAAAAGAGTGAGAAAGATAATATATACAACCCCACTTTGTTGATAGTGTGTCCAATGGGATTGTTTACAGCTTATCATTATTTTTCTTTTGACACCCAATGGCACTTTATTTACATTCTACCACTTTCTGTTCAAGATCTGTGGAAAATTTTAAAGGTACACCTAAAACTACTACAACGGTCTAGCCTGGAGGCAGCAGACCGGGAAGAACCCTCTCTCCATGTCCTAAGTTCTGCCTGCTGCAACTCATAGAGAAAAGACATCTTTACTGAAGACACCACACGTTGGTGGCTACTCAGAGAAGGATTTGGACTTTGGGGTCTTTCCCTTCCCTCCTCCAGGGAGGACAGCACAAACCAACAAAGATGACATCTCCTCCAAGCCAAAGCAGAAGCACCCTTTCTTGGACCTAGACTGTCAAGGGGGGCAAGGGGGTGTGATGTGGTAATACAATGCCTTTACTGCTCTCTCTCTTTCTCCATTTCTTCCCTTTCTCTCTCCCTTCTTCTGTTCTGTCCACTTTATTCTGTTAATAAATTGCCTCACTGTTGGCCTTGTTTGTGCCTCTAATTTCATATCACAGGAACGTTCAAAAAGAACAAAGTCTCTTTCCTGAAATGTATTTGAAGAAGCCCTTTTGTTTTCCTTGATTTCCCCTGCAAGGCTGAATTCCAAGCTTTCCTAGTTGCCTCCCTACATCTGAAGGATTGAATTTGGGGAGCAGAACTTCAAGCACTGCTCAGCTGATAGAAGGAAATGTTTTAGCCCTTGGGGGGCATAAACCCTGGGAATAGAGTGCATCTGTGTAGAGGGATAAAAACATTTAGCTGACTACCAACAACCACTGTGACTCAGGGATGTTACACAAGGACCTGAAAACAGGAGCTCGTAAGCATTGCAACAGAGTCTTTTGTCTTCTGTCTGAACTTAGATAAGAGATGTGTGTTCATTTGTCTTTTGTCTAACACCTGTCTGAGCCTTGCTAAGAGATGTATGTTCTGTGGTATTTTCTCAGCAGCCAATCATGAGTCTGTAACTGTTGCATGGACGTATCTAATAACCTATCACAAGTTGCTTTTGATTATGTTAGTGTGAAAGTTTTAGGCTGTGCCTTTAAGAAAAGGACAGCTACAGAATACTCTAGCTGAATGTTTTGGTGTAAAAAGGAAAACAAAGATAATTCTAAATGAATTTCATTGGTAGATCAGTAGGAATGTAACTTTAAGCATTTAGTCTGAGTTCAGCCTGTTCAGCTGTTTTTCTCTTCAGTTTTTGGTTGATGCTGACCTTGGACTTATGAGATAAGAAAACTAATTTTTTTTTTCCTTAACAACTGTTTTGAGCTAACAAAATTTCCCTTAATATCCATTTTCTCTCTTTAATACTCTTTGGGAAAAGGGCAGGAAGGTTTAAAAGGGGTTTGGGGGGGAACCTGGAGGGGGAATTCTCTTCTGGAGGGAGTTTCTGTGTTATGTTCTTTCCTGTATATTTTTCTATATACTGTAAATACTGTATATTCTGTATATATTAATTGCATTTCATTCTGCTTGTAAATACAGCCTTCTTCATTGGCTTCTCCAACTGAGTTAGCTGTGGTTTGTGTGGTGGGAGGATTGAACTTTCACACTACCACAGTTAGCCTATATAAAGAAAAGACGTTGTACAACGAAGTAGACACTTTGCTTGCATCAAGCTGCGTCCCATCTCTCAATCGCAGTATACATCCTCTATACATGAAAAAAGTATTATAGTCCTCCCCAGTGGCCAGCCCCTTCTTCCGTTATCTATAGATTCTCTTCTTCCGCTTGAGTTGGTTCAGCAGTTTCCTGCTTAACCATACAGGTCTCCTGGCTCCCTTTCTTGATTTCCTATTTGTTGGAGTGCTCTGATCCTGAGCTTGGAAGAAGTGGATTTTGAATATTAACCCACTATCATGGGCCCCCTTTCCTTCTAGTACCCTGTCCCATGAGATTTCCCCTAGCAATTGCTTGAAAAGGCCAAAGTTGGCCCTCCTGAAGTCCAAAGTTTTGATCCTGATTGGTATTCTGTTCCTACCACACAAGATCCTGAACTCCACCATCTCATGATTGCTACAGCTATCCCTCAACCTTCACTACTTCAACCAGACCCTCCTTGTTAGTGAGTATCAGGTCTAGTAGTGCTCCTCTCCTAGTTGGCTCATCCACCATTTGCATCAAGAAGTTATCATCAATGCACTGGAGGAACCTCCTGCACTGTGGATGGAAGGCCCCATGAGAACCAGGGCCTGTGAGTGTGGTGCTGCTGTCAGCTGCCTGTAGAAGGCCTCATCAACTTCCTCATCCTGATCAGGTGGTCTGTAATAAACACCCACAACAGTATCACCCATGCTGGCCTGCTCCTTAATTCACAGCCACAAACTCTCAACTCACCCCTCATGCACTGCTGGACAGAACTCAATACATTCTAGATGCTCCCTCACATAAAGAGCAACTCCACCACCTCACTTTTTTGACCTGATTTTCCTAAAAAAGGACATAGCCATCCCTGACCACATTCCAGTCATGTGAGCTGTCCCACCTTGTCTCTGTAATTGCCACTAAGTCATAACCCCTTGACTGAACATGGATTTCTAACTCATTCTGTTTATTCCTATTGCTGTATGTGTTTGTGTACAGGTATTGCAGGGAGCAAGCTGAGCGTGCCGTTTCTACCATTGGTCCTGGTGTCCTACAAAACCAGTCATTATTGTGGGGGACTGTGATGAATCTGTGGACCTTCTGAAGATCTCTGGTGAGGAGTTCAGTATTGAAAACCTTACTGTGTTCCCATGAGAAGCTGGAAATTCCCTGGACTGGATGTTGGAGGATGAGAAACCGCAAGATAAGATAGGAGGCCACTTGGACTAGCTTAACAAGTAACTATAGCAATGTTATCACTAACCCATAAGAATCTTGAGTTTGTTAACCAATCACATGCAGCCACACTAACAAGATAGATACAAATATGAGTTACTTGCAGGAATAAACGGCGTCTTTTTTCTTTCTCTATACTCTGCTTGTGTTTTATCTTCCTTGCTTTGGCCATTACCCTATCCCTATATGGCAACAATTATCAAAGAATGCAAAGCCCTGCCTGTAGCACCCGTCTTGAAACCAGGCATTTATGGACTGGATTCTTCCTTCCATATCATGGCTGGGTACTGGAAGTAGGGAAGAGAAAATAACTTGCACCTCAGACTCTTTCACCAACTATCCCAAGGCCTTGAAATCTGTCTTCATTTCCCCCAGACTACAGGATGCACTTTCCTCCCTATCTGTCTGGAATATCAGTACTGGATAATTGCCATGTGACTGCTCCATGCTGGGGAGTTCTTTAGTGATATCCCTGATTCTGGCTCCAGGAAGACTGCCAACTTGCCTATGTTGAGGGTCAACCCTGCATATTGGGCCCTCTGCTCCTGCCAGGAGAAAGTCTTCAACAACCAGAATTCTTCTCTCCTTCCTGGTGGAAGAGGGTGCAATGTGCACTCAAGCCCTGCCACTGCCATGAGCCCTCCACCACTCACCCTCTTCATTTAAACTTCTGTCTTTCACCTGACAGCTGTAGGACACAGGGGCTTCTTGATCCCAGCTCTCACCTTGCAGTGCTCCACATTTGTTGTGTAGGGGTAAATGGGAAGGTGAGGGAGACCAGGAAGGGGTTTGTCTGTCTCCCTGAGCAGGAACCCATATCTATTCCCCCCCTTTTCTTAGGCCACTTCCTTCTGTTTCTCAAAGAGCCACCACCTGCTGCCTTTGCAGGGTGTGATTCCACCAATCCATTTTATCTTCACATTTTCTGATTCTTCTCAGATGTTCCACCACCTCGCTCAGCAATTCACTGATCTGTTCACATATCAGACATGTATTTTCACTGCCTCCCTTTGGAGCAAGTGCCAGGAGAAGGCACTCCCTGTAGCTGGACAGCCACACTACCATCTCTTTGCACAGGAGCTCAGCCTGAGTTGCCACATTCCTCCTGGCAGTGGCTTTTTAGCTGTGTTATAAACCATGTTGGGTCCTCCTCTGGGACTTCTTTCCTCCAGCTTCACTGGTTCCAGGGAACCTATAAGCTGAAGACAGCTGTGGCACCAGCTGGGCACAAACAAGCCCTGTTTGCTCACTCTGTGGGCAGCAACTAGTCCCTGAGGCTTCTTACAGTCTGAAGGATGATCAATGGCAGGTGGTGCTGGTTCCACTCTTGTTATCTCAGCAGCCCTGCTCACAATCTGGGATTTCCCTGCACATAGTGCTTTCCCTGGCTTCAAAAAAGCGCACCAAGAGCTTTTCCTGGGCTGTTTTTGCTTCAGATCCCTTCCCCAGTGCAGTCTTACCTGCCCTAAAGCTGGTCTCCACAGCAATAGTTTGTCCTCAACCTAAATTTGATAATAAGGTTGTGGCTGGATTTAAGCATAAATGCTGTATTTCTTTCTCTGTGAACAACCTGTCTGACTAAGGCAAAGCATTGACCAAGTTATAATGTTTCATAGAGTCATTTTAAATAAAATAAACCATTGCAGAAACACTGCATAAAGTGTCATAATCAGTTTAAGCAAAATTATTTTATTACGCGTAATTTTGTTTGTAGTCTCAAGATTAAGATAAACACAAAAACAAATATTCACACTTTGTTCTTAAAAAACATCACTAAACACCTAATTTCAATTTAACTTGCTCTGGATTTTGTGCAGCAGCATTCTTTTGGTCCTTATGCCTCTCTTATTCTTTCAATCCAATCTGCATACCACATGCTTTGCAATCTCTCTCGTTTCCATTTCAGCCTTCTAAGAACTGTTCCATCTAAGTATAGTGAGAATCCTACAACACATCCCCAAACCATGAAATTAACCCATAAGTGTTCTATGACATAGTGCATAGTGCAGGGAAAGAGTTCTTGCATAAGCTGATCAGTCAATACACACTTCCTAGAAGCTGTCTCTGTCCTGAAATTATGATAAAAGGTAAGTTCCTGAGTCAATGAGATAAAGGGGTTAATTACTATCAGTTTCATACTCTACTTAATGCTGGTTTTCTCATCAGCACTCTTTCTTCCTTATGCACACACTGCATTTCATGAATAACAGAAAAGATCAAATAAAGATGAAAAACTTTGGATGGAATCTTATCAGAACCACAAGAGTCTGAACTATATGTGCTCAGATACCTAAACCCCTTTGTCTGGTAGAGATAAGATTTAGAGTAATGGAGCAAAACTAGAAGTGGGTAACTGGATGTTAGGAAGAAGTTTTTCACTGTGAAAGTGGTGAGACACAGGAACAGGCTGCCCAGGGAGGTGGTGGAGGACCCCATCCCTGGAGGTTTTTAAGGCCAGACTGGATGGGGCTCTGAGCAACCTGATCTAGTGTGAGGTGCCCCTGTCCATGGCAGGGGGATTGGAACTGGATGATCTTTGGGGTCCCTTCCAACCCTGACAGTTCTGTGATTCAGTCTTCCAAAACAATGAAATAATTATGATCTTTAATAATGAAAAATAGTTTCCAGTACTTCTTTGCTATTTCATTGCTAAAAAAGTTACCTGTAATCATGCTCTTTAATTTATTTTTAATTTTCATTCTATTGAATAAACTCTGCAGGTATAGAATTCCATGGTTTATTGTGTGTAAGTGTAGGTATGTATGTCTATATGCATGTGTTATTCAGAACCCAAAATCACATGGAAAATTCTACTTTCTTAGCAGTTTTTGTTGTTGTTGGTAGGACTTTTTGGTACCAGGAGGTTGTAAAATGTTTTGGGCTACTTTCAGTTATCAAATCTAGATTCCACCTTAAAAATGTTCCATACTATACATTACATAGCCTGAGGTGCTGACTAGCTGCCAAATATCTATCAGAGAGTGATTTATGATATATGATATGTTTCTCAGCCCAAGTAGAGACTATTTAGTTGAAACATGAGAAAGGAGAGGCCTTGTGCTCTCACAACCATGATGACAAGTTTCTGTTCGGCTTTCTGAGGGAACTTACAGTACAAAATGTGCCAGATTTTACAACACTTAAACTTATGCAAGGAACAAAACTAAGTTCACTTAACCTCTGCTTTCTTTAGGTTTTGGTATTTTTTTTCTTTCCTCTTCTCTGATTTTTTATGTGTTTGGAATTCTTCGTACTGTAAAAAAAAATACAAGTTTTTCTTTTGTTGTTTTCAGGTTCTCTGAAATAGAATTGCAGCAGCTTGATTCTGAAAAATAAAATATTTTTTAATAGCTAATAGCTGCGTAAAGATATTTTTAAAATAAGGTTTCAGAATCACAATTTAAATTTTGCTTGTACCTTCAATTCTAACTAAAGCCTGCTTAATGATTTGTTATGTTTTTTGTTCTGAAAATAATTTTTCCCTGCAGCTGTGAAGAAGTACCTCTTCCATGTGGTTTTTGGGATCCACACTTTAATCTGCCTGGATAAAATACAATAATGCACTTTATGACGAAACAGGAAACTGTTAGCAGAAAACGGAACTTACTTTGCATGTTCTGAGACCTTGTAAGACCCTTAATCACAGGACCTTATTTGTGTATGATTCATTGAGGACATAGAAAGTTTCCATATATCTGATAAGCGCAGTATTTTTGGGGAAGCTGCATATCATAATGTGGACTTGAGAGGTCATCATATTCTGTCCATTGAGGCTGTTGGGATGAAAGATCAGGTTTTTGTGTTTGACACGCAGAGAGCAGACATTGTAGGGAATGAATATGTGCTAGTCTTCGACCATTAAGACAGAGAACAGGCCAAATAAACTGTTGCAGGTATGTCACTATTTACACAGGTTATTTTCATTGCTCAGTCAGAAATAAATCTGTGTGTAGTCAATTTGACTATTCAGTCGATAGCTGAAAAAAAAATCCCAGTCACCTCTTGTTATTGAGGTTGACTTTCCTTCCAGTTCCTGGGTAAATATGCTATTAGCAAATGTCCTCAAACTCACTTATTGGCCTAGTCCAGTTATATGCAAATCAAGAACTCAGGAAAGCCCCACTCCGAAGAATCCCTGAAAACAGATTTTTCCTGTGCTACCTACAAGTTCAGGCATAGCAAGCTGTTGTGGAGCAATGCAGCTGATTGTTTTATACAATAATACAATAATACAATACACCAGGTTGGAAGAGACCTTCAAGATCATCACGTCCAACCCATCAACCAATCCAACCCACCTAAATACAATACAGTACAATGTAATGTGGAAAACTGACTAATAACTATGAACCTGCCTAGAAGGTAAGTAACGTTTAGTCTGGGAACAAAAACACTGCATCTTTCAGAGCTGTGCAGCTATGTGACCTCACTGCATACATTTCCCAAAATTGTTAGTGTGATACTTTCCTACCTTAAATTGAATTTTGAGGTGTTCTGAAACATGCCTCAAATATTAACTTAGTTGTTTTTCACACATTGTAGTTTCACCCCTTTGGGGAAAAGAATGAAAAAAGGCACCCTGAATCTGAGCACACTCAATGCAATGTAAGAAGGTGGAGAATACCATGAGGAAAACGAACTTTCCAACACCTAAGGATGGATTGACAGAAAGAGGCATAAGTCCATGAACAGACTAATTCTCTATCCTGTGATTAGTTTGAATCTTTAGTCATGTTTTAGATTAATCCTCCGTCCTGGGTAGCTTTATAGTTAATACAGAGTAATAATGCTGCACAAAACACTGATTTCCAGCATTTTGCCTGAGTTGGTCTGGCAAAGTTAATGCTAGGGGGAAACTTCAACCCACCACAGCTTTATAATCAGAGTATTTTCAGTAACTGTTTGCAAAACCAAACCAAACCAAAACAGAAAGACAGAAGAGTCTTCAGGCCTCTCAACCTGGGGAATGCTGGTATTACCTCTTATTTTACTGACAATACTGAGAAGAGTTAGTTTTGCTTAAGAGAACATTGCAAGTTGTGTGGTATCTGATCATCAGACCACTTGGAGTATGAAAACTGTTGGAGGTTATGGGTTCACCAGAAACTTTTCCTCACATGGGAACAATTTGCAGCTCTTTTAGAATATAAACAACTCTATTAATGTTAAAATAATTGTTCAAGACATTTTCTTATGCTTGGTGATTCAGTATAAGTGCTGAGACTTGCAACTTGGCTAGTGGCTGCAGCAAACAAACATCCTGTCAAAATGTCTGGCACTCTGTGTTCCTGCATGATTGGCAGGAAACGGCATCTGGGGAAAGAGAGGATGGACATTACAAAAACTATAAACTTCTTTTCCCAAAGAAATAGCATGATACAAAACCAAAGGAGCCTTTTATTAAAATATTTGCTGTTAGATTAGCATGTTCTATTGGTAAGAGGGGAAGGGAGGTGGATAGGTTGTGATTGCTTAACACATAACTGGGGTTTAATGTAACTGACACATAACACATGTATTTGTTTTCTGGAAGGCTGTACATCAGCCACACTTTAGTATACACATCCACATCTTCCCAGCCCATTGGGTTTCATGTCCAGTAGACTGCATTGGAATTCCTACATTAGCTTGATCTCAGTAGATCTATCTTAACTATCATTAGGCAGTGCAGATGTCCTTCTGCTTATTTAGTCCATTACAGCTCAAACTGCAAGGCAGACCAGGCAGTTTTGTCTCAGTAATGCCATCCCAGTGGTTTGCAGAAGGTTTGCTTTAATCTGTGGGGTACTGTATGGAAGACCAGCTGGTCAAAGCTGGAGTGTGGGCACGCTGAACAAGCATGTTCCCCAGCTGCCTGAACACCATCCCGTCCCCAGTCACTATGAAACAATTAGTGCCGTGATAAATCCTGGAAGCTCCTAAGATGGGGGAGAAAAAAAGGACGTCTTTATAGGACTGCAGTCTTTCAACCTGAAAGCCTTCTGGCTGTCTCTGAAGCTTTCCTCCTGAAAAGAAGTCTGAAGCAATTAATGAGTTTTACACTTATGTAAAAACAACCACTTAACTAATTTATCTATCTATACAGCTGCTAACACAGGGAGACATGTCAGGAAGGACTGATAAATCAGACTGTATTTGAAGTGCAGTTAAAACTGGGAAGCAGAATTGTGGGTTTTTTTCATGTCTCTTCCAAGTAGGTGTTTCTAGAGATGTACCAAATGTAGAGATGTGACCCAAAAAGCACCTTCTGAAACCACTGAGGTAAATTTCAGACAGATGTTTAAAACCAAAACCAAACCCAACCAAACAAAAGGGATTCAAAACCTGCAAATGGTGAAAAGAGGTGTGGTGGTGAGTATGTGAATCATCTGTGTTGTCTTTGAAGGTGCTCAGCACAGGACATAGGAAAATCTGCAGAACTTGGATTTCTGTTCAATTTCATCCTGAATTCTTTGACAGTGGAATAAAAGAAAGAAGAATGTTACAACATCTAGATCTGCTTGCTGTAAACATATAAAGAAAATGAAAGAAGGTTCCAATAACCTTGGAGTGAGAAATAATATGCCAGTAAATTTGTTATTTGTTTAATTATGAAAGACTTTCTACTACTGTGAAGGTCTCTTGAATTAAAAAAAAGGTTTCTAATGTCAGCTTTGTGTCAGTGTGGAATACCATGTGACACATTTGCAGGAGCAATTGCTTCATATTAATAGTGATTCCAGCAAGGAGTATAATCACTTTTGGTAGCAAATTTGAATAACAGTAATAAAGCTGAGTTTCTGTTTATTGGTCAGAAATAAGAACACTTGCATTGCCTTGTAGTGATAGACCCAATGCAAACCAGAACCAGTGCAGGTGTAGAAGGGATGTTTATCTAGAGCGACTTGCTTTTCCCTGACTGAGGATCTATCAGCCACACAAGAGCTATTGTGCTTAAAAAAAACCCAAACCCAAAACCAAACCAAAACAAACAAAACCACAAAACCCCACAAACCAAACGATCAAACAACACCTCCCCCCCACCATAGATAAGATGAAAGATGTAGAGGAAAATCTGCAGAAGAACCAACAGTTTGAGCTTTATGGAAACTGCTGAAACACATCATCCCCTCGGACATAAGTATACTGCCATAATAAGGTACAACTTGGAAAATAATTGTATGACCTGTGATATGTCTGCTGTTCCTTTCTTGTGTACTTGAGGAGACTAGATGTCCATGGATCACTGTATACATTTATTCCCTTTATTGTAGGCAGATGTGCTAGGTGTTCTAGGTAGGTTATAGGGGATTGGGAGAAACCAGTAGGGCTATCTTTCCACTGTAAGTAATGTCTTAATCTATAAATAATGGATATGCAGCACAAGGCAAAAAAAAACCAGCCAGACTGAAACAGAGCCCTGGAGCTGCATTAGTGCTAGACATTAGTCTTGTCAAGGGTGATAAAGTTCCCACAGAAGGAAAGGATGTAATTTTTAATGTGAAAAGTTGACATTGTAGCTCTTCCTTCAGCATTGTTACTCCTTTTTACCAAAGGTGAGTAGTGGATGTTTGCTCAAGTGTATTATAGACAGAGCAGTATGACCACATCAATTTTTCTGTGTGCTCTGCAGCCCACTACAAAGGTGCTGGCAGGTATGGCAGATTATTGAGCATGGCAACATGAAGCTCTTTCAGTCCACACAGGTAAGGTTTTTAGCAGTTTGGGACATGACTGCCAAGCTTGTTATCTAGAAGAGTAACTGGCTGTAGTACAGTGGTAGGACTCAATTCTGTTAGGGCTGGCTGACACATCTTTACATCATGTGCGTGCCCTTAAACTTACTTTTTGCACCAGATTCAAACTTATGCATGTTTGTAATTAGTTTATTGCAAATGGCTGGTCTTCGAATTGACAGTCATTTTGGTTCATTGTGATCAAGTGCAAGTTTTCTACAAATGTTCTTCAGCTTGGAAGTCTTGTTTATGGTAAAGAGATTCTCCTCCTGGTGAGCTGACAAGCTGATTACATTTATCATAGCCAGGTCGTGATGCTGCAAACCTTAACAGAGTGAAAAATAGTTTGAGGCCATGCCATTGTTATGTATAAAATAAAGGAGAAACAACAATAAAACTAAACTTTTTTTTTTTTAACTTTTTCTCCCCCATTCTTATCTGCTCTGAGAGACAAATAAATCTTGTGTTTTTTTCTGACTTATGGCTGAGATAAAAAGTATAATAATAATAATAACAGTAATGCACAACTCACTGCATATTAACTATGCAGCAAGGTATGACAAAGCAATAATATGAAGGTGTCATAACCCGATACTTACACAGACCAACAACAGAATTAGAACACTCTAATATCTTGCTCTTGTGTCTTACTCTTCTCCTTCACTTAATGTTTAAATGTATAGAAAAGGAAAATTAAAGAACAAAAATCAGAATGCTTATGCATCAAGAGTCTTACTGAATGTCCTTCTAGTGTCCTTGCACATGAGGCGGCAGCCAGGCAGCATGTGGTGACTGTAGAATCTCCAAGTCAGTGATTCTGAGTAAAACTCACGGAAAAATAAAGTTAGTTGGTGTACAGAAAAAACAAACCCAAAATTTACTATACTTTCTGTTGTGTTTAAGAGCATTTAAAAAAACCATTTTAATCTAAAAAGAGAACACAATTGTTTGTGCTTAACTGAGCACAGCCATCTCCAAGGATTAGGGTTGTCCTGTGCCATCTATGCAATGCAATGCTCAGAAGGAAGATAATAGAAAGAAAGAGCATGGAAAGGAAGAGAAAGAAAAGGGAACATAAATGTGAGATAGCCATAAAGGAGAACAATGGAATTTGGTCAGGATACCCAGATTAGTAATCTCTAGTAAAAAGTCCCTTAAAGTCTTAAATGGGAAATAGCACAAGTTTTTCATTTCATATGCAACATGAGAGGTGAAAATTGTTATTTAATTCTGGGAATCAAAATATGGCGTAAGGAGGCATACTGCAGGATGAGTAATGCCCAATAAAGTGCTTTCTTGTATAGGATCAATACAGTAAACATGCATGTTAACTGATGCTGCATTGTGTTAGCATTATTTTGTGACAAACCCTTCCTTTACAAATTGAAAAAAAAAAGGCTGATTTACTCATAGACTTTAATTCTACCCTCATTTGTGATCACTTTATCACTTGAAATGCTAGGGCATGGGGAAAGTAAAAGGGAGGGAACCAGTTTCCTTGTTTAAAATAAAAGGCATTGGACACCTGGCACCCTATAAATACTGTGACACTGTATGACAGCAAATGTGGGTACAATGCAGTGCTTATTCTCAGTTTGAATCCATCTGTACACTACAGTAGTAAGACAAAAGAGGATTGTTTGTGCTTAAAGGCACCTTGACACAGTCATACCACTTGACTGTTTTATTAATTGCCCCATCTGTTAAGCGAGAACTTTCTGACATAGGTTAGTACGCACTCTTAAACCCCTCGGTCTGCTTCCTATTGGTTCCACATGTGTTTGTATTTGTTCTCAGTAGGCAGAGATTCCAGAGAGAAAATGAACCGCTGCAGATCGATTGCAGTATCAGTCATGCAGAAGACATGGTAAAACATGCCACTTCAGCCTGGTTTGCTGTTAACCCTTTGAACACAGAAAAATAGGGGAGGAAGAGAGAGAGAAACCAATTAGCTGACAAAGATACCACTGGGAGAAATAGGATTAGTGTCCTGACTTCTGAATCTCATTAGGTACTCTCTGCTTTCAAATAATTCTTTGCAAATTACATTTCCACTGCTGCCTGTCTGAGAGCGATGCACTTTTGTACAGCCAAACCAGACAGTATTAGGATGATATGGAAGATTACACACTATACTGAGTATTCCTGCCCATTCTACACTTCTTGGATAATTCTCTGACAAAATTACAGTGACAATGGCAGTGACAAAAGACAGAGCATTAAAAGGTAAGGCCATGATTTACACCAGCAGGAATAAAACAAAGGCATAGTGCTGTTAAATGTTTGCAGAAGGTGTAGGCCCACTTCCCTACACTTCTTTTATTGACATTTAGAATTGGCTTAGAATTATATTTTAAAACACAATTTTAAAGGGCAATTTGAAGATGTGGACAGTAAGTGAAGGCATTTTAAATTATTGAGAAAGTGTTGTTAAATTCCAAAGATCAACTTTATCTGAACTCAGCATTAGAAAAACAATATTCTTATAAGTTGTAAAGGACTGGCAGTGTTGTACTTGGCCAAGGCTCTGAAACTTTGGTGACAAATTTTTGAATTTTGAAGGTGATTTCTATGAATTACACATGTGCATTCATACATTAATGATTGAGGGAGGCGTTTTCTCAAAAATCCAAAGCAGCTTAAAAATCTTCTATTACAGTGCTGCAACTGTGTTGACTGCAAAACCTAATAAAGGCTGTGTTATATACAAAGGACTACATAATCTAGTTATTTTTCATAGAATTATAGAATCATTTAGATTGAAAAATACCCTAAAGACCATCAAGTCCAACAAAAAAACTTAGCACTGCCATGTCCATCACTAAACCATGTACCTAGGCACCATGTCTTTTGAGTACCTCCAGAGAGAGTGATTCTGCCACTTCCCTGAGCACTATATTCCAGTATTTGCTATTCCTTTCAGTGAAGAATTTTTTTTGTAATATCCAATCTAAACGTCCCCTGGCTGTTTTTTCTTATCCTATCACTTCCTGCTTGGCAGAAGAGAATTACACCCAGCCTTCCACAAGCTCCTTTAAGTATATGTAGAGAGCAATGAACTTTTCCCTTAGTCTCCTTTTTTCCAGACTGAACTATCCCATTTCCTACTCTTCATAAGACTTATTCTCTACACCCTTCACTGCTTTGTTGCCCTTCTTTGAATACACTCCAGCACCACAATATCCTTCTTGTGGTGAGCTATCCAAAACTGAACATGATATTCAAAGTTCATCCTCAAGAATTCTGTGTATAAGGGGACAACCACTTCCCTATTCCTGCTTGTCACACTAATCATGTTACAGGCCAGGACACTGTTTGCCTTCTTGGCCACTTGGGCACAGAGCTGGTTTGTGTTCAGTCAAAAATTTACCAACATCCTCAGCTTTCCAGACACTCTCCCCCAAGCCTGTAATGTTGCATGGGGTAGTAAAATATAATACAATAAATCCAGGTTGGAAGAGACCTTCAAGATCATCGTGTCCAACAAATCAACCAATCCAACCCACCTAAACAACTAGATCATGGCACCAAGTACCCCATCAAGTCTCCTCCTGAATACCTCCAATGGTGGTGACTCCACCACCTCCCTGGGCAGACCATTCCAATGGGCAATCACTCTCTCTGTATAGAACTTCTTCCTAACATCCAGTCTAAACCTCCCCTGGCGCAGCCTGAGACTGTGTTCTCTTGTTCTGGTGTTGCCTGACTGGGAAAAGAGACCAAACTCTGCCTGTCTACAACCTCCCTTAAGGTAGTTGTAGAGAGCAATAAGGTCACCCCTGAGTCTCCTCTTCTCCAGGCTAAGCAACCCCAGCTCCCTCAGCCTCTCCTCATAGGGTTTGTGTTCCAAACCCCTCACCAACTTTGTTGCCCTTCTCTGGACACGTTCCAGCAAGTCAACATCCTTCCTAAACTGAGGGGCCCAGAACTGGACACAGGACTCAAGGTGTGGCCTAACCAGTGCAGTGTACAGGGGCAGAATGACCTCCCTGCTCCTGCTGGCCACACTGTTCCTGATGCAGGCCAGGATGCCATTGGCCCTCTTGGCTGCCTGGGCACACTGCAGGCTCATGTTCAGCCTCCCATCAACCAGCACCCGCAGGTCCCTCTCTGCCTGGCCGCTCTCCAGCCACTCTGACCCCAGCCTGTAACACTGCCTGGGGTTGCTGTGGCCAATGTGCAGAACCTGGCACTTGGATGTGTTCAATCTCATGCTGTTGGATTCTGCCCATCTGTCCAGCCTGTCAAGGTTCCTCTGCAAAGCCTCTCTGCATTCCAGCAGATCAACTCCTGCCCCAAGCTTGGTGTCATCTGCAAATTTACTGATGATGGACTCAATGCCCTCATCCAGATCATCAGTAAAGATGTTGAAGAGCATGGGGCCCAGCACTGATCCTTGGGGGGCACACCACTAATGACAGGCCGCCAGCTGGATGTGACACCATTCACTACCACTCTCTGGGCTCAGCCCTCCAGCCAGTTCCTAACCCAACACAGTGTGCTCCTGTCCAAGCCATGGGCTGCCAGCTTGGCCAGGAGTTTGCTGTGGGGGACGGTGTCAAAGGCCTTGCTGAGGTCCAGGTAGACCACATCCACAGGCCTCCCCACATCCACCAGGCGGGTCACCTGATCACAGAAAGAAATGAGATTGGTGAGGCAGGACCTGCCCTTCCTAAATCCATGCTGGCTGGGCCTGATCCCTTGGCCATCCTGGAAGTGCTGTGTGATCGCACTCAAGATGAGCTGTTCCATAATCTTGCCTGGCACTGAGGTCAGGCTGACAGGCCTATAATTCCCTGGCTCATCCAACCATCCCTTCTTGTGGATGAGCACCACGTTGGCCAGCTTCCAGTCTTCTGGGACCTCTCCCATGTGCCAGACTGCTGAAAAATGATGGAGTGGCTTGGTCAGCTCATCTGCCCAGCTCTCTCAGCACCCTAGGATGGATTCCATCCGGTCCCATGGCCTTGTGGGGATCCAAGCGGCTGAGGCGATCTCTAACTGCCTCCTGGAACACCGGGAAACTATGCAGCTCCCTGGCTCCTTCTGCCAGCTCTGCAGGCCAGCTGTCTGGAAGACATTCTGCCCTGCTTGTAAAAATTGAGGCAAAGAAGGTGTTAAGTACCTCTGCTTTTTCCTCATCCTTTCTTTCATTGTTCCCCTCCATGTCCACCAAGGAGTGGAGGTTGTCCTTGCCCTTCTTCTTGCTATTATTATTTTTATAGAAGGACTTTTTGTTGTCCTTCACAGCAGAGGCCAGTCTAAGCTCCAAATGTGCTTTTGCCTCCCTAATTTTCTTCCTACAAGACCTGTCAGCATCCCTAAACATTCCATGGGTTGCCTCCCCTTTCTTCCAAAGATGATACACCCTCTTTTTTTCCCTTAGTTCTTTTAGAAGTTCATTACCCATCCAGGCTGGCCGTCTGCCCCAGTGCCTCATCGGCACAGCCTGTTCCTGCACCTTCAAGAGTTCTTCCTTGAAGCAGGTCCAGCTCTCCTGAACCCCTTTATTTTTAAGGGCTGTTTCCCAAGGAACCTTCTGAGTTAGTTCCTTGAGTAACCTGAAGTCTGCCCTCTGGACGTCCAGAGTGGAGGTCTTCTTGCTACGCCTCTTAGCTTGGCTGAATACCGAAAACTCAATTATCTCATGGTCACTGGTGCCTAAACACCCTCCAACCACCACATCACCCACCAGCCCTTCCCTATTTGTGAAGTGGAGGTCAAGCAGAGCCTTACCCCTGGTAGGCTCACGCAGCACCTGGAATAAGAAGCTGTCCTCCATGCACTCTAGGAACCTCCTAGATTGCCTCCTCTCTGCTGTGCTGTAATCCCAGAAGATATCAGGCAGGTTGATGTCGCCCATGGGAACGAGGTCAGGTGATTTTGAGACAGCCTTAAGCTGCTGTCACCGGTTTAGGCTGTGCCTTTAAGGAAGGCACATTTGCTGAACACTCTGGCTGAATGTTTTTGATATTTAAACAAAAACAAGATAATCTAAACTAGTTTCATTGGTGGATTGGTGGAGTGCAGCTTTGGGTTTGGGTTCTGTCAGTGCAGTCTGTTCTTCTCTGTCCTGTGGGCTGGTCGGCTTCTCTCTCTCTGAAGCAAACAGCTTTGCCGGACAGGAGTGACCTTGAATTAACAAAGCTAACCAGATAAGAAAACTAATTCTTTCACACGCTTTGAGCTAACAGAATTTTTCTCCTTAATTGCCTTTTTCTCTCTCTCTAGACCTTTTTGGGAAAAAAGGGAGGTAGGGAGGGAGAGAGTGGGGTTCAGGGAACCCCCCTGGCCAGATGGAGGGAAAAAGCTTTTCTGCATTACGTTCATTGCTGTGTATTTCTGTATATATTGTAAATATTGTATATTTGTGTACATATTCATTGCATTCCATTTCTGCTTGTAAATATAGCTTTCATCTGCTTCTCTGTCTGAGTTAGCTGAGTTAGCTGAGTTAGCTTTGTGTGTGTGTGTGTGGACTTTTCTCACCCCACCACAGCTGCCTATAGAATGCTTCATCAACATCTTTCTCCTGGTTGGGTGGTCTATAACAGACTCCAACCAGGATGTCTGCCCTGCCCTCTAATTCTCACCCACAAGCACTCAATCCGATCATCCCTGATCTCCAACTCAATGGCATCTAGTGCCTCCCTGATGTACAGGGCCACCCCTCCACCCCTTTTTCCTTGCCTGTCTCTCCTGAAGAGCCTGTAGCCATCAATTGCAGTGCTCCAGTTGTGTGAATCATCCCACCATGTCTCTGTGATGGCAACTACATCATAACATTCCTGCTGCAACAAGGCTTCCATCTCCTCTTGTTTGTTGCCCATACTTCATGCATTAGTGTACATGCACTTAGCTGGGCTGCTGTTTTCACCCCTGACTCCAGCTTACCACCCCCAGACTCCTGTCCGGGGGGACTGATTTCAGCCCCTTCCCCCTTCAAATCTAGTTTAAATCCCTATCAATGAGACCTGCCAATTCCCTTCCTAGAATCTTTTTCCCTTTGAGGAATAGGCCACAAAAGCAACCACAAAGGATGAATGCATGAAGCCTTTCATCCTCTAGCAGTGACCAAAGTCTGCATGCTCCATATACTTTCTCATCTTTCTTGTCAAGAATAGGAAGTGGGTTGATCTGAACAGTCTAATTCTCAATGATGCCATTTTCTTCTACTGATGTAACTGGAACAGTCAATGACAACACAGCCCACTGCCTATCTGTTTAGTTACACAGGTTTGTATGTTTGTTTATTTATATATTACATTTACAATCATCCTTTAAATTTAATAAAAACATTTGGCATAAAGATTCATGGGTGTTGAGCTCTTGTGACACACAAGAGGGCATGGCCTGACCTTGTGCCAGGGAGGAGAGGGTGTGTGTGTGTGTTAGGTTGCATGCTAGGAAGCACTTCCTCATGGAAAGAGTAATGGATAACTGAGTTCTGAAAATCTGCCTTTGTACTAGAAGCTGCAATATTTGCAGTAGTTTGTAGGTTTTAGGCTCCATTTTGGGCTGCATTTCTACTTATATTGTCTTACTACTTTCACCTATGGCAATCATAGGTGCTTGAAAGCGTCCAGTGCAGAGCCGCAAAAATGATTAAGGGGATGGAACATCTTCCTTACAAGGAAGGACTGAGGGAGGTGGATCTCTTTAATTTGGAGAGGAGACTGAGCGGTGACCTCATTAATATTTCTAAATATGCAAATGGTGATTGACAAGAGGATGGAATCAGGCTCCTCCCTGTGACGCTCAGTGACAGGACAAGGGGTGACGGGTATAAGTTGAGTCATAGGAAGTTCCATGGAAACATGAGGAAATTTTTTTTTCACTGTGAGGGTGACTGAACACTGAAACAGGCTGCTCAGGGGATAGTGGAGTCTGTCTCTGGAGATATTCAAAACCTGCCTGGATAGGTTCCTGTGTGATCTGGTATAGGTGATCCTGCTTTGGCAGGGGGGCTGGACTAGATGATCTTTTGAGATCCCTTCAAGCACCTAACATTCTGTGATTCTGTGTGATTCTGTGATTAGCTGAATAGCACTGACCTTTTGAAAAGTCCCAAGGATCAGTGCTGGGCCCCATGCTCTTCAACATCTTTATTGATGATCGGGATGAGGGCATTGAGTCCATCCTCAGTAAATGTGCAGATGATACCAAGCTGGGGGCAGGAGTTGATGTGCTGGAGGGCAGAGAGGCTTTGCAGAGGGACCTCAACAGGTTGGACAGATGGGCAGAATCTACTGGTGTGAGATTGAACACATCCAAGTGCCAGGTTCTGCACATTGGCCACAGCAACCCCAGGCAGTGTTACAGGCTGGGGTCAGAGTGGTTGGAGAGCGGCCAGGCAGAGAGGGACCTGGGGATACTGGTCGATGGTAGGCTGAACATGAGCCTGCAGCGTGCCCAGGCAGCCAAGAGGGCCAATGGCATGCTGGCCTACATCAGGAACAGTGTGGCCAGCAGGAGCAGGGAGGTGATTCTCTCCCTGTACACAGCACTGGTTAGGCCACAGCTTGAGTCCTGTGTCCAGTTCTGGGCCCCTCAGTTTAGGAAGGAAGTTGTCTTGCTGGAGCATGTCCAGAGAAGGGCAACAAAGTTGGTGAGGGGTTTGGAACACAAGCCCTGTGAGGAGAGACTGAGGGAGCTGGGGTTGCTTAAACTAGAGAAGAGGAGGCTCAGGGGAGACCTTATTGCTCTCTACAACTACCTTAAGGGAGTTTGTAGACAGGCAGAGATTGGTCTCTTCTCCCAGGCAACCAGTACCAGAACAAGAGGACACAGTATTAAGCTGCACCAGGGGAGGTTTAGGCTGGAGGTTAGGAAGAAATTCTATACAGAGAGAGTGATTGCCCATTGGAATGGGCTGCCTGGGGAGGTGGTGGAGTTCCCATCATTGGAGGTGTTTAGAAGGAGACTTGGTAGGTGCTTAGTTGCGTGGTTTAGTTGATTAGGTGGGTTGGATGATAGGTTGGACGTGATGACCTCGAAGGTCTCTTCCAACCTATTCTATTCTATTCTATTCTATTCTATTCTATTCTATTCTATTCTATTCTATTCTATTCTATTCTATTCTAAATAATGGAGATAAGTAGAGTTCCATACTGTACAGCACAAATTCTGGCAGCACATCCTTTAAAATATCTTCTTGTCCCATGTTATTCTGAGCTTCTTCTAATCAAAATCTGATGATTTTTTTGGTTATGATTGTGTGGTGGTTTGAGCCTTAACTGGAAGTTAAGAGCTCAGGTGGGGGCAAGGCTGAGAATCTCTCCCCCACTCCCCCCCCCCCCTCCCTCCCAACAGAGAGGGGAGAAAAGGAAAGAGCAAATCCACCAAACAATAATTTGGAGTCGGCTTGGAAGTAGAGAGGTAAAGAGTTGTCTTTAGCAATATAATATATATATATATATATATATATATATATATATAAAACATAAGAGGAAAAAGGTTCACAAGGGCAAGGAACAAGGATGGATGGGAGTGGGACAAAAACAAGAGAATAATACAAAACCAGCCTTTCTCTGAGGAAGCGTGGAGGCAGCAGGGAGAAGGATCAGGTCCGATCATGTGGCAGAGGAGCAGGAGGGTAGCTGCAGTAGCTCTCATCCAGCAGAGGCAGGAGCCAGAAAAGCAGGGGCCAACAGTTACGATGTCCTGCTTTCTATACACTAGCTGGGCAGGGAGTGGGGAGTGGAACAGACTCAGCTTCCCAGGTGAAAAATGCCCTGCAGGGAGTGAAAAGTACCTGCAAGCCCTCCACCCTGCTTTGTTCTTTTGTTCTCAGAAAAGGGTGTTAACCCACCACAATCCACCCCTCTGTTCCACTTCCTCTCTCCTGCCACAGCCCCTTCATGCAATCTTGACACGTGATATTCCCGATCCTTGATGCAAGTACCTTGTTATCCCGGCTCGCTCTCTCCCAGGGCAAGTCTCTCTCTCTCTCTGGTGATGGTCAATGTAGGTGCTGCTTGAACTGGGCAGGGATGTGGAGAAAAATCAGGAATCGGTTTGTCTTTGGAAGGGAAAAGCCAGGAACAGTCCATTGCTGTAGGGACATTGGGTACGGTCCATTGCTGTAGGGACATTGGGTACAGTCCATTGCTGTAGGCACATCAGGTACAGGTGCAGGTGAGATGATGCAGGAGCTCTCTGGTGCACTGGTGTGCAGTGTGTATGTTGTGTCCTGGATGCTAGGCTGGTATTAGGCTAGGAGGGAGAAACTTAGAACGACTTATAACTATTTACTATTTACACAATGACTATAATACATTGATAAGTGTTGCCCCCCTGAGCTCATCCCCTCTCAGCCAGAGTCACGTTCTGCTGTGGGATATACTGAATGTCCCCAGTTTCTAACATGACCCAGTAGGTGTGACCAGGACCCTCAGCTGAGACCACCCCTCAGGTTGGTTTGCCCCCACCAGCAGCAGGAAAAACCCACACTGCCTTTCCCAGCAGGTTCTTCTCAGCAATCACAGGAACTCCATCTCCATCCACTGTTTGCAGCAGGTGGGACTGGGCAGGACCAGCTCGGTTCACAGATCCTCTGCTGTTCACTAACCAAGTGGCTTGAGCTAAGTGTTTTTCCCAGTTCCTAAAGGTTCCACCCTCCATGGCTTTTAGGGTGGTCTTTAGCAAGCCATTGTAGCGCTTGATCTTCCCGGCAGCTGGTGCATGGTATGGGATGTGGTAAATCCACTCAATCCCATATTCCTATGCCCAGTCTCTTATGAGGTGGTTCTTGAAGTGGGTCCATTGTCTGACTCAATCCTCCCGGGGGTGCCGTGTCTCACAGGATATGTCTGTCCAGGCCAGATGGTGTTGCGAGCAGTGGCATGAGGTACTGGGTAGGTCTCCAGCCAGCCTGTACTTGCCTCCACCATGGTCAGTACGTACTGCTTGCCGCTGTGAGACCGAGGAAGGGTGATGTAGTCCATCTGCCAGGCCTCTTCATACCTATATTTTGACCATCTCCTCCCATACCACAGAAGTCTCATGTGCTTGGCCTGCTTGATGGCAGCACAGATGTTACACTCATGGATGACCTGTGAGATGGCCTCCATAGAGATGTCCATGGATCTGTCCCGAGCCCACCGGTATGGGGCATCTCTCCCTTGGTGGCCAGAGGTGTCATGGGCCCAGTGAGCTAAGAACAGCTCACCCTTGTGTTCCCAATCCAAGTCTATTTGGGAGATTTTAGCAGCCAGATCTGCTTGGTGGTTGTGCTGGTGTTCCTTATTGGCTCTGTTCTTGGGGACGTGTGCATCGATGTGCCGTACCTTTGTTGGCAGCCTGTCCAGGTGGGCAGCGATGTCTTGCCACAGCTCAGCGGCCCAAACAGGCTTCCCTTTTCTCTGCCACCCGTTCCTCTTCCATTCCTTCAACCACCCCCACAAGGCATTGGCTACCATCCAGGAGTCAGTGTAGAGGTACAGCACTGGCCAGTTCTCTCGTTCCGCTATATCCAGGGCCAGCTAGACAGCTTTTACCTCTGCGTACTGACTGGATTCGCCTTCTCCATCCCTTGCTTCCGCCACTTGCCTTGTTGGGCTCCAGACAGCTGCCTTCCATCTCCGCTTGCTCCCCACAAGCCGGCAGGACCCATCTGTAAATAGAGCATAGCCCTTCTCATTGTCAGGGAGTTCCTTGTATGGGGGAACTTCCTCAGCACGGGTCACTGTCTGCTCTGGTGGCATTCCAAAGTCAGCACCCTCTGGCCAGTTGGTGATCACTTCCACTATTGCAGGGTGTTCGAAGCTCCCCATTCGAGCTCACTGAGTTATCAGGGCCATCCACTTACTCCAGGTGGCATCTGTGGCATGATGTGGGGGTTGAGCCTCTTCCTTTGAACATAAGGTCAGGACTGGAGCTTTGGAGCCAGAAATAGAGGTGTGACTCAGTCCAAATTACCTCAGAGGCAGCCCGGATGCCCTCATAGGCAGCTAGGATTTCCTTTTCTGTTGCAGTGTAGTTGGCCTCAGAGCCTTTGTACCCCTTACTCCAGAAACCTAGGGGCCTGCCCCTGGTTTCAACAGGAGCCTTCTGCCACAAGCTCCACGTAGGACCATTCTCACCGGTCACAGTGTACAGCACATTCTTGATCTCTGGTCCGGTTCGAACAGGTCCCAGAGCCATAGCGTGGACCACCTCTCATTTGATCTGGTCGAATGCCACCTGCTGCTCAGGTCCCACACAAAATCATTTTTCTTCCTTGTTACATGGAAGAGAGGCTTCACAATCTGACTGTACCGGGAATGTGCATTTCCAGAAGCCCAAAGCCCCAAACAGGACTGTGTCTCTTTCTTGTTCGTGGGCTGCACCATAGTGGCTACCCTGTTCACCACCTCCTGAGGGATGTGGCGACGGCCATCCTGCCATTGAACGCCCAGGAAACTGGATCTCCCTGGCAGGCTTTTTACCTTACTTCTCTGATGGCAAATCCAGCCTCCAGCAGGATATCGATTATCTTCTCACCCTTCTGGTTAGACTTCCTCTGCTGTCTCACCCCATACGATGATGTCATCGATGAATGCAGATGCTCAGGGGCTCCCACCTTTCTCTAAGGCAGTCTGGATCACCTCATGGCAGATGGTTGAGCTATGGACCCAGCCCTGAGGCAACCGATTCCACTGATATTGTACTCCCCTCCAAGTAAAAAAGGTATTAGCAATGTCAATTGTGGCATACCACTTGGCCGCCTTCGATTCAGCTTGTACCTGAGCTCAACATGTCCGGCACAGCAGCGCTGATAAGAGGAGTCACCCATTCAGGCCACGGTAGTCCACGGGTCAGTCTCCATTCCCCGTTTGCCTTCCGCATGGCCATATCGGGCTGTTGAAGGGGGAGTGAACCTTGCTGATCACCTTCTGGCTCTCCAGTCGTCGAATCAGTTGGTGTATGGGGTGCAGAGAGTCTCTGTTGGTCCTGTATGCCTGCGATGCACTATGCGAGAGGCAATAGGTAGCTTCAAATCCTGCACCTTATGGCTGCACCACGGAGGGGTCATCCGACAAGCTCGGGCTTGGTGGACAGCTCTTCTTTGCCTGCAGTCTCCACAGCTGTGCCGCCAAACGCCCACTTGTGCCCCTTCGGGTCCTTGAAGCATCCCTCCCGCAGAAAGTCAATGCCAAGAATGCAAGGTGCATCTGGACCAGTCACTATGTCGTGCTTTCCCCATTCATTCCCGGTCAGGCTTACTCAGCTTGCAGTACAGTCAGGTCTTGTGAGCCCCCTGTGACTCCCTGATGCTATGGGTTCAGCCCTTTGTACTCAATGGCGTCAGAGTGCATGGGCCCCTGTGTCCACAGAGCCGGTACTTCGGGCTTCTGAAGTGCCAGGCCATTTACATACACATCCAGTATACCTGTTGTCCCTGGGCTCCACCTGGCTGGAGGTAGGGCACCTCTAATGCTGGCGGGATGTCCACTCTTGTCACAGGGTCCTGTGTTACTAGGGGAAGGGTCTCTTGAGCGAGAGGGACCACTCGGGAACTGGGGCAGCCCTTCTCTGGAGGAGTTATCCCCAATGTGCCCACCTTGCAGTTTGCACTCTTTCCAAAGGCAGACATGGGTTGGCCATGCCAGGTGTCCATGTCCTCTCCGTGGTCACAGAGGAACCTCCACAGAGACCCTCTTGATATCCCACGATTGGCTTGGGGTGATCTCCTCGGGGAAGGTCGCCTGTTCCTGATTGCTGAGACCTGGATCCATTCTGAGGGAGAAGGGGAAAAGGAGGCATCGCTCCCCCTTTTCAGTTCGAACATGGAGGTCTTGATCTCTGACAATGTCTTTAGCCATTGTTTCTATGGCTGAGATTAGGGGTTTCTGATTTATCCTGTCCTCATATTCCCTTAAATCATTGGCAAATCACAGACAGTTTTGGACTCCACCATGTCCAGTCAGGAGTATCCCCTAATGTGGGAGCATATTTTGAGGAGCACCCTGGGTGAGTTTCTTGACAAAGGCTGTCTCATGGGCACCTCATCTGGGTCCGAAGGGAGCTGGCCATCCCCATAAATTATTTCCAGCACAGCCATCTGTCTCAGGTAGCGAATGCCCTGTTCCATAGTTGTCCATCTAACTGGGGACCAGAGGCAGGTCATCTCTTGAGCCATAACGGCTCTTGATGGAATTGAGGATCGGGCCCAGAGAGTGTGTGTTTCCATCGAGTTTGGCTAACTCTTTGGTCCAGACCAGCATCACGAGTCAGGGAGCCTAAAAGCTTTGCCTCCCTCTTATCCAGGTCCACTGTGTCCACCCCCTCATCCCAGCATCTCAGGGCCCAGCTCAGTAGTGGCTCACCCTCTTTCCTTGCGTAATCCAGATGAGTTTGCCTTAGTTCCTTTCTGGGTAACGATGTGACAGTTATTTCCTGGTCTGACTCATCTTCATCCACCGCTGGGTTCTGTGAGGTGCTGGGGCCTGCTGAGGTTCCTTCCTCACCATCTGTGCTTGGCGACGATTTTTGACTTCTTTTCCTGCGTGTGGTGACTGGTGCTAGAGAGACTGCATTGACAGGAGCATCAGGGGTTAACTGTGGAGCTGCTGGTGGTGGGGCAAACCCTTGTGCCTGGGGCTCAGACTGAGATCTGGCACACTCATTACAACCTGACCCCTCCCTCTTTGTGTTTACAGGGTGCTTACAATGCCCACAGCAGACATGCCCCCAGTCGTTGAAGAGTGCAAAGGAGTGTGTTATCACCCTCCAAACAGCTCTTAATGGGTTAGCTGGTCCCCCACCCAACATGGTCACAGCAAATGCCCCTGTAAGGATTACATTCAAGCATATGGAGCATATTGCAATGTACAGCAATTTTCCATCACAGGAACTTTTATCTACACCATTGGTAGAAATGAAGCACACAAAATGTAGTGCACTGCACACACTGGATGGACACACACACAGAACTTAACCCATGTAAGGGATGTGGTTTTGTGATGGACTTGATAGTACAATAAAATACACCACGTTGGAAGAGACCTTCAAGATCATCGCGTCCAACCTATCAACCAATCCAACCCACCTAAATACAATACATACCAACAATACAACCCACCTAAACAACTAACCATGGCACCAAGCACCCCATCAAGCCTCTTCTTGAACACCTCCAATGAAGGTGACTCCACCACCTCCACGTGCAGCCGAGTCCAATGGGCACTCACTCTCTCTGTACAGAACTTCTTTCTAACATCCAGTTTAAACCTGCCCTGGCACAGCCTGAGACTGTGTCCTCTGTGTCCTCTGCTTTCATAGCCTGCTGCAGGAAAATTTCCTGTGTTAGAAAAGTTACCACTGACAGTGAATTCAATGAATTCAGGAGATACTGCCCAGCTTCATTGTAAAGTTTTCATCCATTGATCAGCATCTCTATCATTAACCACACCACATGGTAGTTATTAATTTGTAGATGTGGGTCCAAAAGATCCACCCACGCAAAGGCTTGGACCCCCAGGCTCTTTAAAATCGCCATCTCTACTTCCAGTCCCCTTTTTCAGACAAGTTTTTGCTTTCCCAAGACAAGATAATTTCCAGCCCCACGTTGGAGGCGCCAAAAAATTGTGGTGGTTTAGCCTTAACTGGAAGTTAAGAGCTCAGGTGCGGGGCAAGGCTGAGAATCTCTCCCCCACTCCCCCCTCCTCCGTCCCAACAGAGAGGGGAAAAGGAAAAGAGCAAATCCACCAAACAATAATTTGGAGTCGGCTTGGAAGTAGAGAGGCAAAGAGTTGTCTTTAAGCAATATATATATATATATATATAATATATATTATCTCACAATAACAGGAACAAGTTCACAAGGGCAAGGAACAAGGATGGATGGAGGGAGACAAAAAACAGGAGAATAATACAAAACCACCGCCTTTCTCTGAGAAGTGTGGAGGCAGCGGTCCAACCACGTGGCAGAGGAGCAGGATGGTAGCTGCAGTAGCTCTCGTCCAGCAGAGGCAGAAGCCGAAAAGCCAGGGCCAACAGCTATGAGGTCCTGCTTTTATACCCTAGCTGGCAGGAGTGGGAGTGGAACAGACTCAGCTTCCCAGGCGAAAAATGCCCCTGCAGGAGTGAAAAGTACCTGCAAGCCCTCCACCCTGCTTTGTTCTTTTGTTCTCAGAAAAGGGTGTTAACCCACCACAGAATGTTTGGTACCTTGCTGGATATCATGAAATGAGCATCCTTGTAGCAAAGACCAAGGCTGTGATAGTGTTAAGGAAAGACATTACATTATATAGGACTACACAAAGAGTATCCCTTTGGTCAATTCTGGGCATCTCTCCCAGTTGTGATGCCGCTCAGCTTTTTTGCTCACTCCCAGACCATTCACAGTGGCTGCATCTTCATTCCTTCCCATTAGGAATTTACACACATATAAATGATTCTTCCAGAGCTTTTTTTTTTTTTTCCTGGAGGATGAACTCTCCCATCTCACATACGCTGAAGAGACAAAAAGGACCATCTCTTTTGATGTGCTGTCAATGCTCTTAATACATCCTAGAAGGCTGGCTGATTCCTTTGCTGAAGGAGCACATTGTAACAGGACTTCCCATGGCCTTCTTTCCAGGCTGTTATCCCTTAGTTTGTAGTCATGCCTGGAATTGTTCCTCTCCAAGGGCAGAACATTGCACTTCCCTTTGTTCAGGTGCATGAAGTTCCTGCCTGTTTTCCCAGCCTATCTGTGTTCTTCAGGGTATCAGTTGGACATCTGATGAATAAGCCTCTCCCCATCTGAAAACTTGCTGAAAATGCAGTCTATCCCATTGTTCATGTCATTAATGAAGATGTCAAACTGGTCGCATTATTGACTCCTTGGGTACACTACTGGTTGCTGGCCCCAGCTGGACTTTGTGCAACAGCCCTCTACACTGGCTGTTCAGCCTGTTTTTAATCTACCTCACTAACCACTTCTCTAGCTCATGCCTCATCAACAGGTCTATGAGGTTGTTAAGAGAAAGACAACAGTGTTAAAAGCCTTGCTGAAGTGGAATTAAATGACTTTTACTGCTTTCTCCTTAGGCTGCTAGGAATTTGCTTTTAGAAATCCATGCTGACTATTGTTCTTGACTTTGTCCTTCATAATTTGGGAAATGGTTTCCAGAATTGTTCACTCCATCTCCTTCCTAGGGATCATGCTTGTCACCTTTCTTGAAGAAAAGAGCGACATCTGCTGTCTGCCAGCCATCAGGAGATTCCCCCAGGCATCGCAACCCTTCTATGATAATAGGGAGGCCTTGCAATGACATACTCCAGCTTTCTCAGTGCTCAGGCTTAAATCTCAGCAGGGTCCCTGGACATGAGTAAGTTCAGTTGTTACTCTCCTCCATCAACAGTACAAATAACCTCCCTTTGCTTTCCAACAGTCTCAGGGGCCTGGGCTTCCTGAAGACCAGTCTCACCAGTGAACACTGAGGTACCATTTCTCAGTTCCCCTCCCCCATTTAGGTGTTGGCCCACATTTTACTCAGGCTTCCTTTTATTCCTGATACCCCTTCACAAACCTTTCTTACTGTCTTACAAATTCAGAACTTTACAGTGTTCTTAAAATTATATAAGAGAAAATCATTACTATCTTTTCCTGAAAAATCTCTAATTAGAGGTAAAGAACAAATGTAATGGATCTGTATAAGCAGAGGCTAATTTAGGGTTGGAATATAACAATGTTAATGCAGTTTTTACATGACATTTTAGCTTTTTCATGCTCAGAATGGTTCAAACAAATTCATCAAAGCTTTAATCTCATAGTTTATGGTGTCAATAGACCCTCTATATGGAAAGAATTGCAAGACTGTCTTTAGGTGGCTGCTGATATTCCAGTTCTCTTTTTCTCTTTAAACATACACACTTGTTGAAAATTAAAGGGGGTTAGTCAAGCATTAGAGTTTCCAGGTATACCTGACGTGTGTATAAATTAATCCACGATGTCCGGGGCTTTGGCTGGATGCTCCTATGTGTATCTTTCTCACAGTGGACTACAGTAAAGACACCCAGCATTTTCTTAGCTTTGGAGCCTTGGGTAGGAATTACTGTTCTAATGTGATTATATTGCACATGTTGAGATATTTTGGCTTGTTAACACCTGCCTTAATGACTCAAGGTTCTTGCTCAGTACTCCTTTTTATAGATGCTAAATTGTAACTGCAAAACATTTTAGTATATGTGCTTATTGATAGATATCCAGAGGCTGTGGTCTTTTTTTTGTTGTTGTTGGTGTTTTTCTTAGAGCTGAGAGATCACATGGAAAAG
Organism: Colaptes auratus; assembly: GCA_015227895.2. Taxonomy (NCBI): domain Eukaryota; kingdom Metazoa; phylum Chordata; class Aves; order Piciformes; family Picidae; genus Colaptes; species Colaptes auratus. The sequence goes on along the minus strand of CM026897.1, from coordinate 48,211,245 downwards.
GATTGTGAGCATTGGTTCGTATTTAAGACTGTAAGTACTATTAACACTCTGCTTTTGTTTTTCAAGCTTGGAAAGAACACTGACCCACAAAATGTCAATATTTAATTTACTGGCATCAGCTAATTGCTCTTATAAGTTTTTACTGTAAATAGAAAGATTATTTTTTGTTAAAGTTTAGGTGTAAGGATTTGGTCTGTTCTATTGCTGAGAGGAGGAAATAAAAACACAATAACATTTTTCACCATTAACGTACAAAGCAAATTTCAGAACAACAGTTAAGAGCAGCATACTATCCTTGCAAACAGGGTATTTTAACAGGTCAAGACAGTGAATAGTCTTACACATGTAATATGTTATAAGTTAGTAAGGTTTACTATGGGTGATAAGCTTTGGGAAGTCACAAAGAGTAGCTGTTGGAAAGATAAATGGTGTATTTCTCTCAGGGCCCAATGTACTTAGCTCATGTTTTTATGCCACTATAAACTCATTTTATGAAAACAGAATGTTACAGTCATGCTGTAGTGGTGTATTGATCACAGAATTCCTTAACAAACCTTTTATTTCTAGCAAAATAGTTTTCTTACAATCACTAATTCGGCACAACATTTTAAAACTGTTTATAATTAAGAGCTAATGTCTGTGGAAGAGAATATTGTCATAGGTTAATGGCCTCCTACTGGCCCATGAATACAGAATTGTTTATTTTCCAAGCAGCAGGTGCTGATGCTCGGAGAGTATTCTATTAGAACAACTTTCTTTTTTTTTTTTTTTAATATACAATCACTAGTGCAGATTTAAACATTTTATCTGATGGATGCTGGTGCATTAGACAGGACAGATACTTACTGTAGCCTGTTTGACCCAATGCACTTTTACAGAGTTAAAGGTCTCCCTTTAAGTCCTAGACTAATTACTGACTTTGAACAGGCCTTGTTATTTGCTTGAGCTATTTAAAAAACATTTGGTTCGGTGTTTCCATTCTCTTCTTCCATTCCAAGAACTACACACTCTATAAAGCAAATAACGGTTAATGAAAATTTGCATTACTGGAGTTATTTGAGGGGAACTGTGATGCATCTTGGGTCGCACTTTAAATCTCACTTGTTATAATTTCAAAAAGTGGTAAGTGCTAATTTAATAAGAATTAAACCAGAGAATGGGTCTGTGCACCCTTCTCCTTTTTTTTTCTTTTTTTTATCCTTGTGTACTTGCCTGGGACTCAAACCTGAAGAGTAAGGGGTCAGGAAAAAATATGGTTTTATGTAACAGCGAGTCTCTCACACAAGCATATCTTCTAACACTTGATATATCACTGACTCTGACAATCTGAGCACTTAATTGCTGTCTTCCTGCTGGGTGTGTGGCTGTAGATGATCAAAATTTACTTTTGTGCAAAATTTCAAGAGGCAGGAAAAAAAATGTGATTAGTGGAAATCTTTTTGGGATATGTTAAGAAAGAAGGAACTAGATAGAAAACTAGGCCCTGAATAAAGGAGCACATTTTTTCAGAAGGTATTTTTTGAGAAAAAATGGCATGAATTTATTTTTTTCTAATGTCACAGAACAGAAACTCTATGTAAATGGCAATTCTGTGCACTATATAACCTGACAAGTGTTGATTTTGAAATTTTAGAGTTAATGGGTTCTCCTTATAACTTTTTCGGTGTCATTACTGTTGAAAATGTTGCACAAACCCTTGCAGTAATAAAGGAGTTAACCAGCACAGCAGTTGAGTATCTTGTTGGTTTTCTTCTCTGTCACACTCCTTCACTTCTTGACCTTTTATGTCAGATCAGCTTCTACAAGTCTCCTTCTAAAGGTATTTTTGAATAACAGTATAAATTCTGTATTGAAATGTTGATGATATACTATTTCTGCTGTTGAACACTCTATTTGGTCTGTACTAAATTAATTAAAGAAATACAATTTCTCTACTAAGACATGGAGACAGTGCATAACAAGCAGGAAATTATCTTTACACATCTCCTAGGGAATAATTGAATGTCAAGAATGGTGACCAGGCTGCATCTATAGTGTTCTTTTATTAACTTCTCTAGTAGTCTTCCCATTCTTTGTCTACTAAGATCCCCTCCCTTACTAGCAGACAGTACTTCCAGACTGGTGACAGTGAAGAGTAGTTTCTGATTAGATAACAAATGTGGAAGTAAGAAAATCTTTTCCCTGAAGCTTAGCAACATTGCCTGGAAGTATATCCTTTGTACACTGTATGTCCAAGTGTCTGTGAGCAATGCCGAGCTTAATAAAGACAATACTATACAATACAATACAATAAAATCCTGGTTGGAAGAGACCTTCAAGATCATCGTGTCCAACAAATCAACCAATCCAACCCACCTAAACAACTAGGTCATGGCACCAAGCACCCCATCAAGTCTCCTCCTGAATAACTCCAATGATGGTGACTCCACCACCTCCCTGGGCAGACCATTCCAATGGGCAATCACTCTCTCTGTAAAGAACTTCCTCCTAACATCCAGTCTAAACCTCCCCTGGCGCAGCTTAATACTGTGTCCTCTTGTTCTGGTGCTGGCTGCCTGGGAAAAGAGACCAACCTCTGCCTGTCTACAATCTCTCTTCAGGTAGTTGTAGAGAGCAATAAGGTCACCCCTGAGTCTCCTCTTCTCCAGGCTAAGCAACCCCAGCTCCCTCAGCCTCTCCTCATAGGGTTTGTGTTGCAAACCCCTCACCAACTTTGTTGCCCTTCTCTGGACACGTTCCAGCAAGTCAACATCCTTCCTAAACTGAGGGGCCCAGAACCGGACACAGGACTCAAGGTGTGGCCTAACCAGTGCTGTGTACAGGGGGCAGAATGACCTCCCTGCTCCTGCTGGCCACACTGTTCCTGATGCAGGCCAGGATGCCATTGGCCCTCTTGGCTGCCTGGGCACACTGCAGGCTCATTTTTAGCCTACCATCGATCAGTACCCCCAGGTCCCTCTCTGCCTGGCCACTCTCCAGCCATTCTGACCCCAGCCTGTAACACTGCATGGGGTTGCTGTGGCCAATGTGCAGAACCCGGCACTTGGATGTGTTCAATCTCATGCTGTTGGATTCTGTCCAGCCTGTCGAGATCCCTCTGCAAAGCCTCTCTACCCTCCAGCAGATCAACTCCTGCCCCCAGCTTGGTGTCATCCACAAATTTACTGATGATGGACTCAATGCCCCCATCCAGATCATCAATAAAGATGTTAAAGAGCATGGGGCCCAGCACTGATCCTTGGGGCACACCACTAGTGACTGGCCACCAGCTGGATGTGGTACCATTCACCACTACTCTCTGCGCTCAGCCCTCCAGCCAGTTCCTAACCCAACGCAGTGTGCTCCTGTCCAAGCCATGGGCTGCCAGCTTGGCCAGGAGTTTGTTGTGGGGGATGGTGTCAAAGGCCTTGCTGAGGTCCAGGTAGACCACATCCACAGGCCTCCCCACATCCACCAGGTGGGTCACCTGATCATAGAAGGAGATCAGCTTGGTGAGGCAGGACCTGCCCTTCCTAAATCCGTGCTGGCTAGACCTGAGCCCCTGGCCATCCTGTAAGTGCTGTGTGATTGAGCTCAACATGACCTGTTCCATAATCTTGCCTGGCACTGAGGTCAGGCTGACAGGCCTATAGTTCCCTGGGTCTTCCAACTGGCCCTTCTTGTGGATGGGCACCACGTTGGCCAGCTTCCAGTCCTCTGGGACGTCTCCAGTGAGCCAGGACTGCTGAAAATTGGTGGAGAGCGGCTTGGTCAGCTCATCTGCCAGCTCTCTCAGCACCCTAGGATGGATCCCATCCGGTCCCATGGACTTGTGGGGGTTCAAGCAGCTGAGGAGATCTCTAACAATCCCATCCTGGAACAGAGGAGAACTAGGCTGCTCCCTGGCTCCTTCTGCCAGCTATGCAGGCCAGCTGTCTGGAAGACATTCTGTCCTGCTAGTAAAAACTGAGGCAAAGAAGGTGTTAAGCACCTCTGCCTTTTCTTCATCCTTTGTTACAACATTCCCCTCCATGTCCACCAAGGAGTGGAGGTTGTCCTTGCCCTTCCTCTTGCTATTAATATATTTATAGAAGGACTTTTTGTTGTCCTTCACAGCAGGGGCCAGTCTGAGCTCCAAAGGTGCTTTTGCCTACCTAATTTTTTTCCTACAAGACCTAGCAACTTCCCTAAACATTTCATGGGTTGCCTCCCCTTCCTTCCAAACACGATACACCCTCTTTTTTACCCTTAGTTCCTTTAGAAGTTCATTGACCATCCAGGCTGGCCGTCTGCCCCGGCAGCTCATCTTCCAGCACGTTGGCACAGCCTGTTCCTGCACCTTCAAGAGCTCTTCCTTGAAGTAGGTCCAGCTCTCCTGGACCCAAGTTAAGTTCACATCACTCAAAGTTTAAGTATATCCTAAACAATATGAAAGAGCTGGCAGTAACTGTGGGGTCATAGTTCACTATTAAAGGTATTACAACACTGTTGGTGTTGGGTAACTGTTTATCTGAAAATGTTATGATAGTAATGGCTTGTTGAGGTCTTATGCTGTTTTACTTTGATTAGTACTGTTGAATAGCTACTCTAGATACATGTTAGGAGAAGCAAGAGCATGACTGACCCCATGCCTCTAGTGAGACAAAAATTTTAGCTTCCTGAGTGTACACAGAACATAATTCCACAGGTCTTTATGGCCAACACAGTCAAAGGGAGGGGATGAATTCTGTTAAGTGGTGAAGAAGACTTGATTTATTCCTGAAAACATAATGGAGCTTATTGAAGAGTTAATCCAGTTTAAGATGTCTTGAGTTTTGTACTGTGGATTGTAGAGAAAAAGACTGTGCAGCAAAATACCCTGGATGCTATAAACCTGAATGGTCTCCCAGTAATAACTCTTATAATAGGGGTGAATGAGAAGGTGAGTCACAGGAAATGTGCAAGCTACTCAGGAGGAAGAGTATGAAGCAAAAAGAGGTGCCAGTATAAATTACTACAGAAACTTGAGTTTAACAGGGCCTGTTAAATCTTTCTGGGAAGATCGCTCCCACATCTCTGGCACTTCCACAGCAGATAACCTAAGATGACATTTGCCTTGGCTGCATTACAGAAGTAATATTTTCACCAGCACAAGCTGTTGTACAGAAGCGTCATTGAATTACTCATACTTTCCTTTAACAGGAACACGTTTTCTTTTCCATAGCACACATTCCTCCCCCTTCCCCCCCTGCCCAATGGATATGAAGGCATTCTGAGTCTCCTTTCCACTGCTCAGACTTGTCAAGTTTGAGTCCATAGAGTGGTCATACATGATTTGTAGTACTTTGACAGGAAGCAAAAAAATTCTTTTGACCAATTTTGTAAAGTTTTGCAAGTGTATGTGAAGTAATTGTGGTAAACATTTATTCTTGCCATCTTTGCTTCTAGTATTTTAATTTTACATTGTACCAGATAATATTGAAAGACTTTTCCAACCAAATAAATTCTACGATTCTGTAAGAAAATTAGGACTTTGTGACTTAATGCTATAACTCTGACAGAACCAGTGTCTCTTCATCCTGACCTAAAAAAAGACAAGAGCCTAGACATGAACAAGAGGAACTGTAATATATTTGCACAATGAGAACTTAGAACAGTATCAAAATGACTGAACTGGATATGCAATCATCCAGCTGCCGAGATGGTTCTGGAAGAATTTAGTGAAAAGTGTGTGATGATTTACACCAACATTTTTTTCTGGAAGAAATGTCAGTTGACAATGTTTTTCTCGCTTCTCTTGAGAAACAGGATTTGTTGGATTTCCTGAGTGAGTGGTCTTTAATAAACAAATACAATTAAAAAACAATAGGTGTTTTTCTGCAAAAGAGCTATTAATTTGTGCTTGGCTTTTTATTAAAAAAACCCACAAAAAACCCCCAAACAACACCCCCCCCCAAACAACAGAAAAAAATAACCCCCCCAAAAAACCCCAATAAACCAACTGTTACCAAAAAAACTAATTGTGAACATATGTTAGAAGACTTCTGTGTAGAGGAACATTGATGTTTTTCCTATAAACATTCAGCTTCTGATTGGTCTACTTCTCAGTTAACTTGGTCTGTTAAAAGGCATGAATATAGCTAGTGCATTCTGCTCTGGCTTTTGTGATACTTCTTCCTTTTGATCTGTGTCTTAGCCTAGGAGTACTCTAAAATAACTGGACCTATGTGTATAGTAAGGTAAAGATGGTGGTTTGTTTTTTTTTTTTTGTAAATGCTGTTTCCTCTGTCTGTGGAGCTGCCCGTGTGTGCTTGTATATATGTGTTGTGTGTGTGTGTCTACATGTCTGCCTACCTGTGGATAAGGAGCTGCTGCTGCAGCCTCACCACTTTTGGGTTGCCAGATTCAGCAGCTCTCAGTGTGTAACAGCAAAACCTTGCATTATTTAAAACATTGACCTGTGGACCTTGAAGTACCATCCTTGCCATCTTACACTTGGGAAAGCTGAGACAGAAAAACACACATAATCCAATTGTACTCAGCAGGCTAGAGACAGATTTTGTGTGATTATGACCTGCTACAAAAGTGAGAATCACCACTCAAAGGCAGGGAATAAAAAGAAACATATCTTAGGTGACAGTACTGTAGACAAAGAGGAATGGACAGGAACAAAAGCCTTCCAGCTCAACTAGAAAGGTGTTTGTCAGAGGGAGGAAACTGCAAATGTCCTACTCTTGTCAGCAGGAGAGGTTAGTATTTGGAGAAATATACAAAACGAAGACATTGCAAGTTTTATAGCACACGTGAAGGCTGGCGAAGCAGACAGAAGATAAATCCTAAACAATTTGCCAAAATATCAGCTTTAGCCCAGCTCATTACAATACTAGTTATTAAGTTGTTGGCTTAAGTAGCTCTTGGAACCATGAAGGAGCAAAGCAAATGTGTCACGAAGTGTAAGACAGGGGTGATGGATGCAGAAGCTGTCTTCAATTCTTTTCATTGCAAAGCAAAAATATCTAAACTCATAGCTGTTGTTTTGTGTGTGTGGTGAGACACTTTAAAATGCATATATATTTATATAAAAGAGTGCATAGAAGATAAAAATACATACACTTTCACACACATATGATACATGGTGTTCATGTATCTGCATAAAAGGAAGATCTAGTGAATAGCTTGAAGTCTTCTGCATAATTGTTTGCATGTCAGTAGGAATTGTTATGACATTATAATCAAATACCAACAAAATCAAAATTGACTTTCTTTAATCTTTCCGTATAATCTGAAGAGGAGCTTCTGGAAACAGGCATTTTCCTTGAAGGGAAATATGGTCCTTCTGCATCAAAATCCTGTGGTTTGAGGAAGGAGCATTGAACTGACAGAGCACAGTAATTTTCAAAAAAATATTTTGGTATAACTAAATGGCATTAGGGTTTTATTGACTCAGATCTCATTCTTATAGCTTAGTAATAACAAGGTTGAGCCATCTCTGGAGGGGGAAGAGACACATGACTGTGACATGTGTGCTGCTATTAAACAGGCAAAGCAAATCAAGAAAAGCAAATCAAGCCCTTGCGGTATAGTGACCGATGGTTCAAGTACAAGTATGGTGAGGCCTGGCAGACTGATTACATCACTCTGCCTCATTCTTGATCTGGTAAACAATATGTGCGGACTACAGTAGAGACAAGCACGGGATGGTTGGAAACCTGTCCAGTTCCACATGATACTGCACATAACACCATTTTTGGTCTGGAAATTCAAATCCTGTGGAGACACAGATCTCCAGAGAGAATTGAATCAGACAACAGAACTCATTTCAAAAATAATCTTGTAAAGAACTGGGCCAAAGAGCATGGCATTGAGTGGATATTCCACATTCCCTACTATGCACCAGCTGCAGAAAAGATTGAACGCTACAACGGTTTGCTGAAGACAAAGCCATGGGGGGTGGATCTTTGAAAAACTGGGAGAAACATCTAGTCCAAGCACCCTAGTTGGTAAATAATAGAGGTTCAGTAAATTGAGCTGGACCACTCACTGTTATGAAAAGTAGAAGGTGATAGAATTCCTGTTATTTGAGAAAAGAAAATGTTTGGCAAAACTGTTTGGGTGTTTTCTGCTTCAGGAGAGGCCAAATTTATCCAAAGGGGTGGTTTCTGCTGAAGGTCCTGGTCACACTTACTGGGTAATGCAAAAGAATGGTGAAATTCAGTGCATTCCACAAAGAAATCTATGTTTAGCTGAGAGAGTTTAAATTCAGAGTGTAATTAAGACATAAAATTATGCCCAAAGGAAGAATCCATGAGGAATCCACAGTGCACCAGCCCTGAGAGCTCTGAGTCACCTGAGAGTCCCTGTTCCATTTCTTCATCTCATCTGCAAAGAAACAAACTGCTTCCTTATTTCCTTTTTTCTGAACTTTTAAATCATCTACATCTGAGATAGCCGGAATGGAAGATAATCTGAAAAAAAAACGTGACTGTGAACTTTATTTACTCATTATTGTAGATACTGTTTTAGATTATATGGATAGTATTAGCAGCCAATGAAATTGTTCAGAAGGGGTGGATTATGGTAATTTTAGGCTATGCCTTTAAAAAATTTTTACAGATCTTGAAGAGAAAAGTGGTAAAATGTAAATACATCACTATTGGGTGTGAAAAGGAAAATAAAGATAGTTCTAAACAATCCCATTGGAAAGATAATGGACTTAAGCTAGTAATGTAAACAATTTTGCTCTCTTCTCTTTCTTCTTTGCTGTGGGAGAGATGCTAACTGCTTGACCTCGGCTGCATTGTTTTGGCTAACTCTATCATCTCTCTGCTCCTTTCTCTTGTCCCTTTTATGTACAGGGGGGCAAGGGAGAGCAGGGTGGAAGAAACTGTTAGTTCCCCCTGGTCAAAGACCAGGGGAGACCTTGTGCTTTTCATTTGTTTTAAGACCCTGTAAATATTGTAAATACTGTATATTTGTACGTATTCACTACATATCATGGTAGATGGTAGTCTTGCTTGTAAATACAGCTTTCATTTGCTTCCAACTGAGCTGATCTGGAAAATTTAATGTTGGGGGCAGGGGTAATTATCCCCTTTCATTGGGATAACTGCATGCAGATCAAGTCTCTTTCTGTGTCAGTTAGCTGGATCTTTGACAAGTCCTTTCCCATGCTTGCGAATTCCTTGTATCAGTCTAAATGGGTTGTTGTAGTTGCTGGGATACATGTGTAAAAGTATGGATGGTGAAAATAGATGTACCTGTAGGGTGCATTCACATAAAAGGCTCAGTTAACTTCTGCATTTTCCTTTCATAGTTAAAGGGACAGAGAATATTTGAAGAATTCTCCAAAGGCAGTTTTGACCTTTCAAACCAATGGCTATCTTAGGAAAGGCATGCCAAAATCTTGAATAAAGGAAGAGCTGATACTATTTCCCATGGAATGGAAACAGAGCAGCTCTGTAGAACTAAGTGATAACATTGCTCCAGACTGGCAAACATCTCTATTTTATTTATGCACAAAGCCAGGGGAGCAGAACTGGGTTTATAATTTCTCGAGTGCCTGTCCCCTGCAGTACTGCAGTATTTGACAAATTACTGCTGAGAATGGGTCACAAGTCACTCTGTGATACAATACTTTTTCAGACTAAAAACTTAAAAAATTAAATGTTTCATGTAATTCCGCAGTGTTTATATTAGTAAAACCTCCATCAACTTCAACATTACATAAAAAAAAACAACCAACAAACCAAACCAAACCAAACCAAAACCCATAACCCACCCCCTCCCAAAAAAAAAAGCAAAACCAAATCACCCAACTACACAAAAAAATCCCAAAAAAACCCACAACCAAAACCAAACCAAATCAACCAACCAACCAAAATTATTATTTGAAAAATGTATTCCTGTGTCTAGAGTTTACTTGGACATAATTATTTCTATTTTCCTTTCTTCTGCTAAAACAAATGTTGTTCAACATTTGTTGTTCAACATTTGTTCTGATGTTCAACAGCATGGATCCAGCCAACATGGATTTAGGAAGGGCAAGTCCTGTCTCACCAACCTGTTCTCCTTCTATGATCACGTGACCCGCCTAGTGGATGTGGGGAAGGCTGTGGATGTAGTCTACCTGGACTTCAGCAAGGCCTTTGACACCATCCCCCACAGCAAACTCCTGGCCAAGCTGTCTGCCCATGGCTTAGACAGTAACATTCCATGCTGGGTTACGAACTGGCTGGAGGGCCAAGCCCAGAGAGTGGTGGTGAATGGTGCCACATCCAGCTTGCAGCCAGTCACTAGTGGTGTCCCCCAGGGACCAGTGCTGGGCCCCATGTTCTTCAATATCTTCACTGATGATCTGGTTGAGGGGATTGAGTCAATCATAAAATTGCAGATGACACGTCTACCAACTAGACAGATGGGCAGAGTCCAACAAGATGACATTTAACAAATCCAAGTGCTGGGTGTTGCACTTTGGCCACAACAGCCCCATGCAGATCTAGAGTCTGGGGTTGGAGTGTCTGGAGAGCTGCCAAATAGAGAGGTACCTGGGGGTGCTGATCGACAGCCACTTGAACATGAGCCAGCAGTGTGCCCAAGTGGCCAAGAAAGCCAATGGCATCCTGGCAGACATCAAAAATAGTGTGACCAGCAGAAGCAGGAAAGTCATTGTGCCTGTGTACTCAGCACTGGTTTGGCCACACCTTGAGTACTACTTTCAGTTCTGGGCTCCTCAGTTTAGGAAGGACATCGAGACACTTGAACGTGTCCAGAGAAGGGCAACGAGGCTGGTGAGAGACCTTGAGCACAAGCCCTACGAGGAGAGGCTGAGGGAGCTGGAGTTGTTTAGCCTGTAGAAGAGGAGGCTCAGGGGGAGACCTTATTGCTGTCTAAAACTACCTGAAGGGTGGTTGTAGCCAGGAGGGGGTTGGTCTCTTCTCCCAGGCAGCCAGCACCAGAACAAGAGGACACAGTCTCAAGCTGCACCAGGGGAGGTTTAGACTGGATGTTAGGAAGAAGTTCTATACAGAGAGAGTGATTGCCCATTGGAATGGTCTGCCCAGGGAGGTGGTGGAGTCACCATCATTGGAGGTGTTCAGGAGACTTGATGGGGTGCTTGGTGCCATGATCTAGTTGTTTAGCTGCTTGTCTCTCGTATAGCAAAGCCATTAACAAGAGCACATTAATTATTACCAACAGCAGGATTACATACAGCAGATAAATCACTTTGGAATCCCAGCTGCTATGGCTTACATAGCTTTCACCTGCAGGAATGCTGAATCCATGTACTTCTGCAGGCAAATTGGATGAGGTACCATTCCCATATTTCTTAAACCAAAAGAACCCAAGACAGCGGTCATATGGTAGTTGCAATTTGTACTTAAACCAAAGGTACCAATTTATGTATCAGATATCTTCCCAGCCTATCGAACATTGTACTGATACACCATTTGTAAATTATCACGGTAAGGGCAGAATATACCAAATGCCACAGAATCCAAAGTAGCTTCATTTTGCTTTCTTCATCTGAGAAGGAATAAATCAAGCAATTGCCCATGTTGAATAGGCACCAATTATTTTTTGTAATGTGGTGGGTTAAAGTTTCCCGTTCACATTAACTAAGCATGACTAACATGGTTGGAAGCAAATGGAAGCTGTATTTACAAAGCAAAAACTACACTCTACAATGGAATGCAATGAATATGCACAAAATATACAGTGTTTTCAATATTATACAGGTATTTACAATCACAGAATAGCATGGAAATCCCCTGGTCAAAACAATCAGGCAAGCTGCTCCACTGTCCCCCTGCCCCAGCTTCCCAGACCCCCCTGTACCGAGAGAGAGAGAGAAGCTGTGAGAGAAGCATTGTTAGTCTTATCTCAAGGTCAGCCAGAAGCATTATCTTCCCAGCAGAACAGCCAGACCAGAGAAGAAAAGAAGGAATGGGAATGGAAGTAAAATGTGTAACTGCTTCTGTACCAGACACTCTGTCCAATGAAATTCATTTAGAGTAATCTTTCCTTTTCCTTTTTTACACCCAATAGTGAATTATCTGTATTTTTCTACTTTTCTCCTCAAAATCTGTAGCTTAATTTTAAAGGCATAGCCTTAAACTGCCACACCACCCGACTTGGTGTCATGGAGCAGACGGTGACACTGATGTGGACTGGAGTGTGTACTAGCCTGCTGGGACAGCTATGACCTCTCTGAACAGGCAGCTGAACAACCATCCAGTCCTATGGAGCAGGCACTAAACTTGGTCTTTGACTCAGATCTTATTCGTATTTGTAGCTGACAGGTATTTTTTCTCTAGTTTAATTTTTTTGGGCCAAATATAATATTTGGTGCTTATAAGTATCTATCACTTATCAGCAGTTTAAAATAATTGTAGAATAAAAGGAAAAACCCAATGCTTTTATTACCTTTCCACTAAAAGAAAATAAATCAGAGTGACAAGGAATATTAATCAAAAGATTCTAGAATTATCAGAAAAGATATTAAAGATGTGTAATGACACTGGGAGACAAATATGGTCCATATCTTGTAAAGGAATTGTTTCAACAAAAATTTGTTAAAATTTGTTCTACTGTTCTTGGTAGTTCTTCTAGGGCTTTCTTTTTGCTTGTGTTTAAGAATGTGCAGGCACGGATGGAATGAAAGATAAGAAGGGCATACCTACATATAACTGCCTTAGAAAGTTCTCTTGGATTCCTGTGCTGCCAGGAAATATGTCAGAATAGACAGTGGTACTTTGAGGCTTTGGGTTTGAGCTGAGCTGGAGGGAGACTACTTTTTGGATTTGGCTAGAAGAGAGAATTTGTGCAACAGGTGGCCTATTCATAACTGCGTGTTAGTGGGCAAAGGTGTTAATGGCTTGCCTATTAGTGGGTATTGGGATGTTTGCATCTAGATTGAAATTTTCTATGAAAGGAGCAATAACTAATACATGATAGATGTGCCCAGAACAATACTAGTCTAATGAACCCTCTAAAGGCCTCCTGTCCTACTGAACCTTCCCTCTTAGCCATACTCACTCTAGTAATAAACTTGATAAGAGGTTTCTCAGTGGAATGGCTCAATATTGTAGAAGAAAATGGGTCACTGAACTATATCTAACAAATTCTAACTGCTTAACAGAGGCCTTCTGCTGAAAATTGTTTTGTGTATGCAACTCAATCCCGTTTCCATTGCTTCTCTTCTATCACATTCTTAAAGAAACAGTGCTCATTCAGACTGAAAACATAGACTATCACAATGCTGCAGACCAGCAACATTCACAGCTCTGTCACTGTATAATGAAATAGTTATTCTGCCCCTGTACACAGCACTGGTTAGGCCACACCTTGAGTCCTGTGTCCAGTTCTGGGCCCCTCAGTTTAGGAAGGATGTTGACTTGCTGGAGCGTGTCCAGAGAAGGGCAACAAAAGTTGGTGAGGGGTTTGGAACACAAGCCCTACGAGGAGAGGCTGAGGGAGCTGGGGTTGCTTAGCCTGGAGAAGAGGAGACTGAGGGGGGACCTTATTGCTCTCTACAACTACCTTAAGGGAGGTTGTGGGCAGGTGGAGGTTGGTCTCTTCTCCCAGGCAGCCAGCACCAGAACAAGAGGACACAGTCTCAAGCTGCACCAGGGGAGGTTTAGACTGGATGTTAGGAAGAAGTTCTATACAGAGAGAGTGATTGCCCATTGGAATGGTCTGCCCGGGGAGGTGGTGGAGTCACCATCATTGGAGGTGTTCAGGAGACTTGATGGGGTGCTTGGTGCCATGATCTAGTTGTTTAGGTGGGTTGGATTGGATGATAGGTTGAACGTGATGATCTTGAAGGTCTTTTCCAACCTGGTTTATTGTATTGTATTGCATTGTATTGTATTGTATTGTATTGTATTGTATTGTATTAAAAGAGTTGAAAACTTGGAGAAAAAAGAAAAAAGGTACATTTTTTTCTTATCTAAAGTTTGCCATATAAGGATACTGAAATGCTGAAAATATTATTTCTGTTAGAGTTGAATTAGTAACAAACTGCTGTAAACATTAAAGGAGTGGGTAGGCTGTGATCATGGTAGCTTAGGAACCTGTTTGTTTGAGTTCAACAATCAGGCATTCTTGTTACCAGAAGGGAATAATATCTTGTATCAGATGCATTAAATGAGAAGGAAAAATTTCCATTAAAGAAACTCTGAAAAACTGATTTATGGCCCACTGATTGCATCTTGTACTGGAAAAAGGAAACTCAATAAATGAAATGTCTTAGAGAGAGTTTAGAATATTTTCCAAAGGGCCATGTAAAAAAAAATTCTTTTAAAATAAATGAATCCTGAACAATAAAATAATGTTGTCTAGTCTTAGATGTAATTCTACATTTTAATTTCTTTGTCTTTGCATTCCCCTAGATTTCTGAGAGAACATTCTGAGGGGACAAACTCTTAAAAGACAGATCACAAAAGTCATGTATCAGATATGCAAGAAAACACCTGGAAGCATCAGGATTTTGTTGTATCTCAGTAATACCTGAAGGTCTGCTCACAACTGAGATCCTGTTTGTGTACTGTTTAAATGCAAGTTATATTTCCCAAAACCTGCTTAAAATAAAACAAAAACCAACCAACCAACCAACCAAAAACCCCCAAAACAACCCCAGAAAAATGAATGGGGGTGGAGTCGGTGGGTTGGGGAAGGTAGTGTGGGATGAAATTAGGGAAAGAAAGGAAAACAAAAGGGAAGAGAAAAAGAGAAAGAATGTTGTTGGATATATTTGATTTGTCTGCCTTGCAAAACACATCTGCTTGAAGGAATAAATTTGCTACTGCTTATAAATTTCTTAGAAGTCAGCTTCACCATTACTGGTCCTTGGGTGTGTTTTACTAGGGACTTACATATATATTAATTAATTTATATTAATTACTCATCTTCCAAGAACATTCTTTAAAATCTGCCATGTAAATGGAGCAGAGATGGGAAGAAGAAAATGAAGTAGAATAAAACAATTTCTGATATCTACATTTCAGAAAGAAGTCTATCATATCCAAAGACAACATGGTAGTGGATTTTCAGTATTAAAGGAAAGATTTTTCTCATGAGTTTTATTTTCCCCTTTCCATATTGACTTCTATTTCTGAATATCTTATCTTCCTAATGTACATAAATGGGCCCGTTATCTGAAGTTGATAATATAAATAGTAAAAAAACCAAAAAGCAGAGATGTCAATGTTTACAAATCTGTAAAGTACTCAGCAACAGGTTAATTAAACATGGTTTGTAAGCTGTGTTATGTCTTCCTGAGCTAGTAAATTGAGCTATAAATTCAAGCTCCTGCTCCAAATGCTATCTATATTTGAAGAAATTTAGAATATGTCTATATCCTGTGCTGTTTCTGCTCTGTATTAGACTGACCCAATACCTCAAAACAAAACACTCCTGGCTTGAGTGGGAGGGAAAGAATTATTGTTGTCAGTAAAGAACTGGATAATTTGTGATGCAGCATTCCAGAAAACACAATCTATGGCACATATCCAGTTATTATTTACTAACCAGAGAACTAGCTGCAGCTGTTTGTTACGACTGGCTGTGCCAGTTTGATAGTGTGTAATCATATTTGCATAAAGATAATAAGGAAGGTATTCTAGAAAAGAGCTTAACTGTGCTTTTACTGTGAATTAAAGGTAATTTCAGGGAAATTATGCATAATTTGTTGAAGAATTTTCCCCAACAAATGTTGACTCTGATTTCATAATTAGAGGACAACACTTGATATGGCTCTCAATGCAGTATGAAACATACCCCAGGGAGTAGTGTCCCACTACACAGATCTAATGTTGCTATGAAAGACAGGTGTTTCATCAGGTTTCAGCTACACACTTTCACACCTGCAATGCATTAGCCAAATAAGTGATGCTAGCAAAGATCAGGTGCTCCTCCACTGTTCAGATGAGGATCTGGCATCAGTGCTACTGTGCGCTACTTGGGTGTCTCACATTTGTCTCTCAGTAGGGACTTCTGTGCCTGTCAGAAGATCTTCTTTCAAACTTGCCTGAAGTCCTCATCTGTTGTGGGAAGAAGCTCAGGCCTGGAAGAAAGTCCAGTTGAGTAATTAGATATGGTCAAACAGACAAAATGCCAGTGTTCAAGGTCATGATGAAAAGATATGGTGGCTATGCACGGAGCAAGCAAAAAACATATAGGAAAAAAAGGCACCTCATTAAGGATATTCAAGGAAGAAACAAGGCAATAAGTAAGATTGCAACCCTAGATTTCAGGAGGGCTAACTCTGTCCTCTTCAAGACCTACTTGGAGGAATACTGTGGGCCAAAATTCTAGAATGTAGAGAGGCCCAGGAGAACTGGTTAATCCTCAAGCATCACTTCCTCCAAGCTCAAGATATCTTCAATCCTTTGAGGAAAAAATCAAGTAGAGCAGGCAGGAGACCTTCATGGATGAACAAAGAATTGCTGAGAAAACCCATGTGGAAGAAATAAGTTCACAGTTTGTGGAAAAAGGGGCTGGTCACTTAGGAGAATTATAGGAACGTAGTCAGGTTATGTAGCGATACAAGAAGGAAGGCCAAGGACATTTTAGGATTAAATCTGGTGAAGGAAGCAAAAGATAACCAGAAGGGCTTATTCAAATATGTCAGTGGCTGTCCTGGTTTGAGGCCAGAGAGACCCTCTCTTGCCCCCGAGAGGTGCAAAAGAATGACACTCACACAAATGGATTGCAAAAGTGATGGAAAGCTTAAGTGGAAAAGCAGCAAGTGTTTTACAGAAGCTACAAGCATAGTTTAAAAATAATCCCAAAGCATACAGAGTCTCCTATAGCACACTCCAAAGCCTCCCAACACTTCCCCTCTTCCCAACTGAGGGTATACACAAACTCCCCAGGGCTCTTTCTTCCCTCCCCACTGCTATGCCGGTCGGTCTCAGGCTGGCCAGCTCTGAGACTGCCCCTCCTCCTTCTTCTCTTGGCATTAGGCCAAGAAGGAAGTGGGGAGATTCATCCATGGCATCTATCCTCCTAAGGAACCACCAAGCTTAGAGAGCCCTGCTTCCCAAGACTGACCATCGTCCTGCTGATGGGAAGCAGAGACTAACATCTCTCTCTCTCTGCTTTTTCTTCCGTGCAGACTATTGCTTTTGCTTATTATTGTATATTAAATTGCCTCTATCATATTACTGGCTTTTGTTATATTTTCCCCTCTCCCCGGTCCATTTAAGAAGCGGGGTGATAGAGCAGCTTTGGTGGGCATTTAGCTCCTAGCCCAGGGCCAAACCACTTCAGCCACTCTCCAACATCTTTGAAAGATCATGGGAAACAGATGCCTGAGGTCTGGAGGAAAGCCAATGCCACTCTAATCTTCAAAAAGGCCAAGAAAGTGGACCCAGATAACTACAGACCAGCTAGCCTTACTTACATCCCTGGAAAGCTGATGGAGCAGTGTGATCTTTGAGGCCTCTTACAGCCTTGGTGATTCTGTGTGATTTGGTGATTATGGAGGTCGCGTTAAGGCACATGGAGGAAAATAAGGTTATCAGGAGCACCTGACATGGAATTGCCAAGGGGAAGACATGCTTGGCTAATATGATAACCTTCTACAATGGTGCAACTGAATGGATGGATGCAAGAAGAGTAGTGGCTGTTTAGCAAGGCTTTTGACATTGTCTCACATAACATTCTCATGGGAAAGTTCAGGAAGCGTGGCTTAGATGACAGATTGTGAACTGGCTAAACAACACAACTCAAAGGGTCATGATCAATTTGCAGTCAAGCTAAGAGGGGTATCAACAAAACCTCCACTCTGGACTTCCAGAGGATGGACTTCCAGAGGGTGGACTTCAGGTTACTTAAGGAACTAACTCAGAAGGTACCTTGGGAAACAACCCTTAAAAATAAAGGTGTCCAGGAGGGCTGGACCTACTTTAAGAAAGAACTCTTGAAGGTGCAGGAACAGGCTGTGACAATGTTCCAGAAGATGAGCTGCTAGATGTCAGGCCTGGATGGGCAATGAGCTTCTGAAAAAAATAAGGGAAAAAAAAAGAGGGTGTATCATCTTTGGGAGAAAAGGAGAGGTAACCCATGGAAATGATTAAGGATGTTGCTAGGTCATGTAGGAAAAAAAATAGAGAGGCAAAAGCCCATTTAGAGATAGTCTGGCCAGTGCTGTGAAGGACAATTAAAAATGCTTTTATAAATATATTAATAGCAAAAGGAGGGGCAAGGGTAACCTCCACTCCTTAGAGGACATGGAGGGGAATATTGTAACTAAAGATGAGGAAAAGGCAGAGGTACATTACACCTTCTTTGCCTCAAATTTTGATAGCAGGATAGGTTTGTCTTCCAGACAACTGGCCTCCTGAGGTGGCAGATGGAGGCAGAGAGCAGTATAGTTCCCCTGTGATCCAGCAGGAAGTAGTTAGAGACCTGATCAGCCACTCAGATCCCCAAATGTCCATGGGACTGAATGGGATCCATCCCAGGGAGCTGAAAGAGCTGGCAGATGAGCTGGCCGGGCCACTCTCCATTGTTTTTCCGCAGTTCTGGCTCACTGGAGAGGTCCCAGAAGACTGGATGCTGGCCAATGTGATGCCCATCCACAAGAAGGTCTGGATGGATGAACCAGGGAATTCCAGGCCTGTCAGCTTGACCACATTGCCAGGCAAGATTATGGAACAGGTCATCTTGAGTGCAATCACACAGCACTTAGAGGGATGGCCAAGGGATCAGGCCCAGCCAGCATGGATTTAGGAAGGGCAGGTCCTGCCTGACCAACCTGATCTCCTTCTATGATCAGGTGACCGCCTGGTGGATGTGGGAAAGGCTGTAGATATATTCGACCTGGACTTCACAGTATCACAGTATCACTAAGGTTGGAAGAGACCTCGAAGATCATCGAGTCCAACCTGACACCACAGACCCCATGACTAGACCATGGCACCAAGTGGCCACGTCCAATCCCCTCTTGAACACCTCCAGGGATGGTGACTCCACCACCTCCCTGGGCAGCCCATTCCAATGGGCAATCACTCTCTCGGTGAAGAACTTTCTCCTCACCTCGAGCCTAAACTTCCCCTGGTGCAGCTTGAGACTGTGTCCCCTTGTTCTGGTGCTGGTTGCTAGAGAAGAGGCCAACCCCTTCCTGGCTACAACCACCTTTCAGGTAGTTGTAGAGAGCAATGAGGTCGCCTCTGAGTCTCCTCTTCTCCAGGCTAAACAACCCCAGCTCCCTCAGCCTCTCCTCATACGGCTTGTGCTCAAGGCCTCTCACCAGCCTTGTTGCCCTTCTCTGGACACGTTCAAGTGTCTCGATGTCCTTCCTAAACTGAGGGGCCCAAAAATGGACACAGTACTCAAGGTATGGCCTAACCAATGCAGAGTACAAGGTTACAATGACCTCCCTGCTCCTGCTGACCACACTATTCCTAATGCAGGCCAGGATGCCGTTGGCACCCTTGGCCACCTGGGCACACTGCTGGCTCATGTTTAGGTGGCTGTCGATCAGCATTCCCAGGTCCCTCTCTGTTTGGCTGCTCTCCAGCCACTCCGACCCCAGCCTGTAGCTCTGCATGGGGCTGTTGTGGTGAAAGTGCAGCACCTGGCACTTGGACTTGTTGAATGCCATCCCATTGGACTCTACCCATCTGTCCAGTTGGTCGAGGTCCCTCTGCAGTGCCCTTCTGCCCTCTAACTGACCAACATCTGCTCCCAACATGGTGTCATCTGCAAATTTGCTGATGACTGTCTCAATCCCCTCCTCCAGATCGTCAATGAAGACATTGATGAGGATGGGGCCCACACTGATCCCTGGGGGACACCACTGGTGACTGGTCTCCAGCTGGAGGTGGCACCATTAACTCTCTGGGCCCGGCCCTCCAGCCAGTTCCTAACCCAGCACAGAGTGTTGCTGTCCAAGCCACGAGCTGACAGCTTAGCCAGCAGTTTGCTGTGGGGGACGGTGTCAAAGGCCTTGCTAAAGTCCAGCTAGACCACATCCACAGGCCTCCCCACATCCACCAGGCGAGTCACCTGATCATAGAAGGAGATCAGGTTGGTGAGGCAGGGACCTGCCCTTCCTAAATCCATGTTGGCTGGACCTGAGCCTTTGGCCATCCTGCAGGTGCACAGTTATTGCTGCCAGGATAATCTGCTCCATCATTTTCCCTGGCACTGTGGTCAGGCTGACGGGCCTGTAGTTTCCGGGTTCCTCCATCTGACCCTTCTTCTGAATGGGGACCACATTGGCCAGTTTCCAGTCATCTGGGACCTCTCCTTCCCATTAGCAAGGCCTTTGACACCATCCCCCACAGCAAACTGCTGGCCAAGCTGTCCGCCTGTGGCTTGGACAGCAACACTCTGCACTGGGTTAGGAAATGGATGGAGGGCTGAGCCCAGAGTGTGGTAGTGAATGGTGCCACATCCAGCTTGCAGACAATCACTAATGGTGTCTGTCAGGGATCAGTGCTGGGTCCCATCCTTTTCAATATCTTTACTGATGATCTGGATGAGGGGATTGAGTTCATCATCGGTAAATTTGCAGATGACACCAAGCTGGTTCAGAAGTTGATCTGTTAGAGGGTAGGAGAGCTCTGCAAAGGGACCTTGACAGGCTGGACAGATGGGCAGAGTCCAACATTGTGAGATCTAACATGCCTAAGAGCCAGGTTCTGCACATTGGCCACAGCAACCCCATGCAGTGCTACAGGCTGGGGTCAGAGTGACTGGAGAGCAGCCAGGCAGAGAGGGACCTGGGGGTGCTGGTTGATGGGAGGCTGAACATGAGCCTGCGGTGTGCCCAGGCAGCCAAGAGGGCCAATGGCATCTTGGCCTTCATCAGGAACAGTGTGGCCCTTATTCCTTTAAAATAAAATAAAAATTTCTGTATAATCTGGAAATAAGTAATGCCTTGAGCAAGATTTATTCTTAGTAAAACATGAGATTTTTATTGCGATTGTGCGTAGATAGTTTTAATGTTCTGTTACAGAATGTGAATTTTTTTTAAAAAAATTCTTTTCAGGGCAATCTTCCCCCCCTCTCTTTGCATTTCCATGTGTTAGATTTGAGGTTGTCCACTCTATGCAATTTATTACAGTTAAGGAAATGTTAATAATGGCTCTGAGAAGGGAAAATAAATTGATTTTAAGGGAAAAGAAATGGGAAAAGTTTTACCTTCTCAGTAGGAGGTTAGTGACCCATCTGACTCCCTCCCGGTCACTTCTGGCACATGGCACTACCTCAGCAGAACAATCAAGTTTTCCACACTGAAGGGAAAAGAAAAGGATGGCCAAACATCAGGATGTGTGACATAGTGCTTAACCCCAAAATACTAATTAAGCTAGAGAAGACCTGAAGCACTGCAGATAGATGGTTTGTTTTGTCTTTACTTTTAAATATTACATCCTTGAACTGAAAATATGGAGTGGGAAGAGACAGGAAAGTTGTGTGTAAGGTAGGGCTTTGAAATGTTTAGTTGTGGTGCAGTGCATGTAATAAATGCTATTGTACTCTCTAGTTAACGAATCATTCTCTATCTGTATGATACACCAAAGAAGAGGAATCATCCCATGTCCTTTCTTTCCCTGCTCGTTTTATTCATTGATTGGGATACCTAGGAAGTCCTTGGCCCAAAATTGCATAAGCCATAGTATATTTATGCAGCTTTATACCAACACATCAATATGCATATATATTCTGACTATTGTGGATCTATTTTTATCTATTTTTTTAACCCCCCCCCCCTTTTTTTTTCTTTTTTTTCTTTTTTTTTCCCAGAAAGCAGTAAACCTCACCTTGATTCCTGGGAAGGTGATGGAGTAGCTAGTCCTAGAAATTATCTCCAGGCACAGCAAGGATAAGAAAATCTTATCTGGATAAGAAAATCTTAGTCTGGAGAAGAGAAGACTGACAGGGGATATAATTAATATATGTCAAGATATGAGGGGTGGGTGTCAAGAAGGAAGGGACAGCCTCTTCTCACTTGCACCCAGTGATAGGACAAGGGGCAACGGATGTAAACTACAGCACAGGAAGCTCCACCTTAACATGAGTGTGGTGGGGTGAGAAAGTTCCCTCCCCACACACAGGGAAAGAAACCACAGCTAGCTCAGTCGGAAAAGCAGATGAAAGCTATATTTACAGGCAGAAATGGAATGCAATGAATATATACACAAATATACAATATTTACAATATATACAGGAAAATATAACAATGAACACAATGCAGAAAAACCTTTTCCCTCCTGCCGGCCAAGGGGGGTTCCCTGAACCCCCCTCTCTCCCTCCCCACCTCCCTTTTTCCCAAAAAGGGTTAGAGAGAGAGAGAAAGGCAATTAAGGAAGAAAAATTCTGTTAGCTCAGAAAGTGCATGCAAGAATTAGTGTTCTTATCTGGTTAGCTGTTAACTCAAGGCCGTTCCTGCTTCAGAAAGAGAGAAAGCTGTCCAGCCCACAGGACAGAGAAGCACAGACTGCACCCAGCCCGAACCCAGACCAGACACAGACTGAACCAACAGAACCCAAACTTAGAATTGCATTTTTACAAGCCACCAATGAAATTAGTTTAGACTATCTTGTTTTTGTTCAAATATCAAAAACATTCAGCCAAAGTGTTCAGCAACTGTCTCTTTCTTAAAGGCATAGCATCAACCGGTCACAATGAGGAAGAACATAGAATCATAGAATCAATAAGGTGGGAAAAGAACTCAAAGATCATCAAGTCCAACCTGTCACCACAGACCTCTTCACTACTAAACCATGGCACAAAGTGCCACATCGAATCCCCTCTTGAACACCTCCAGGGATGGTGACTCCACCACCTCCCTGGGCAGCAGTTTCAATGGCTAACAACTCACTCAGTGAAGAACATTCCCCTCACCTCTAGCCTAAATTTGAGACTGTGTCCTCTTGTTCTGGTGCTGGCTCCCTTGGAGAAGAGACCAACCCCCTCCTGGCTACAACCACCCTTCAGGTAGTTTTAGACAGCAATAAGGTCTCCCCTGAGCCTCCTCTTCTTCAGGCTAAACAATCCCAGCTCCCTCAGCCTCTCCTCATAGGACTTGTGCTTGAGGCTTCTCCAAAGCGTCATTGCCCTTCTCTGGACACGTTCAAGAGTCTCAATGTCCTTCTTAAACTGAGGGGACCAGAACTGGACACAGTACTCAAGGTGTGGCCTAACCAGTGCTGAGTACTGGGGAACAATGACCTCCCTGCTCCTGCTGGACATACCATTCCAGATGCAGGCCAGGATGCCATTGGCCTTGATAGCCACCTGGGCACACTGCTGGCTCATGTTCAGCCTTCTGTCAATCAGTACTCCCAGATCCCTTTCTGTTTAGCACCTCTTCAGCCACTCTGACCCCAGCCTGTAACACTGCATAGGGTTGGTGTGGCCAAAGTGTAGCACCCGGTATTTGGACTCCTTGAATGCCATCAGGTTGGACTCTGCCCATCTGTCCAGCCTATCAGTGTTCCTCTGCAGAGCCCTTCTACCCTCTAACAGATCAACACCTGCTCCCAACTTGGTGTCATCTGCAAATTTACTGATGATGGACTCAATCCCCTCATCCAGATCATCAATGAAGATACTGAAGAGGATGGGGCCCAGCACTGATCCCTGGGAGACACCACTAGTGACTGGCTGCAAGCTGGATGTGGCACCATTCACCACCACACTCTGGGCTAAGCCCTCCATCCATTTCCTAACCCAATGCAGAGTGTTGCTGTCCAAGCCACAGACAGCTTGGCCAGGAGTTTGTTGTGGGGGACGGTGTCAAAAGTCTTGCTGAAGTCTAGGTACACTACATCCACAGCCTTTCCCACATCCACCAGGTGGGTCACATGATCATAGAATGAGATCAGGTTGGTGAGGCAGGACCTGCCCTTCCTAAATGCATGCTGGCTGGGCCTGATCCCTTGGCCATCCTGCAGGTGCATAGTTATTGCCCCCAAGATAATCTGCTCCATAATCTTCCTTGGCACTGAGGTCAGGCTGACAGGCCTTTAGTTTCCAGGTTCCTCCATCCAACCCTTCTTGTGCATGGGGATCACATTGGCCAGTTTCCAGTCATCTGGGACCTCACCAGTGAGCCATGACTGGAGGAAAATTATGGAGAGCAGCTTGGCCAGCTCATCTGCCAGCTCTCTCAGCACCCTAGGATGGATCCCATCTGGTCCTATGGACTTGTGAGTATCCAAGTGGCTCAGCAAGTCCCTCACTACTTCCTCTTGGATTTCAGGGGTACTACACTGCTCCCTGACCCCATCAAGCAGTTCAGGAGGCCATTTTGTCCTGGAGTCCTCCTGCCTTATTGTTGAAAATTGAGGCAAAGAAGGTATTTAGAACCTCAGCCTTTTCCTCATCTTTAGTTACAGTGTACCCTCCAAGTCCTATAAAGAGAGGAGGTTCTTCTTGCCCATCTTTTTAGCATTAATATATTTATAAAAATGCTTTTTTATTGTCTTTCACAGAAGTGGCCATCTTAAGAACTAACTCGGCTTTTGCCTCTCTAAATTTTCTCCTACATGATCTAACAACATCCTTAAACGTATCATGAGTTGCCTCCCCCCTGTCCAAAGGTGATACAGACTCTTTTTTCCCCTTAATTCCTTCAAGAGCTGCTTGCTCAACCAGGCTGTTTGCTTTCCCCGATGGATAATCTTTCGGCAGATGGGAACTGCCAGTTCCTGTGCCTTCAAGAGCTCCTGTTTGAAGTAGGTCCAACCATCCTGGATTCCTTGGCTCTTAAGGGCTGCTGCCCAGGGTACTTTCCAAATAAGTTGTTTCAATAAGCTGAAGTCTGCCCTCCGGAAGTCCAAAGTGAGGGTTCTGTTACTGTTCCTCTCTATTTCCCTGCATGTTGAAAACTTCACTATCTCATGATCACTGCACCCTAGACAGGCTTCTACCATCACATCTCCCACCAGCCCTTCTCTATTGGAGAACAGCAGGTGAAGCAGAGCCTGACCCCTGGTAGGCTCACTTAACATCTGCATCAGGAATCTGTCCACCTTACATCAAGAGAAGTGTGGCCAGCAGGTCAAGGGAGGTGATTCTCCCCCTCTACTCAGCTCTGCTGAGACCCCACCTGGAGTACTGTGTCCAGTTCTGGAGCCTCTATTACAAGAGGGATATGAACGTGCTGGAACGTGTACAGAGAAGGGCCATGAGGATGATCAGAGGGCTGGGGCACCTCTCCTATGAGGACAGACTGAAGGAGTTGGGGCTGTTCAGTCTGGAGAAGAGAAGGCTCCGAGGTGACTTCATTGTGGCCTTCCAGTATCTGAAGGGGGCCTCCAAGAAGGCTGGGGAGGGACTTTTCAGGCTATTAGGTAGTGATAGGACTAGGGGGAATGGAATGAAGCTGGAGGTGGGGAGATTCAAGCTAGATGTGAGGAAGAAGTTCTTCATCATGAGGGTGGTGAAGCCCTGGAATGGGTTATCCAGGGAGGTGGTTGGGGCCCCATCCCTGGAGGTGTTTAAGAGCAGGCTGGATGAGGCTCTGGCCAGCGTGATCTAGTGTAAGGTGTCCCTGCCCATGGCAGGGGGGTTGGAACTAGATGATCCTTGTGGTCCCTTCCAACCCTGACTGCTACTATGATACTATGATACACTCTAGGAACTTTCTGGACTGCCTCCTCTCTGCTGAATTAAGTTTCCAGCAGATGTCTGGCAGGTTAAAGTCACCCACTAGGACAAGATCTGATGATCTTGAGACAGCCTGCAGTTACTTGTAGAATATTTCATCTGCTTCCTCATCCTGGTTGGGTAGTCTATAATAGACTCCAATCCGGATGTCAGTTTTGTTAGGCCTCCCTCCAATTTTAACCCACAAACACTCAATTGTTTCATCCTTTACCTCAAGTTCTGAGGCATCAAGAGACTCCCTAATATACAGAGCCACCCCATCCTCCTTTTCTCCCTCACCTGTCTCTGCTAAAGAGCTTGTAACCCCCCAATGCAGGACTCCAATTATGTGAATCATCCCACCATATTTTTGTAATAGCAACTATATCATAGTCCTCCTGGTGGACCAAGACTTCCTGTTCCTCTTGTTTGTTACCCATACTGCCTGCATTGGTGTACATGCACTTCAGCTGGGCTGCTGATTTCTCAAATAACCCTAATTTATGTCCCACTCTCTCCTCTCTCTCTCTCCTCCCACCCCCTTCAGACCTAGTTTAAAGCCCTCCTGATGAGCCCTGCCAACTCCAAAGCTAGTACCCTCTTGCCCTTTCTAGATAAATTCACCCCATCAGGATCCAGCAGGTCAGGTGCAGTAAAAGTTGCCCCTTGATCAAAGAACCTAAAATTCTGTTGCTGGCACCATCCCTTGAGCCAATTGTTGATAATGTTGGCTCTCCTGTTCCTCTCAGTGTACACCCCTGCCACTGAGGGAACTGAGCAGAACACCACTCACAGCAGAACTGAGCTCCTGCCCCATTGATCAGTTGTCTGAAGACCTTGAATTCCTTTTTAATCATCCTGGTGCCCTAGTTATCAATCTCATCGTTTCCAGCTTGTATTACCAGCAATGGGTAATAGTCAGAGGGCTGGATTAACCTTGGGAGTCTCCTTGTGATGTCCCTTATCTGGGTCCCAGGTAGGCAGCAGACTTCTCTATGGGATGGGTCAGGATGACATATGGGTCCCTCTGTTCTCCTCAGGACAGAGTCTCCAACAACTATAACCTTTTTCTTTGTGGTGCTGGTCCTTATAGTCTGTGGGGACTTCTTTGCCTTAGGCATGTCCTTAGATGGTTCCTCTTCAATGTAGAATTTCCTCTTCCACATTGCACTTGGCCTGCAGGGCCTCATATCTATTGTGCAAGTGCAATGGGGGAGAGGAAGAGGGCTGGGATGGATTCTCCTTGCTTCCCCTAACAGGGACCTGTATCCATCCCTCCCTGTTTCTGGGGACACCTCTCTCAGTAGGGGAGGTCTTCAAAGCCCTCTCCCACATACCTAACTCCCTTTCACAGTCCTGTACAGTCCTGAGACTGGATACTTCATCCTTTAGACTTGCCACTTCATCCTTAAGCTCAGCCAGCAGGTTGAGGAGAAAATTCACCTGGTCACACCTGACACAGGTGTTGTCTCCTTCCCCCTCCATTCCAAGTGCCAGGCTCCAGCACTCTCTGCAGCTGGCAGACTGGACCCCTGCGTGCTTATGCCCCAACTCTGTCTGGGAGCCTTCTGATTTTCTAATAGCCTTTGGCTGAGTTGTTACCATCGTTCAGAGGCTACCACAGAGGTTTCTGTACTCTGCCAACTGACCCAGCATGTGTGGTCAGGCAAGAAGGCGCTCCAGCCAAAATGGCATTGTGCACTCAGCCCTGCTGGGTTTTAAAATTCCTGCAGCTGACATCATGATACCGAGCAGGCACACAAGAAGACGACCTTGTCAGCCCTTGCTGTCTGCAAAGGGTCCTTCTGACTCACAAAGCCCCAGGAAGAAACCGAAAGAGAAATATCTCAGCTCAAGCACACCAGTGCCGGTGCCAGTCCCAGTCAGCTCTCCAGCCATAATGGGGAAGTACACAGAGCACTAGAACAGGGTCCCCAGAGACATTGTGGAGTCTTGTTTTATGGAGGCTTTCAAGCCTATCTGCATGCATTCCTGTGTGACCTGCTCTAGATTATATGGTCCTGCTCTGGCAGCAGGGGTTGGACTTAAAGATCACCAGAGGTCCCTTCCAATCCCTAACATCCTGTGATCATCAGGAGCATGACTTCACAGGGAAGTCATGCTTGATCAGTTTTATAAATTTCTATCATAAAATCATTGGCTTAGCATATAAGTGGAGAGCAATGAATATTGCCTGCATGATTTCAGTAAGGCTTTTGGCACTGTATCCTGCAAGATTCTTGTAGACAAGCTGGATGAGCAGGGAAGTGAGATTAATGGAAGCTGGCTAAATGGCCAGTCTCAGAGACAGATAATTAGCAAAACAAATTCTAGTCGAAGGCTAGTAACTAGCAGCATACCCCAGGAGTCAATACTGGCTCTGTTTCTGTTTAACATGTTAATGATCTGGGGCAGAGTGTACCCTTGGTAAATTTGTTGCTGAGGAACAGATGATATTCCAGATGATCATACTGCCACCCAGAGGGACCTCAGTTGGCTGGAGAAATGGACCAGCTGAAATTTCAGGAAGTCTCAGGAAAAGAGCTAAATCCTGCACCTGGGATGAAAAAACCCCACGCACCACTGTGGGGTGGGAACTGACCAGCTAGAAAGATCTTGGCAGAAAAGGACCGATGTGCCTTGGTGGACACCAAGCTGAGTACGAGCCACAAGTAAGGCTAATGGGATCCTGTGCTGCATTAGAATAATTATTGCCAAAAGACTAAGGAACAGGATCCTTCCCTTCTCCTCAACACTGGTTATGTCACACATGCAATACTAGTTTCAGAAAAAGTCCCAGCAAAGGGCCAGAAAGATGAAGAAAAGACTACAGCATCTGTCCTGTGAGGGAAGGCTGAGAGAACTGGAACTGCTCAGCCTGGAGAAGTGGCTAATCAGTGATCTTGCCAATGTGTATAAATACCGGAAGGGAGACAGAAAAGAGGACAGAGCTAGGCTTTTTCCAGTTGTGCTTAGTAAGACAATGAGACAATGAACACAAACTGAAACACAGGAGACTCTCTAAGCATCAGGAAACACTTCTGAAGGGGTCTGAACACTGGCATTTGCTGCCCAAAGAGGCTATGGAGCTTCTGCCCTTGAAGATATTCAAAAGCCATCTGAACATGGTCATGGGCAACATGTTTTAGGTGGCGCTCTGTTGGGTGCCGGCTGGCGTGGAGAGAACACACAGACACAGAGCTTTGTGTCAACAACTGCTACCCTTTATTCAGCACAAGCCATGGCTTTTATATTTTCTTTTCTCTTTCCCATGCCTTCCCCTGGAAGTCACAATAGCTACCCCCTGCCCCCGCCACCCCCATATTATCTTATCTGCACATCTGTTTTCTCCCTTGGGGCTGTTTACCGTTCAAGTTAAGGGGACTATGTGCAGGCCTAGCTTCAAGGCTACACCTAATCAGCCTAGCTGTATAAAACAATTTCCTCTTTTCTTTTTAAAAACAAGAACAGTGTTTATCTCTCTCGAGTAGCCCTGTGGGAGACGAGTGAATGCTGCACAGTACGCAACATCAATGGGTCAGTTGCAACATTCTCATACACAGGCCTCAAAATGGAGACTTAATCATACCTATAGATGTTATACAGCTATGACTGCAAACTAATGATGAAACAATCCCTTGATGTTTACAATCCAATATGCCAGATGATTTGGCAGAGTCAACACTTTTTCTATAGCAGTCTGAAGGAAAG
This sequence comes from Colaptes auratus, assembly GCA_015227895.2. Classification (NCBI taxonomy): domain Eukaryota; kingdom Metazoa; phylum Chordata; class Aves; order Piciformes; family Picidae; genus Colaptes; species Colaptes auratus. The sequence goes on along the minus strand of CM026897.1, from coordinate 48,181,971 downwards.
GAGAACATTTGCAAGCAGAGAGCAAGGGTGAAAATCCCCTTGCTGATATGAATTCAATTTATACATTTCCTACCTGTCAGAATGACATCCCAAATAGTCAAAGTTCTGCCCAATATAAAATTAAGCATTTTAATTGTCCCCTTAACCAGTTGAGATTATTTCTTGACTATGACAGACTGGTGAGTTGACATAGAAATTTGTGTGAACATATTCCCTAGGTACATAAAAATTAAGGCATAGTGACATTCACTCCCAGTTCAGATGTTTTGTGGTGACATTCTCTGGCTATCAGCCTCAGGTGGATGCTTTGCTCTCAGTTTAGCATAACAATCAGTGTGACCAGTCTCAGTGGTGAGTTGATTCTTAGTGTAGGTAGACATCATGGCTGTGGCATTTCTAGTGGTGTCTCCCCTACATGTTGATTCCTGCGTTGTCAGCTGAGATGTCTGCACAACTGATGCATCCAGCTCATAAATGGGCGGGCTCTGTCTGGAACAAACCAGTGAACCATCTAGGCCAATATTCTATCTATAACAACTTTAAAGTAACTCAGTGGATGGCATGAATAACTTGCAAAGTACATCATTGAACAGTTTAATCACAGGAACAGTCTTTCCCTAATTCCAAATGAAAATCAGATTTCTTTCCTGAGACATAAGGTCTGCGTTTCTCACATACAGATGTAAACTGAATAAAAGAGTGCCCTGCCTCCCCTTCGCTGTTCAGGGATGACAGCTGTTCCACAGGTGCCACAAGTACCTGTCTTCAGCTTGTGCTGACTAGATGCATATGACAGTGATACCACTGTGCTGAGGTACACTCTCATGGAGAAACAGTCTGCATAATTTTACCTTCCTTCTTCATCCAAAACCTAACTCCTCAACTCTTAAATCAGCAACATAAAACACAGCTACAAATATTCATAGTCAACCCAAGAGCTGATTCTCATAAGAATGTCTGATTAGGCTCTGAGGTGCCGTGTACCTGGATCTCTGAGGGTCCAGAAACTCAGCATCTCCTAAGAATAAATTCCACTTGTTCTGGTCATTATATCCTGAAGCTGTCTTACTTCAGTCTGTCCTTTTTTTTTTTTTTTTTTTTTTTGAAACTACTTGTGATCTATTTGGACAAAGGGATATATGTGAAGCCTTCCTCCCCCTTCAGGGTCTTTGCATAGGTAAAGCTGAAGAAATTGCATTGTATGCCTGTGGTGAAGGCACATTCTGCCCAGATACTAGATCTTGTCCCAGCATGTGGACAGGTTTTCCCTCCTTCAGGAGGGAGACAAAAGCCAAGGCATTAGCCAGGCCAGCATGCACTCAGTGCATGCAGTGCTTGTACAATTACCAAGTATGGGCATAATTCCAGCTTCGTGCTTTCTACAGGCTGAAGCCAGTTGTCTATGAGAGTGTCCATTGGTCAAACCCAGCCTCGAGGAATCTATAAGTATTACCCCTGTTGGTAAACAAGTTGCGCCCTCTTTCACTTTCTCTCTGTACTTGCACAAGAGAACAACTCTCGAGCCACAGCCTCTGCCACTGAGCTTATTGTTGTTGTTAGCTTCTATCATACATGCACGCATACTGAAAGCCTCTGCATCATGAGAAGCACTCTGATCATGAGGATCACCCCAGAGGGAGGATCTTTGCTGAGCCTGAGATGCCAGTGTTGTTACAGCCAGTTGTACCGACCGGGAGAGCCCAGTGTGCCACCGGAGGACTGGACCAGCCCCTGAGGGTAAGATCTGCCCAGCTGTCGGGGAGAAGGGACTTCATAGAGCCTGAGTCCGCATATGCCTAGCCCTGCTATAGCGGGAGAAGAGCTGCCACGTGTGCCGCTCTCAGCCCTGTAACCTCAGGGAAGACTAAAGCACTGTTCGTGCCTATACTGCACCGAACCTGGGACCATTCTGAGCATCCTGCTGTCCCTTTAAGCCCAGTAATGGAGAAGCTGCAGCTCAGCACAGCCACATTCTCTCTCCAAGGCTGTTTACATCAGCTCCGAGACTCGTCGCCACGGGGCCGACCCCATAGCTATTGTTTGCTGTCGTTGTGCAACCGGGAACCACTGAGCCTGCCTACCGGCAACCGTCACCCCACCCTGACATGCAAGCCGACTCCCAGGGCTGGCTCCCTGAAGGGAACCCGCTTCCGAGCTAAGCTCAGGATCCATTGTTCCCTCTTCACTGCTGCAGAGAGAGGAGACAGTAACCCAATGCCGCCGTCCAACTCGACTAGGAACTGGTCCAGCGACAGTAGTCCGCCGGACCCCTACCTTGCTACAAACAACAGCTACAGAGTATCTTCCATGTGCTTTCCATCCACTAGCACTGAGTTCAAAGTGCCCGCGTGTAGCAGAGTAATCGCTGACGTATAGAGATTGCAATATTGCTGTATATAGGCAGTAGCCGTCCGCGTTCCGCCAAGTCGCCATCTAGTGGCCAAGCGGCGGTACTGCATCCATCATTTTGTAAAATATAACAGTCTGTAGATAGCTTAATTAAGTTCTAATCATAATAGTAAGCCACTTATGGAACGTATTTCACGAACATGCACTAGAACATGTATATAAGTTGTTGATTCATCAGTTATTAATAATTTGATAATTAATAAAAATATTTTCATAATTAATATATCATATTCATAAATTTACTAACCTCTTCACAACAATGCCTATGTGTCTGTTCTAATCTTCCATCACTAGCAATGAAAACGTCCTTGTCTTCACATTCTATTCTCTAATACATAAATTTTTCCTTCTTTCATTAATAACAAAGTATTAATAAATATGGACATATTTATGATATTGTGTGTGTATCATATCTATCTCAAAACTATGGTACAAAACTTGCATTTAAAATTATATTTTGAATAATGAATGTTACTACAGTATCCATCTCTCCTTTGAAATATTTACTTGAACTAGAGATGGTTTCATTCTCTTTGTTCACTTTGCTGGTACTTACAAAATGATGTATGGTTTTGCATTTCTCCTTGTGTACTGGTTATAGTGTTGATTTTTTCTGTTTGCAATAACACAGAATCATTGAATTGTATCTCTTTGAAAAGACCTCTGCCATCAGCCTAACACCATTGTGGCCATTAAACCACCCACTTTGCCATAAATAGCTCCATATTTTAGAGATATTTGATGCATATTTGGATGTGACCTCATTGAATTAATTCTAAGTTTGGATTTTTGACACATTCTAAGTTTGGATTTTTGGTTTTCTGAAAAAATACTGCTTATTTCTGTAACCAGACAAATTTAAAGACACTTGTAAGTACACCAGTTACCAGAAGATAGGTATTTTTTTCCTTTGACTCATTCTCAGTCAGTAACATTGCTGTGAATCTGAGGAGGGGAAGTAAAAAAGTCTAATTGCATTAATGGAAAAACTTAGAATAAATAATATTTACACAGCAGCAAAACTGCTAAATGTTTGGTCTTTCAATCAAATTCTACGCTCACTAGTTACTTTACAGAACCATGCCAGCTTGTTCTACATCCTGCTGAGAGCTAAAGGAACTTTGATTTTAATGAATATAAAGACTACCTATCTGTAAGCATATTTTTGCAAGAAGTAACATAAAAAAAATTGCATAAATGCAGACATAAACCATGGGGAACATATGCTTTGTCATTTTAATATTCAGGTACAAGATGATCCCAGGATAGGGAGACCTTTGTCATGTCATATTGCCACCTTGGAACCCATTAGGCTTGACAGCTGCCTTTTACTGTTTCTGGTACTCACCTCAAGTGAAAACATTAATTTAATTTTTTTTTTTTGTTTGGAATTTAGAGGCAGAAAATACAGGTGAGTTTAACTGTGATCTCAATCTGAGACATTGGAGGTCTGAGACTTTTCAAGTGTCCAATGCCTAGTACTTTAGTTGGTCTTGCAGACATTAAGTACATTTTAAAAACTTTTCTTAAGCTACCCCAAGTTGCTCACTCTCATGACATGCCACATCCTCAAATAGCTTTAGCTGAAGGGCAGTTTGTTGGTATTGATCCACTTGTTTATAAGGTAAACAATTTTCCCTCAGCTTGGTGGTTTTTTTTTTTTGGGGTGTTTTTTTTTTTTTTCTATAGGAAAAGAACCCCTTGAGTCTAAAATTGACTATGTAGGTGTTTTATCTGGTTGTTTCATTATTTATTTATTTATTTGTCTACCTACAGTTTGCTGCTGTAACAGACAGTGGTAAGAAAAATGTCAGAAACATCTATTTTCTTTGGTCTGTCTCTGTTTGGAGCCGCCTAGAGAATTATTTACATAAACAAAATGGCAAGACAAAAAAATATAATATCCTTTAACAACATTTACTTCCACTCTGTTGATTTATTTTTGAATACTATTTGATTTTAACACAGAGAAATCACATTCTTGCTAAATATAAAATCTTTATATGTGGCGCAGACATAAAAAAATAATTATTAAACACATCTGCTGGGAAACCTGACTGATTGGAGGGACCAGAAGTCCAGCAATCTGCTGGGAATAATTAGTTTAGTTTCATAGTTTCATAGTTTCAGTTAGGGTTGGAAGGGACCACAAGGATCATCCAGTTCCAACCCCCCTGCCATGGGCAGGGACACTCTACCCTAGATCAGGCTGGACAGAGCCTCGTCCAGCCTGGTCTTAAACACCGCAAGGGACGGGGCCTCAACCACCTCCCTGGACAACCCATTCCAGGCCTTCACCACCCTCACGGTGAAGAACTTCCTCCTCACATCTAGCCTGAATCTCCCCACCTCCAGCTTCATCCCATTCCCCCTAGTCCTATCACTCCCTGATAGTCTGAAAAGTCCCTCCCCAGCCTTCTTGTAGGTCCCCTTCAGATACTGGAAGGCCACAATGAGGTCACCTTCCGAGCCTTCTCTTCTCCAGACTGAACAGCCCCAACTCCTTCAGTCTGTCCTCATAGGAGAGGTGCTCCAGCCCTCTGATCATCCTCGTGGCCCTTCTCTGGACATGCTCCAACACCTCCAGATCCCTCTTGTAATAGGGGCTCCAGAACTGGACGCAGTACTCCAGGTGGGGTCTCAGCAGAGCTGAGTAGAGGGGGAGAATCACCTCCCTTGACCTGCTGGACACACTTCTCCTGATGAAGCCCAGGATCTGATTGGCTTTCCGGGCTGCAAGTGCACATTGAGAGCTCATGTTGAGCTTCTCGTCCACCAGCACCCCCAAGTCTCTCTCCTCTGGGCTGCTCCCCAGCCAGTCACTGCCCAGCCTGGATTTGTGCCTGGGATTGCCTCCACCCAGATGCAGGACCCTGCACTTGGTCTTGTTGAAGCTCATGAGGTTGGCTTGTGCCCACCTCTCCAGCCTGTCAAGGTCCCTCTGGATGGCATCCCTTCCCTCCAGCGTGTCTGCTGCACCACACACAGTATCACAGTATAACCAAGGTTGGAAGAGACCCCAAGGATCATCAAGTCCAACCTGTCCCAACAGACCTCACAACTAGACCATGGCACCAAGTGCCACGTCCAATCTCCCCTTGAACACCTCCAGGGACGGCGACTCCACCACCTCCCTGGGCAGCCCATTCCAATGACGAATGACTCGCTCAGTGAAGAACTTCCTCCTCACCTCGAGTCTAAACCTCCCCTGGCACAGCTTGAGACTGTGTCCCCTTGTTCTGGTGCTGGTTGCCTGGGAGAAGAGATGAACCCCCTCCTGTCTACAACCACCTTTCAGGTAGTTGTAGAGGGCAATGAGGTCACCTCTGATCCTTCTCTTCTCCAGGCTAAACAATCCCAGCTCCCTCAGCCTCTCCTCATAGGGCTTGTGCTCAAGGTCTCTCACCAGCCTTGTTGCCCTTTTCTGGACACGCTCAAGTATCTCGATGTCCTTCTTAAACTGAGGGGCCCAGAACTGGACACAGTACTCAAGGTGTGGCCTAACCAATGCAGAGTACAGGGGCAGAATGACCTCCCTGCTCCTGCTGGCCACACTATTCCCAATACAGGCCAGGATGCCATTGGCCTTCTTGGCCACCTGGGCACACTGTTGGCTCATGTTTAGGTGGGTGTCAATCAGCACCCCCAGGTCCCTCTCTGTTTGGCAGCTCTCCATCCACTCTGACCCCAGCCTGTAGCTCTGCATGGGGTTGCCGTGGCCAAAGTGCAGCACCCGGCACTTGGACTTATTTGGACACAGCTTGGTGTCATCAGCAAACTTGCTGAGGGTGCACTCAATGCCACTGTCCATGTCACCCACAAAGATGTTGAACAAGACTGGTCCCAGGACTGATCCCTGAGGGACTCCGCTTGTCACTGGCATACATTGGGACATGGATCCATTGACAGCCACTCTTTGGGTGCGGCCATCAAGCCAGTTCTTTATCCATCTGGTGGTCCATCCATCAAACCCGTGTGTCACCAGCTTGGAGACCAGGATGTGGTGTGGGACAGTGTCAAAGGCTTTGCTCAGGTCCAGGTAAACGACATCAGTTGCTCGCCCCTCATCTATTAATGCTGTCACTTGTTCGTAGAAGGCCACCAGGTTTGTCAGGCAGGATTTGCCCTTGGCAAAGCCATGCTGACTGCTCCCAATCACCTCTTCACTACTCTTCTGAGTCAGTAGTGCCTCCAGGAGGATCTGCTCCATGATCTTTCCAGGCACAGAGGTGAGACTGACCGGGCCTGTAGTTCCCTGGTTTCTCCTTCTTACCCTTTTTGAAAATGGGAGCAATATTTGCCCTTTTCCAATCTGTGGGGACTTCCCCAGTCTGCCATGACTTTTGGAATATAATAGAGAGGGGCTTAGCAACCTCATCTGCCAGTTCTCTCAGCACCCGATGTTAGAGCTGGCACACCTGCTAGCAGCAGCTCAAATCTGGTCAGACAACTTGCACATATTTTCCCTTTTCAGTCTATTTTTCAGTCCCTTTCCTGCTTGGCTGGCTTAAAATGGACTATTTGTGTAGGGATGTTTTTAATGGCAGGATTTCATATGGTAAGAACGTCATTCAGCAAACTAAATTTGGCTTGTTGGCATCTGCTAAAGATATTCAGCCCATCTTGATGTATGAAAGCCTGACATGACCATGATGACGTTGTATCTTGCGATTTTATGTTAAAGACTGCTCTGTTTTTGTGAATGTTTCTAGGGATACAGATGTCTTTTCCATGTTCTAAACGAAAGTTGAAAGAGACAATTGACAATGACCTAAGTGTGAAATGTAGGTAGATCAGAGTCCCTCTTCACCACCTCAAACTGTTTAATGCACTTGTACTGAACAATTGAAAAATAGCATATCCAAATATCTATAAAAAAGAGTAGTTAACAATCATTACACCTGGTGTTTGGATTCCATTGCTCCATTTTTACCTACTGTGTAGATGCCACCGATGTATTAGTTCATTGTGAACATTGTCCTAGGAAAGTGTCTTCAGTCTTGACGATTTTATATATTAATGCTCTTTTAATGGAACTTAAATTTTAACTAATTTTTACTATACTACATTCCTAGGAAGCTGTTCCTTCACTCTTAGAAAGAGAGCATATAGACAATTTTTTTGATCAGTAAGAAATTCTTCCTTGCCACTTCAGATGCACAAATTTGTGTTTCTTCTTTTCAAATGGATTTATTTTATTGATATTTTTACTTTCTATTACTGCTGTTGATCTCTAGGAGGATTGTGCACTGCATATAATGTCATCCTGTCATCATCACCTGTGACTGAGGAACTTTTTCCTTGATATCAGAATTTTTTCTTTGACACACATAGTTAAAATAAATTGTATAGGTTCTTGACAAGGTTTAGTTTTTATGCAATGTTACCACCATATCAGGGCTGCCTAGAATGGAAGACCAATGTATGAGAATTTTTACTGTCCATTACTGGTTTAAAGATCAAGGAACTTTTTTCTGATTTGGAAGATCAACAAATTTGGGGATATTTCTGTCTGAACACAGGGAAAACCTTTACTTTGAGGATGATGGAACACTGGAACAGGCTGCCCAGAGAAGCTGTGAAGTTGCCTTCTCTGGAGATAGTCAAAACCTGCCTTGAACATGTTCTTGTGCAACCTGATATAGGTGAACCTGCTTTAGAAGGGGGTGGGGGGTGTTCTCCATTCTGTGAATCTGGAATTCTGCAAGTTGTCATAAAGATAAGTGAAAAGTTACCATTCCTCCTTCTTGCTGGAACCATGGTTGATGGTGTATATTGGCTTTTTAACCACTTCAGTGTGTTTTGGTGACAGCTATGGTATGTGAAGTGGTCAGAGATACAAGATAGCCTCTCACTGAAGAGTTGTTTGGTTTTGTAGTAGCTCCTGTGGAAAGACAAAATTTCTGTTTAGAGTTGGGATTTAGCCCCACTGCTCAGCCTTAGATTGTAAGAAAGCATATACAGTAGAAAGTTTGAGAACTATGGGAGATAGTGAGGTGCAGAATATTGGTATAAGACAAAATATCACCTCAGACATGGGAAGCAGGAACTTGAGATGCATGCAGAAACAGATGATACTGGAGGACATCAAAGAGGTACTTTTTTCAGCATTAGGCAAAGTAAGAAACATTAACCAACTGGCTGTGGAAGTTCTAAGGCCATGTTTGGATGGTGTTACTCTGAGTTAATAACATTTCTCTTTCCAATGTGATTAAAGTGATCAAATATCTGTTTATGACACAATAGAAACAAGCTTATGAGAAGATTTTCAGTGAGGAGTTAGTTCTTCAAAAAGGTTTTTCTACCTGCAGAATGAATATTTGTTAATATCAGTAATCATCATATTAATCAGTATCAAGTAGATAAAGCCCAATTGTAGATGGTTTGCAGGTAAGAAGCTGTAGAGGTTATTTAACGAGATAATTGGTTATATATTTTGTGCTTAAAATTTCCTAAGTTCTATAGTAATTGCTCTTACAAGAAAGGAGTAAAATTGGTTATCTATGGAAGGTGAGTTCAAAATATTTCTTGTGATCTATTAATTAATTGCTAGAAAATTATTTAACTGAGTTTTGATTTCTTTTACTAATACTGTGCTGCTGCTGCAACTTTCGATTCTTGGTACTTAGACTTGCCTTATGGGCAGACTGATTCTTCACCATATCAAAATGTTGAAAGTTTTCCTTGCTGGCCATCATTATGTGTGCATAAGCCTTACTCCATTCCTAGTTCCACACTACAACCTATGATACTATGATCTAGTAATGTGTAATGGAAGTGCTTCCTCAGTTAATAGAATAGAATAGAATAGAATAGAATAGAATAGAATAGAATAGAATAGAATAGAATAGACCAGGTTGGAATAGATCTTCAAGATCATTGTGTCCAACCTATCATCCAACACCACCTAATCAACTAAACCATGCAACCAAGCACCCTATCAAGTTTCCTCCTGAACACCTCCAGTGACGGCAACTCCACCACCTCCCCGGGCAGCCCATTCCAATGGGCAATCACTCTCTCTGTGTAAAACTTCCTCCAAACCTTTGTTACAATCTTTCTTGCATAGGTTTCTCCTCCTATATGTTGAGGGGTGAATATTTTGTGAGTGGCCTGTATAGTAGTTATTGCAAATGAAATGACAGTGAAATACACTAAGTACATATTTTCATTTTCTTCCCTGTCCTCAGTTCATACTCAACAGTTTGCACTCAAAATCAGTATCAAAGCAAACTAAACACAACCTGATTTATGCCTTTCCAGTTTTCAGAGTCCTGATGTATTATTTCATGGTAACACATGACCAACTGTGCATGTCTTCCTTTCTAAAAAGACTTCATGATTGGGTGTTTTTCCTTTGTGGATAATGTTTTTGTGCAATCTCAAAGCTTTTCAGAAACCAGGCTTGGTTTTCTCTGTATTAACCACGTGTTATATTCTGTAAACTGCTTTGGATCAATTTACCTTTGATTTGAGTGATAATGTTAATATTTTCTACCACAAAAGATGGAAATAGTGTTGTATTTAAGGTTATTAATTTACAAAATTATGAAATATTAACAACAATAATATATTTATTATTTTTACTATCAAAATTGGTAATAACATTATATATATATATATATATACACACAAACACATATATGTATATATGCAGATGCAGATTCTAGTGTATGGTCATGGATATATCCATAAACTGGTTGCTGAGGTTTGCAGGGACCTGGTGAGGCCACAACGGGCTCCTGAGGGCGGTCCCCTCAGCACATGGTGGAGGCAGCTTTCTCCTGCAGCTGCAGGATTGCGGTGTGGCCTTCTGCTGAAAAGATTTGGGCAAGTTCTCCCTTGGTGGCAAGGGCCTGCCAATGGGGACGAGTCCCTTCAGTGGTAGCTTCTTCCTACTGGTGGGATGGACTACAGATATGATGCTAACTTGTAGTTTCAGTGCAGCTTATGCAAAAGTGAGGCATGATGGCTCTTGCTGGGTAGCAGGGCTTCTCTCCAGACTGCAGACAAAGGCAGAGCACATGCATGAGAGTAGAGCACATGTGAGGAGCAATAGAGCAATAGCAAAAGAGTGAAAGAGCAAAAGTCAAAAGAGAAAGTTGTTCACAATTTGGGTAATATTTATAATTTGCTCAAGGCTTGGATTTAGCCAATAGTCAAACTTGGTCAACACATCAATAACTAATAGCAAACCATATGATCAGAATATGCCCGGACTTGGAAGAAACACAAGCACAGCACAGCAGCATCCCATAAGGTGGGCTCATGATCTTGTTTGCCCCAAGAAGTCAGGTTGGGTTGTTTACCCTGGCTTGTTGATGCCTGGCCCTCTGTTTACTCATCTCTGTCTGAGCACCCACTCCAGAAAGGAGGGAGAAGGAGGGGTTTTGAGCAAAACATGTAGGGACATGTTTTAGCAATATTTGGGACATAGTTCTGGGTACAGTCATCCTTTACCGCAAATTGCAAAGCCACTTTCCACAGAGAGCTACACAATCTCAACTTCAATTATATAATGCCTTTTATTCAGAGGAAATCAAGAGTGCTTTTCACATCCTATTACTGCTTTAGTAGATAGGCTGTTTCACAGCAATCTAAGGAACTCAACACATAGCATTTCTAAAATTGAACTACTTTCTTGATAGAATTTTATTGTGAGAAGGGTATTGCAGTGACCATGTTAAGGAAATAATGACTTTGAATGCACAGATGAGCCATTACTCTTCCACCAAGTGATGCCATATTTTAAATTAATTTAGAAAAAAAGTCCCTTAATTTCTGTAGTTTACAAAAGCTTTCTGCCATTCAGCCTATTTACCCTGAAATGAAGAAGAAACAACGCATCACAGCAGTGTCCTAGTTAGAATAGAATAGAATAGAATAGAATAGAATAGAATAGAATAGAATAGAATAGAATAGAATAGAATAGAATAGAATAGACAAGGTTGGAAGAGACCATTGAGATCATTGAGTCCAACCTATCATCCAACACTATCTAATCAACTAAACCATGGCACCAAGCACTCTATCCAGTCTCTTCCTAAACACCTCCAGTGATGGTGACTCCACCACCTCCCTGGGCAGCCCATTCTAATGGGCAATCACTCTTTCTATAAAGAACTTCTGCTTAACATCTAGCCTAAACCTCCCCTGGCACAGGTTGAGACTGTGTCCTCTTTTTCTGGTTGCCTGGGAGAAGAGACCAACCTCCACCTGCCCACAACCTCCCTTCAGGTAGTTGTAGAGAGCAATGAGGTCACCCCTGAGCCTCTTCTTCTCCAGGCTAAACAACCCCAGCTCTCTCAGCCTCTCCTCATAGGGCTTGTGCTCCAAACCACTCACCAACTTTGTTGCCCTTCTCTGGACACGTTCCAGCAAGTCAACATCCTTCCTAAACTGAGGGGCCCAGAACTGGACACAGGACTCGAAGTGTGGCCTAACCAGTGCTGAGTACAGGGGCAGAATGACCTCCCTGCTCCTGCTGGCCACACTATTCCTGATACAGGCCAGGACGCCCTTGGCCTTCTTGGCCACCTGTGCACACTGCAGGCTCATGTCCGGCCCACTATCAACCAGTACCCCTAGGTCCCTCTCTGCCTGGCCGCTCTCCAGCCACTCTGACCCCAGCCTGTTGCACTGCATGGGGTTGTTGTGGCCAATGTGTAGAACCCAGCACTTAGATGTATTAAATCTCATGCTGTTGGATTCTGCCCATCTGTCTAGCCTGTCAAGGTCCAGCCTGTCAAGGTCCTAGTTAGTAGCAATAAAGAATGCGGCAAAGAGGGTTGAAGGACATGAAGATGAAAGAATCTCGTAAAGAGGAAGCAACCCTATGCACCACTATATCTGCTGAGCTGGAAAGCAGCTTGGCAGGAAAGGACAATAAGTGTCCTGATGGACACCAAGTTGAACATGAACCAACAATTTGGCCTTGTCACAAAGAAGGCTAATGAAATTCTGTGCTGCATAAAAAAAATATTGGTAAAAAGGTTGAGAAAGATGATCTTTTTACTGTCCTCAGGACTGATGAGACCACACACACGGTTCTGGCTTCAGTTCTGGCCTCCACAATACTACAGAGGCATGGACATTGTCCCAGTTTCCGTTGGGAAACAACTGATTCTATTCAGTGATTTTGCTTTTCAGCTCAGTGCCTTCTAGGTAACTGCATTTTCTGAAGTTGGTAATGTGTTTTTGCAGACAGTGTTTGATTCTGGTGGTGAATGGCATTTAATGTTTCTGGTTGATGCCAGGGACTGGTGTGAAGACCAGGGTTGGATCTTGTGGACTATGTAGAGGTGCAGAGCTGGGGGCTACACCTGTGGGGAGGAGGGAGTGGTTTGTGTAGCTCTGACTGACTGGAGAGGTATTCCATGACATGTATACCATATTCAGTGTGGAGCTGGGGGATTATGAGAGTCAACCTTCTTCAATAGCCAGCATTTGAGGAGGAGTCTGTCCGTTTTACTTTTGATCCCAACCCACGTGTTTCTGAATCCAGTTCCAGAATCCAGCTCCTGAATTCTGTTCCCCTTTGCCACTAGGTCCAGTATTGGACTTCTGCCACAGCATGATGATGTGTAGGAAAATGGATCTTTTAATCCTACTTGAGGTTGGAGGTTTGTGAGTTTTTCAGTACTGCAGTTTGGCTGATGACAAGGCGCTCTTACTTGTTTTAGTCCAACAGTTCCACTCTCAGTCTGTTTTCATACTTTTAATCTGTTGCAGTGCATATTGTACAAACAATAAATTTTGAATTAATGCAAAACCAAATTCCATTGAGCAAAGAGCATCTTTGGTTGAGCTTTCTTTACTAGTCTTCAGAGTAGCTTGATACTCGCTGATATGTTGCTCTCACAAAAATAATGCAGCTTTAAATTCCAGATTTGTCTTTGTTAACCAGTGTTAGTTCTTGTATCTCTCAGGATAGATCCTATGCTGATAACACTCAAATGGATGACCTACTCTTCCTGCAGCCTCAGAGGGTTAAGAAGATTGCCTTCTGCTGTACATTTGTCCTCCTTGCTTATAAAACAAAGGGAACATAACGTATGCATTGACTTTGTTTATCCTTGTGAGCTGTTAAATTGCAACACTTATTCCTTGTAATAAGTGTAAAGGAGATTAAAAAAACATTCTTACACCTAAGGCTTTTAATTTGCTTAATTTTGCTGACTGATTAGGGATGAGTAGAAAATTTCTGAATTATATGAGTACAAATAATTATGCCTTTTCACACTGTACATGTTGAAATGTAGAGGAATTTTATTTCTGGGGGATTTTGAAGAAAGAATTGCCACCATGGAAGCAGAAAGTTTTACTGGGTGGCTCAGTTCCATGGAAAACACATAGCCTGTAGGCAAAACCAAAGGGAGCAGAAACATTTATTGATTCATCTTAATTACAAGAGAAATCATTGCTCCCATCTTGACTTTATTCAACTGTTATTTCTAACCATACTAAATCATGAATCTAGACATATCTTTGGAAGTCTGCAGACAGGGGATTTCTTCCTTTGTGTGCTTGAAAAGGAAACTCCTTACGTTTCTCTTGAAGTCACTATTTTTAATTATGGTTCGGGATGGATTACAGGGAGAGAATAACCATTTAAAATATATGCATCATATCTCACTTTGCATTAGTTTATCTCACTTAAATGATAGTAATCCTATTGAAGCTAGTGGAATTATCTAGCCCTGTAAGTTGTACCAACTTAGAGCATATAAAACAAAGCAAAACACACAAACATAAGAGGGGGGTTTAGTACAGATGGACTGAAATAGATGGTCCAGCTACCTCTTAAAATTGGAGACAAAATAGGATTATTTCAGCAGAAGGCTGGGAGTGGAGATTACCTGAATAACGTGTTGCAGAGAAGAGAGGACAGAGGGGAAGATCAACTGTAGTAAGCAACCTGAGCAACACAACAATAGCACATGCCACTCTGGTGTGATCACCTGGGAAGGAACATTTGGTGGCATGAGGAAGATTTCTTAAAGAAAGCAGAATGAAGGGAAGTAAAACTGAAAGAGACAATATAAAGGATACTGGGGCATTTACAGTTAAGGGGAAAGGAGAGCTGTCTTGGGATAGTTGTTCTTTTCATACCAGAGGGGTCTTACTTTGATCACTTTTGCAGCCTTTCTCCAAAATTCTTGCCCCAGGGTGAGTTATCAAGGAGCAAAGGCATCTCTCCAAAATATAAAGGATTCTGGGAGAGAAAGCTGAACCCTACCCTGTCTGCTTCACATTTTTTTTCCTCCTTAATTCCATGGCTGTCTCTTTTAACTTGACATCTTATCTACTTATGATAGTTTCTACAGGTATGAAAGCAGATATCATCTGAGGATGAGAAGTGCTATAATAGTGCTTATTTTTGTTCATGTTAGGCTTTGCAATGAAATTGGTTTCTCACTTGTCTGTGCTTTTTCTTCATGATCTTTTAAAAGAATCTACTGTCTGAGCTCAGGAATATATCACACACACAGTATCACACAGTATAACCAAGGTTGGAAGAGACCCCAAGGATCATCAAGTCCAACCTGTCCCAACAGACCTCACAACTAGACCATGGCACCAAGTGCCACGTCCAATCTCCCCTTGAACACCTCCAGGGACGGCGACTCCACCACCTCTCTGGGCAGCCCATTCCAATGACGAATGACTCGCTCAGTGAAGAACTTCCTCCTCACCTCGAGTCTAAACCTCCCCTGGCACAGCTTGAGACTGTGTCCCCGTGTTCTGGTGCTGGTTGCCTGGGAGAAGAGACCAACCCCCTCCTGTCTACAACCACCTTTCAGGTAGTTGTAGAGGGCAATGAGGTCACCTCTGATCCTTCTCTTCTCCAGGCTAAACAATCCCAGCTCCCTCAGCCTCTCCTCATAGGGCTTGTGCTCAAGGCCTCTCACCAGCCTTGTTGCCCTTCTCTGGACACGTTCAAGTGTCTCAATGTCCTTCTTAAACTGAGGGGCCCAGAACTGGACACAGTACTCAAGGTGTGGCCTAACCAATGCAGAGTACAGGGGCAGAATGACCTCCCTGCTCCTGCTGGCCACACTATTCCCAATGCAGGCCAGGATGCCATTGGCCTTCTTGGCCACCTGGGCACACTGTTGGCTCATGTTTAGGTGGGTGTCAATCAGCACCCCCAGGTCCCTCTCTGTTTGGCAGCTCTCCAGCCACTCTGACCCCAGCCTGTAGCTCTGCATGGGGTTGCCGTGGCCAAAGTGCAGCACCCGGCACTTGGACTTATTAAATGCCATCCCATTGGACTCTGCCCATCTGTCCAGTCGGTCGAGGTCCCTCTGCAGAGCCTTTCTACCCTCTAACTGACTAACATCTGTTCCCAACTTGGTGTCATCTGCAAACTTGCTGATGACTGACTCAACCCCCTCATCCATATCATCAATGAAGATGTTAAAGAGGATGGGGCCCAGCACCGATCCCTGGGGGACGCCGCTGGTGACTGGCCGCCAGCCGGACGCGGCACCATTCACCACCACTCTCTGGGCTCGGCCCTCCAGCCAGTTCCTAACCCAGCACAGAGTGTTGCGGTCCAAACCACGAGCTGACAGTTTAGCCAGCAGTTTACTGTGGCGGACAGTGTCAAAGGCCTTGCTGAAGTCCAGATAGACTACATCCACAGGCCTCCCCACGTCCACCAGACGGGTCACCTGATCATAGAAGGAGATCAGGTTGGAGAGGCAGGACCTGCCCTTCCTAAATCCATGTTGGCTGGACCTGAGCCCTTGGCCATCCTTCAGGTGCGCAGTTATTGCCTCCAGGATAATCTGTTCCATCACTTTCCCTGGCACTGAGGTCAGGTTGACTGGCCTGTAGTTTCCGGGTTCCTCCATCCGTCCCTTCTTGTGGATGGGGATCACATTGGCCAGTTTCCAGTCATCTGGGACCTCTCCAGTGAGCCAGGACTGGAGGAAAATGATGGAGAGCGGCTTGGCCAGCTCATCTGCCAGCTCTCTCAGCACCCTAGGATGGATCCCATCCGGTCCCATGGACTTGTGGGTGTCCAAGTGGCTCAGCAGGTCCCGAACTAATTCCTCATGGATTTCTGGGGCATTACACTGCTCCCCGACCCTATTACCCAGCTCAGGAGGCCACTCGTCCTGGACTCCTGCCTTGCTGTTAAACATGGAGGCAAAGAAGGCGTTCAGGACCTCAGCCTTTTCCTCATCTTCGGTCACCGTGTTCCCCTCCAGGTCCAGTAAGGAGTGGAGGTTCTTCTTGCCCTTCTTTTTAGCGTTGATATATTTGTAAAATTGCTTTTTATTTTCTTTCACAGAGGTGGCCAGTTTCAGTTCTAACTGGGCCTTTGCCTCTCTAATTTTATTCCTACATAATCTAACCACTTCCTTGAACCTACCTCGAGAAGCCTTCCCCCCCTTCCAAAGGTGATACAGCCTCTTTTTTTCCCTTAATTCCCCCAGGAGCTGCTTGCTCATCCAGGCCGGTCGCCTTCCCCGCCGGCTCATCTTTCGACACATGGGGACCGCCAGTTCCTGTGCCCTCAAGAGCTCCTTTTTGAAGTAGGTCCAACCCTCCTGGACCCCTTGGTTCATGAGGGTTGGTACCCAGGGAACTTTACAAATAAGTTTCTTAAAGAGGCTGAAGTTTGCCCTCCGGAAGTCCAGGGTGAAGGTTCTGTTGGTACTCCTCCCTATCTCCCTGCATATTGAAAACTTCACTATCTCGTGGTCACTGCACCCTAGGCAGCCTCCCACGGTCACATCTCCCACCAGCCCTTCCCTATTGGAGAGCAGCAGGTCAAGCAGAGCCTGTCCCCTGGTAGGCTCGCTTAACAGCTGCGTTAGGAAGCAGTCCTCTATTCGCTCCAGGAATCTTCTGGACTGCCTTCTCTCTGCTGAATTAAGTTCCCAGCAGATATCTGGCAGATTGAAGTCACCCACGAGGACAAGATCTGATGATCTTGAGACAGCCTCCAGTTGTTTATAGAATAATTCATCAATCTCCTCATCCTGGTTGGGTGGTCTATAACAGACTCCAACCAGGATGTCAGATTTGTTGGGTTGCCCTCTGATTTTAACCCACAGGCTCTCAATTCCCTCATCTTCCACCTCAAGTTCTGAGGCAGAAAGTGTCTCCCTAATATACAAAGCCACCCCTCCTCCTCTTCTCCCTCTCCTATTCCTCCTAAAGAGCCTGTAACCCCCCAGTGTAGCACTCCAATCGTGCGTGTTGTCCCACCATGTTTCTGAGATGGCAACTATATCATAGTTGCCCTGGTGGATTAGGACCTCCAGCTCCTCTTGCTTATTGCCTAGGCTGCGTGCATTGGTGTACATGCACTGCAGCTGGGCTCCCGACCTCTCAGTTGACCCTACCTTGTGCCCTTCTCTTACCTTTGCAGAGGGACCGATGTCTTCACCCACCCCAACTGTTATCAGTTTTAAAGAACACTAGGACAAGATGACTACAAATTCAATATTTTAATATTTTTTCTTTTGTAGGGACTTCTGTGGCTACCAGTGTTGAAAGCTTTAGATTGGACTAATCAGTACTCTTCTGTTATCTAACTTAACCAGAAACTGCAGTACAATTCAGATCAAAAGGAGACTTGGTAAATTTGAGACTGATGGAAAGTCTCTCATGTTCATTACAGATTTTAGTTAAATACCTCTTTAGTATTCTGATGCAAAAGTAAAGTGGTAAAAAATTTCTAGGTAAAAACTTGCGGAAAAAAACTTTCAATCTACAGGAAGTAAACATGCAATCTCCATACTAAACATGTCTATGATAGATATTTAGGTTGACAGTTGAAAATTAATAAAATGTAATTTTACAGCTTTAGCGTAATCAACATTTCAATGTTTTTCCCTGGAAATATTTGACAAAGCCTCTTTTCTTATTGCAGGATGGGCTGATTTTTTTTTTTTTTTGCATGATCTTTATGTGAGCCTAGTTACTCACTACTAAGGTTAGATTTTAAAACTAAGGGAAATAGACAGGAGAATAGAGAAGCAATGTTAACTTCTGGAATTATTGAAATATTCTATGTTCTTACTCAGACCTTATCTTCTTGTATCTTTTTTCCACTTCCTAACTCAAATAATTGCTGTAGTTACGATACTAAAATTTTACATGTGAAAAACTTCAAACTCTTATTAAATTTTGTCAAGTGTGTCCATCTGCTTATCATAAACCACACACTTAGCGGACTAATCCTTAAATTCTGCATGCTTTTTATCCAGGATAACTGGAATTTCTGAGTAAAAACTTAGTGATTCTTTAATAAGAAATGCTTTTAGTACCTTAAAAAAGTGATAGGCTTAAGCCCCGTGAATTATCTATTTTTATTTTTATTTTGAAATCGTGCTGAAAATATTTTTATTTCCTGAGATTGTGATGCATGTTTGCCACTCATGACCTGCACTATGCTGTCAATAACACAGAAAAAGAGCAGGTGTTAGCATAAAAGAAATTCAGAAAGTGCCTTCTAGCTGAATTTATGGTGGTGTCCACTTCAAGTCACTGACTCTGGAATAGCAGCAATAATTTTCTGAAACTGTTCTTGGAATGTACAACATTAACTCTTCTTGTTTCAAGGCTGAAGTAACAAAAAAATAGGAGCTGCTAAACAACAGCAATTCCCTCCCCTATTTTCTGTGCCACCTGTCTTACTCAGGTTTTTCAACAAAATGTTTTGTCTTTCATAACACACTTACTATTGACTGGACTCAGATGATCAATGCAGTGTTTCACTTATATTTTACTGTTTTCATGATGACTGTGTATCTGCACACACCAAAGAAAGGAAAGTGTGATGAATTTCATTCTTTGCTAGAACATTGTGTGTGGGGGAGTATTTTTCTCACCCTACCACATATTTTTAATTGGCTCGGTTCGTGTGGGCCTGTTTCTCTCTTTTTTCCCGAAAAGGGTTAGAGAGAGAAAGAGAGTCAATTAAGGAGAAAAATTCTGTTAGCTCATAGTGTATGCAAGAATTAGTTTTCTTATCTGGTTAGCTTTGTTAATTCAAGGTCACTTCTGTCCAGCAAAGCTGTTGCTTCAGAGGGTGAAACCGGGAAGCCCACATGAACAGAGGGAAAAGTACAGACTGCCCAGACTGAACACAGGCTGAACTGACAGAACTTAAACTTAAAGTTGCATTCTACCAATCTACCAATGAAATTAGTTCAGACTATCTTGTTGATATTTAAATATCAAAACCATTCAGCCAGAGTGTTCCAGCAACTGTCCTTTCTTAAAGGCACAGCCTAAACCAGTCACAAACATGTGTATAATCACGTCTTTCATACACTTTAGTTTTATTAGACACGGAAACATGACTGTTGTGGGTTGAGGCAGACCCCCTCCCCGCCACGGGTAGAAACAACAACTCTGTCAAACGGATTGCAAAAGTGATGGAAAGTTTAAATAGAAAGCAGTGAATGTGTACAGAGAACCAGAAGCAGTGACAAAAGAAACCCCAAAGCAGAACCAGAAACATCCCATCCCCACCTGAGGGTGCACCCAAGACCCCCAGTGCTCCTTCTTCCCCCCACATTGCTAGGCTAGTCTCAGCTGGCCAGACTTGAGACTGCCCATCCCCCCAGTGTCTCCCCCAGTTACCAGGTGCCAGCAAGGGGAAGAAAAAGGAAGTGCTAGACCCCGCACTGGATTTTATAATGGTGCAAAGAATTATGGTAGGACATACCTGGTTTCCTGTGTCCACCCACTGGGCTGGACTTCTGGACACAGGAAGCACACCACGTAGCAGAGGGCACCCAGCCCAAACTACCACACATGACAAAGCATAAGCCACCAGCAACACTGTAACACATCGTTAGTGGAGATTGTGGAGGAAAGACTCATCTCAAGATCTGAACACTGTCACAGCATTCAGGCCTGACTTACATTGATTAAAGCCCTGGAGAGAGTTATTGCAGATAGAGAAAAAAGGGGCAGTGTATTTAACTCTCTATAGATAAATTGTTTTTCCACTTTCAAAAGAAGTTCAGGAGATGAGTCCTGAAGCTTTTTCTTTTTTTTTTTTCTTTTCTTATTTCTGTTACTGTCCTGAATATATTTTCCACGTGGAGAAACAAGTCTACTGGTTAGTGTACAAACACATATGGGAACTCAGCTCTTGAGACAAGGTCTTATGCAAGACACTCAGTATCAGAAGAAATATTTAATGGTTTTCATGCTGTTAGATTTCTGCAGATGCCCGAAATTCTGCTGGAAATTTAATATGTGCAGATAATGAAAGATGCTGGTTTTGTGCTCATTATGTCTTTTCTAAACATTCATAAGATTTACTTTGCTTTGGACTCTGAATGGTCAGCTTGACTGCTTGCTTGTTAAAAATCTTTTGTGATACAAATGGAGAGTCAGTCTTGACCTTAAGAGTGTTGTGTATGTGTTTTAAAACACTCTTTCTGGTCAGTACTTAATGTTGTTGAGTAATAGCCTCCTGTGATGTGCTTCAAAATGTCAGTATCTAGCAAAACTATCTTGGGCTAGAGAACTAGAATAAATTAATCAATTTTTTTTACAACAGCATTATGTCCCTCTCTCCTCGTAAAACAGACAGCATCTCCAAGACCACAACTAAACTGTATTATGCGTGTCTAGAAATGCAGACATATGAGCATTGGAAGCCAAAAATCACTGAATCCATAAACAGCATTCTCTGAAGATCTCTGCCTGCGTAGCTTGCATGGAAAGGACTGTGAGATGGGAGCCATTGTCATCACAGCTCCCTGGCTGTGTTATCCCAAGAATGCCCGTGATGGACTTTTGAAGAAAAATACTAGGTGTACTCAAGCTCTGCTCCTATCAAACAGGACATTAAAGAATTATAGAACTGAATTATAGTAGTTATGATATTTTACATTTTCCTGACTATCATACTAGAATTAACCTTAATAAAAACTCACAGAAATAAACTTTAAAGAATTGTTTAGCTTGAATTAGTAACAAAACAAAACAAAAACAAACAAACAAAAAGCATGGTACTTCCTCCATTTACAATACTTCCTGAGAAGGGGATTAGGATGTCTTCAACTCTAAAGATTTGTTTTCCCACTTTGCATTTTTAATAGTTAATATTTAACCATTTGACTGAAAATTCACAGTAGTCAGAGACTTATGCAGTTCATAGACCAGAGGGGCTCACTGTATTTAGTGGAATAAATTTTCATTACTTATACATCGAAGTTTCTCATCAATATGTAACATACCATATGGTCCGATCAGTATTTCTGACCTGTCATGTACCAAAATACCTTTGATTTAAAAATAGATATAATATTTTGCTGAAGCAGAACTTGAACACACTTTTGAAATCTGAGTGTTTCCACATATGAAAAAAC
Organism: Colaptes auratus; assembly: GCA_015227895.2. Classification (NCBI taxonomy): domain Eukaryota; kingdom Metazoa; phylum Chordata; class Aves; order Piciformes; family Picidae; genus Colaptes; species Colaptes auratus. The sequence goes on along the minus strand of CM026897.1, from coordinate 48,160,207 downwards.
AAAATTATTTTGTTTCAATTTACTGAAGGCTGTTTATACCTCAGAACTTTCCTAAAAGTGCCTGTCCCATTGGAAATATGATTCAGATGTCCCAAACTGAAGATTGTCCTTTTTCCTGTATAATGCAAAAACCAAAGGACAACTGAAAAGCACCTCATTAAAATGGTTCTTTTGTCCTTTTGCAAAGTAAATAGTGAAGAAGCCTGCAGTTTCCCTGTGTAGGTGGTCTTTTTTACATGCTAATTTCACAATGACCTCTGAGATACACTGCATGTAATTTGATGGGTTCTGAGGATTTTTAACATGCTGGAAATCAACGGTTGTGCAATGAGAAGTTTCAGGTTTTCAATTTATCATGGTCTATGTCTCCAAGTGTGAAATGCTTCCTCCAGAAATAATTCTTGTCTTTGGCCAGTTATATTTTTGCTTGAGGTAGGTGAATATTTTAGCTCAGTCTCCCACTGGGCTGTATCCCCTTAACCATTTAGGAAAATACAAGTAGGATACAGGGAGTTGATCTCATCCATACGTATATGTGTGATCTTTAACTACAGACCCGGGATAACAATCACAGGTTTTGTTTTTTTTTTTTATAGTAAGTCCTAACTTGTTTTGCTATTTTGTTAAAATATAGTCTGAATGTCTTTGCACATACAAAGACAGATACCGTAGAGAAGATTGAGGGCAACTAGTTGTACATATCCCAAGATTGCAACCCTGGACTTTAGCCATGCAGACTTTGATAGCTTCAGGGATCTGCTGAGCAAAGTAGGGAGATACAGGCCAGTCAGTCGCACCTCTGTGCCCAGAAAGATCATAGAGCAGATCCTCCTGGAGGCATTACTGACTCAGAAGAATAGTGAAGAGGTGATTTGGTACAGTCAGCATGGCTTCACCAACGGCAAATCCTACCTGACAAACCTGGTGGCCTTTTATGAACAGGTGACAACATTAAAAGAGGAGGGGCGAGCAACTGATGTCATTTACCTGGACCTGAGCAAAGCCTTTGACACTGTCCTGCACCACATCCTGGTCTCCAAACTGGTGAAACATGGGTTTGATGGGTGGACCACTAGGGATGCCATCCAGAGGGACCTTGACAGGCTGGAGAGGTGGGCACAAGCCAAACTCATGAACTTCAACAAGACCAAGTGCAGGGTCCTGCATCTGGGTCGAGGCAATCCAAGGCACAAACCCAGGCTGGGCAGTGGCTGGCTGGAGAGCAGCCCAGAGGAGAGTGACTTGGGGGTGCTGGTGGACGAGAAGCTCAACAGGAGCTCTCAATGTGCACTTGCAGCACAGAAAGCAAATCAGATCCTGGGCTGCATCAGGAGAAGTGTGTCCAGCAGGTCAAGGGAGGTGATTCTCCCCCTCTACTCAGCCCTGGTGAGACCCCACCTGGAGTACTGCATCCAGTTCTGGAGCCCCTATTACAAGATGGATCTGGAGGTGCTGGAAGGTGTCCAGAGAAGGGCCACGAGGATGATCAGAGGGCTGGAGCACCTCTCCTATGAGGACAGACTGAAGGAGTTGGGGCTGTTCAGTCTGGAGAAGAGAAGGCTCCGAGGTGACCTCATTGTGGCCTTCCAGTATCTTAAGGAGGCCTACAAGAAAGCTGATGAGGGACTTCTCAGGATATTGCGTAGTGATAGGACTAGGGGGAAGGTAACAAAAATAGATTCAGATTAGATGTTAGGAAGAAATTCTTCACCATGAGGGTGGTGAGACACTGGAACAGGTTGCCCAGGGAGGTGGTAGAAGTCCCATCCCTGGAGGCTTTTAAGGCCAGGCTGGCTGTGGGTCTGAGCAACCTGTTCTAGCGTGAGGGGCTGCCTATGGAGTTCCCTGCCCATGGAAGGGGGCTTGGAACTAGATGATCCTTGAGGTTGCTTCCAACCCTAACAATTCTACGGTTCTATGCCTGCTCTGCTGAAGCCACTAGAGGCATATCATCTTACTTTGTAGAGGAAGCTGCCATGAAATATTTGTGACTGCTTTTTTGAGAAGCATCTTTACCATGTTGCAAACGTGTTTTATATCTGTGGTCCTGGGAGGAGTGCAAGCCAACACTTGAGTACGTTACATCATTTAAAATACTGTGATTTAACAATGCTTGTTAATCAGTCAGCTAGCTTATATGGAGTCTTTACAAATGAGAAAAAGCAACTTTCAGTTGTTACTTGTGACCAGTTTAGGCTGTGCCTTTAAGCACAGTTGCTGGAATACTCTGGCTGAATGTTTTTGATATTTAAACAAAAACAAGATAGTCTAAACTAATTTCATTGGTGGATTGGTGGAGTGCAGCTTTGGGTTTGGGTTCTGTCAGTTCAGTCTGTGTTCAGGCTGTGTGCAGTCTGTTCTTCTCTGTCCTGTGGGCTGGTCAGCTTCTCTCTCTCTGAAGCAACAGCTTTGCTGGGCAGGAGCAACCTTGAATTAACAAAGCTAACCAGATAAGAAAAGTAATTCTTGCATATGCTTTGAGCTAACAGAATTTTTCTCCTTAATTGCCTTTCTCTCTCTCTCTAACCCTTTTTGGGAAAAAAGGGGAGGTAGGGAGGGTGTTGGGAAAGCAGAGGCCGGGGGGGGCCACACCCTCCGGCTGGGGGTCTTCTGTATTACGTTCATTGCTGTATATTTCTGTATATATTGTAAATATTGTATATTTTTGTACATACTCATTGCATTCCATTTCTGCTTGTAAATATAGCTTTCATCTGCTTTTCCGACTGAGTTAGCTGTGGTTTCTTTGTGTGTGTGGGAGAACTTTCTCACCCTACCACATTACTATTAGATGGAATTTTTTTTAATATAATTGATATAATTTTTTTCTGTGCCAAGTAAAATCAGAGGCATTTCTGCCACCTTAATCTTCCAAACTGTCTCTACCCATAATTTGAGACAGTCTGAGAGAGGAGGTGAACTGCTTCAGGGTTTATTGTGGTGTCTGTGAGTGCTGGTTTTGTCATTGCCCAGTGATGTAATTTCATTAGTTTGTACTAAATGCTTGGCTTTGGTTTGTTTGCAGACACATATTCCTACTGCAAGGAACCAAGTTGTAATAGTTCATAGCAGAGACAGGGTGAAAATATTCTTGCTTGAACTGACACCATATGAATGCTTCAGTCCTGATAGGGGTGAGCCAGGGACACAAATTACACAGTCTTTCATCAGTCTGAAATACCTAGAGTTGGCTGACATAGAAATATTGTCAAATTAGCAATAAAAGGGATGAAAAGATATCCCTGAATGTGTGTGTATGAAAGTTATTTTCCTGAGACCGTTAGATCATTCCAATTCATCTTCTGTACATCACAGGCCATTAAAGGTTCACTTAGCTGTTTGTATTCATCTCAAAAGCTATCAGCTGTATTAAGCATTTCTGCAGCTAGAAGCAGCACAGTTGTTCAGAGAAGAAAAAGGAAGGACTGTGGTACTGCCAGGACCTGAAGATCTAGCTGTTGCAGTGTACTGCTTATGTAAGATTGATGATCTCATGAGATGAACTACATTGAAAAATAAGGTTTTAAAGTATGAGCAAAATTTGACCTATTAGTCCTTGCAAATCTAACATCACAAAAATTCCATCCACATTTTAGAGCTGACAGTTGTGGAGAGCTATGGATGTGGCTGAAGATGTTCTAGATGAGTGCCTGGGAAAAGAGCCATACTATAAACCACCTATTGTATATTTGCTAGTAACAGTTGTACTTTTAGCATGTATCAGTGAGGCTTCAGCTCTTCTTCAGGACAACTTATACTGGAGCTGGACTATGAAAAATCCACGTGAAGGACAGAAACATGATTAGGACCTGAAAATCCTTTCTGGGGAGTGTTAGTGCTCTGATTTGCAGTCAGGAACAGTGACTTTGCACTTCTCTGTTATCTTGGCTTTTGCTAGCAGACTTTTTCAATGACATGTTATGCTTTTGTTTTTGCTTTTGCTTTTGAAGAATTGTTGCAAGAAATTACAGGGAAAACTTCAACCCACAACACTTCTTTTTCTGCCCCCTGCTTCTTAATGACTTTTCAGACAGATCTGACTATTCTTATCTAGCTACAAGTCATTTGGGTATGGAAGGACTCATGAAGTATGGGGTGCTGGGTTACCCCATGCTGGGGGAGGGCTGTGAGAGCCCTGCTTCCCCAGGGGACAAAAGAAACTGGATCCTGGTGAACAGAGAGGGACTTGTTATCCCCTCCCAGGAGAAGGGGTCCCCTGGGTCTAAGTTGGTCTATTCCACTTCTCCTCCCTGTCCAGCAAGCCTGTAAAAAGGAAGATGCTGCAGCCATTTGCTTTTATTTCACTCCTGCCTCACCTATTCGAAAGGACCAACAGCTGCTGCTAGCCTCCTGGTTCTGCCACGTGGTCAGGCCTGGTCTGCCGCATCCAGATTATTTTTTGATAGATTTACCTCCTTCTCTTTTCCCCTACCCCTTTTTTTTTTCCCTTTCTCTCCTTTTCCTTATCAGGAAAAAGGAGGGGGAAGCTCTTAAACTCCAGTTAAGGCTCAAGACACTACACAGTTATATACATGCAGATAGAAAAACAGAAGAGAAAGAAATAGGAAAAAAAACCCAAGGCATTCTGAACCACATTACTTTATTCCTACATCTAGATCCCAGGAGATAAAATTGTGTCCACTGTAAATATAAATATATCCTTTATGTGGGCAATAGTACAATGAAGCAATGGCCACTATGTGTTACAAAGGAGTCTCTATCAGGTTTTATGTTGAAAAAAGAAAACAGAAAAAAAAGTGACTATGACATGGCTAGCTAGGAATTTGACCTGGCTAAAGAGGACTTCATGGGAGATTGTCAGATGGTGAACTAGGTTCTCAGTGACCTGTGTTTTAACATTGGTTCTCTTTTCAAACAGCAGTCCCTGCATGACTACACCACAGTGCTTTCATCAGTAGTATGGGGTTGGATTGCCTTACTTCCTGCTCTACTCATTTAATTTTATACTCCACTTATACTGAGGCTTTTAGTACCTTACACATGTGCTCTGCAGAATCAAGTCCACAGCATGACATTTTGGAACATGAGATATTTTGTTCAATGCCACCTGATTCAGCTGAATGTGAATTCTGTGTGTGAAATATTTCCCCACAAGAAAAAAAAATCCAAAAGAAAGAATATGTACTTGTATTATTTTGTGCAAACCATATATTGGAACTGATATGTTAGGCCATATATGTCTCTTGTCTTTTGACCTCACCAAAGAAGCCATTATGGTGGCATTATGAATTTTAATTCACAAAAGCACAAGAAATCTTAATTAATTTGAGATAGGCATTTCTCATACTACTAAATGAATTAATATTAGACTTTGCCATTTTTCACAATAACTAAAGACTATAAAAAAATTCCTAGTGAAGTTAAATGGTTGTATAATATTCAAAGCTATGACAACATTCTGTGAGACTAGTGGGTGAATGCCAAGTTATTACAAAGGACACAATTATAGAGGGCTAATAGCTATGAAGTTAATAATGCTTGTTAATCTTTAGTTGAAGTTTAGTAATCACTTGATAATTATTTAATTTACAATAATTCTCCATGTTGAATCTAAATGAAGGGTTATGTTCCCAATTTGGTATTTGCGGCTTTAACCTTGCCACTGGAAATTGGGCAGCTAAAGCATTGATACCATATAAACTGCATAGGAACCTTAATGAAGTGTTACCAAATGTATTTTACTTGGCAGTGGAAGGAGAGAGATGATGTTTGGGATCCAAACAGAAGCCTCAGATCTACTGGCAAGTGAATGCACTTATATGAATGTGTGTGTGCATGTTCAGGATGGGAAAGGGCTGTGAACTATGCTTGATTTGTTTTGCTGGAATGCAGTACAGTAACTAAGATTAGATACATGCAATATGGGCCAAACTTTAAAAAAAAAAAAGGCAAAAAAAAAAGCAGCAGGTAGGGGGGTGGGAGGAATAGGGCAGGGTAACAGAGGAAGAGGAGAGAAATTAGTGGTAGACAGACTTCAGTGTCATTCTGTTGCCTGTGTCCTAATACTTAAACACTGTAGCTGTGGGTGGTGTCTGGTAGTAGATTTGGTTTCTTTTTCCCATCCATTGATACACTGAATGCTCAGACATAATATTAACAGGGTGAATATTAATCCTTTTCAATTCAAGAGTGGACAGAGTTTTATAATCTTAATCTAAATATTTCAGTTCCAAACTTTGTCTGCCTGTGAGTTTGGAAATTTCCCTGCATTTCTTACTAGTTGAAGTCTTCATATTATTAGAATAAACAAAATAATAGGGTCATGATTCAATACAGTGTTTATGCAAACACCAATGCCCCTCTCAACTATGCCAGAATATTTGAGTACTCCTGTCTGTAAATCAACATTTCCAGTCCTGTTGCAGTCAAGCAGCAGAGCATGGAAAAAGGGAAATAGATTCTGTATGGCTTCTTGAATTATCAATTTCCCTGCTCAGCTTGATCTGATAATCCCTATTAAAGGCAGAAGACATACTGCAGAGGCAGAATGTAAAACCTGACTTTCTGATCCTGTAAAGACTGTGATAACAGAAAATAAAATTGTATTTACAATTACAAAACAATACAGCTGAAAACAAGGAATCCTGACAACTACAATCCCATCAACATCTTAAAGACATTTTCTCATTTGTTTACATTGCAAAAAACCAAGTAAATGTTCTACTCTATTATTGTATTACTCTGTTCTCACAGTACACTGAAAAAGTATGAGCCAGAATTAAACAGGGATACAACTGAATATGAATACTAAGAAAGCAAAGTACTAGTATGTAGTTCTTTACCAGCTATATTTACATGTTTTATTTTCATACGTCTTTTTGTTCTTTTATAATAGGAATAACAGCAACAAACTGAAAAACTAAATAATTTAAATTACACAGTAATACATTTTCAGAATCACAGAATCATAGAGTTGTTCTATTTGGAAAAGACCTCTAAGATTATGGAGTCCAGCCATTGACCTAACAGCACTATGGTCATTCAACTACTTCCCAAAGTTCCATGCCTGCATACTTTTTGAACACTTCCAGGGACAGTGACTCCACCACTTCCCTGGGCAGCCTTTTCCGATGCCTGACCACCCCTTCAGTAAAGAAATGTTTTCTAATCAATCTAAACCTCACCTGGTGTAATTTCAGGCCATTTCCTCTTGTTCTATCACTTGATACTAGGGAGAAGAGACTGACCCCCATCTCACTGCACTCTCCTTTCAGGTAGCTATTACAGAGCCTCTTATTCTCCAGGCTAAACAATCCCAGTTCCCTCAGCCACTCCTCATAAGATGTGCTCTCCAGACCCTTCACCAGCTTTGTTACCCTTCTCTGGACACTTTATCAGCACTTACACATGGGCACAAAGCTGGCTTCAGTCAAATTTTTCCTGCTTCTTCTAGAAGATAGGGTAGGCAGAGCAGTGCAGTGACATTAGAACAGATTCCTTCATCTGGTGACACTCATGGCTGCAATCAGTCCAGATGGAACGGTAAGCAAAATCTTCTCCCTCTTTTTCCTATCCTATGTTGTGCTGGTTGGGGTTTTTTTGTTTGGTTGGTTGGTTTGGGTTTGGGTTTTGTGGTGGAATTTTGTTGTTGCTGCTGTCATTTCTGGAAAATGGTGGTTCTATGAACTTTTGAAGAATGACAGTTGTGGTTTTCATGTTCCTGTTGTCCTGGGTTCAGCTAGGATAGTGTTAATTTTCTTCATAAGAAATTGGGAGGGTCCACACTTGTGATAGCCAGCTAAGACAGCCAATGGGTATACGATACTCTAAGCACCATGCCATAGCTGTGACATGGGTGGGTACAGCAGTTCTCTGGCACATGCTTTTGGTGTGGTAGTGAGAGGGGGTGGTATTTTTAATTACTTGTTCTTATAGATTATTTTATTTTCTATTGTTGTTTATTCAACCCTTTTTTTTGACTAAAAATTCTTTTCTCAATCTGCAGAGTTTTGCATTTTCTCCCATTTTCTCCTTCCAGTCCTATTGTAAGGAGCTGGTGGAGAGGGCAATTTTTCTCCAGCTCCTTCACCAACTTTGTTTTCCTTCTCTGAATATGCTCCAACTACTCAATGTCCTTTTTGTAGTGAGGGACCCAAAACTCAACATGGTATTTGAGGTGTGGCCTCACCAGTGCCAAATATAGGGGCATGACCACTTCCTTGCTGCCCACACTATTCCTGACACAGACCTCCCTGGGCACACTGTTATAATGTAGATGTTGTATAGATGATGGATTCACCTTGAGCAATGCTTCCAGGACAAGATGTAAGCAGGCGAAGACATTTATTACATTATACAGCAAAGTTATTTAGTCTATCAGAAGACACATGTGTCACATCTTAAGTGGTCATTTCTACTGGCATGTGTGTAATTAAGGCATACAATAGGTTAAAATAACAAAATAATATTTTAACACATCCAGCCAAATTCTGCCTAGTTTCTCTCCTCCAGTTACAAGATGTTTACATTCTCTTCAGAGTCAAAGACAAAGCATAGCTTCCTCTAATTCAAGAAAAGGCAAATCTACCCTATAGCCCCCCAACGTAATCCAAAAACAATATCTTCCCACTCTCCCCCTTTCTGTTTTCTAATAGAACAAAACTTTTGATTGACCTTTCTAAAATTCTTTGCATATATAGAAACAAGTTAAAACTAACTATACAGCAAAAGCTAAAGTTCTTTAACATAGCATGCCTAACAGACTAATGTAACCCATAAAAGACACAATACTCAGGTTGAGCTAATTAGAACATTCTAACAGAACTGGTATAATATATAGGTAAAGATAACAAAACTTCCAGCTCATTTCAATAACAAGCACACATTCTTTTCCACTTATCTTACAAGGTCAGAACACAAACAGAAGAGTTGCTTCTTTCAGACAGTGTTGTGAAGAGGATATTAAATTTATTAATATTAAATATTAATTATGAACATATTATTTTTATTAATTATCAAATTATTAATAACCAATGAATCAACAACTTATATACATGTTCTAGTGCACATTCATGATATACATTCCATAAGTGGATTAGTATTATGATTAGAACTTAATTAAACTATCCGCAGACTATTTCTATATTTTATATAATGAGGAGTGCAGTTCCACCGCTTGGCCACTACATGGCGACTCGGTGGAACGCAGGCTGCTTCTGGCTATATACAGCAATATTACAATCTTTCTGTGCGTCAGCGATTACTCTGCTACACGCGGATACTTTGAACTGAGTGCTAGTGGATGGAAAGCATGTGGAAGATACTCTGTAGCTGTTGTTTGTAGCAAGGTGGGGGTCCGGCAGACTACTGCTGCTGGACCAGTTCCTAGTCGAGTTGGGTGGTGGTGTTGGGTACTGTCTCCTCTCTCCGCAGCAGTGGAGAGGGAATACTGGAACCTGGGCTTAGCTTGGAAGCAGGTTCCCTTCAGGACTCGGTCGGCTCCCTCCAGACAATAGGGGTAGGTCCTGGTCGGGTTCAGCCCATGGGGTCGGCCCTGGGAGTTGACTCGCATGGCAGGGCGGGGCAATGGTTGCCGGTAGGCGGGCTCAGAGGTTCCCGGTCAGACAGCAGCTATGGGATCGGTCTCGTGGCGATGGGTCTTGGGGCTGAGGTAAACAGCCTCGGAGAGAGAATGCGGCTGCGCTGAGCTGTGGCTTCTCCATTACTGGGCTTAAAGGAACAGCAGGATGCTCGGGGTAGTCCCGGGTTTGGTGCAGTATAGGCACAAACAATACTTTAGTCTTCCCTGGGGTTTACAGGGCTTGGAGTGGCACATGTGGCGGCTCTTCTCCCGCTATGGCGGGGCTAGGCATATGCAGACTCAGTCTCAATCAAGTCCCTTCTCCCCGACAGCTGGGCAGATCTTACCCTCGGGGGCTGGTCCTGTCCTCCTGTGGCACGCTGGGCTCTCACGGTAGGTACGACGGGCTGTGACGACTCTGGCTTCTCGGGCTCAGCAAAGGTCCTCCCTCTGGGGTGATCCTCATGATCAGAGTACTTCTCACGATACAGAGGCTTTCAGTATGTGTGCATGTATGATAGAAGCTAACAACAATAAGCTCAATGGCAGAGGCTATGGCTCGAGAGCTGCTCTCTCGAGCAAGTACAAAGTGAAAGAGGGGGCAACTCGTTTACCAACAGGGGTAATACTTATAGATTCCACGAGGCTGAGTTTGACCGATGGGCACTCTCATAGACAACTGGCTTCAGCCTATAGAAAGGGTGAAGCTGGAATTATGCCGATACTTGGTGTTTGCACAAACACCACATGTGCTGGTTGCGTGCTGGCCTGGCTAATGCCTTGACTTTTGTCTCCCTCCTGAAGGAGGGGAAACCTATCCACATGCTGGGACCAGATCTAGTATCCGGGCAGAATGTACCTTCACCACAGACAGAAAGTTTCATCTTACAGCTTTGAAATTACTTCTCTGTTACCTGCCTGATCTCTCAAAGGAGAACTTAGATCTCACTAGTTCCATTTTTTCTCCTCTTCTTATTAACAAAGATAACTTGATTAAGCTTGAACACATTGTATACAAGGATTAAGACATGAAGATCTACAAACACAGCAAACCCAATTTTTAGTACTGTACTTTACAATCTGCTTCAAAGGTATGATACATCTTTACTTTTCTTTTCTAAGATAGTCAAGAATCATAGAATTGTTTAATATCGGCAAGATTCTCCTTGATCTTATAGAGGTAGATTTGGCCAGGCTCCATCTCCATAGATAAAATACTTGGAGGCAAACAGCAAGGTTGAAGAGGCTCCTTCGCTGGGTCAGAGATAATATCCCAATGTAAAATTGAACATAACATAACAGTCCATTTTTACTCATTCTAATAATATTCATCTATTAATGCCTTGTTTTTGCTAAGGAAAGGTACTGAGGCCTATTGATACTAACTTTGGCCTGATTTAATATTGTGAATATGCCCTCAGAAATGAGTGGCAGATATATCAATGAAAATATACATTAAGTTTATTTATATATATATATATATATATATATATATATACAAACTCTGCAATGGGGTATGTACAGTCCCCTTCACAGGTATCGATATTTGGTTAGTGGAACTATCTTGACAGAGTGTTTATGTATGGGCACTTAAATCAAATGATTCACAGAACTTAGAATCGAAACTGATTCGGAAAGCGGTGGGGGGAGGGGTTGGTCAGTGACCGGCCATCCTCCACCCGGAGCGATTTGAACGCTACCCTAACTGAAACTCTATAAAGAAAGGCTTGGCTTACTCACAAGCTGAGAACTTCATGAAGTCTTCCCTTAATAATGTTTATAGTCTGCAGAACGTGGGACAGATATGCCGTAATTAGGACAGAGGAAATGGCACTGACCGCGTGGCTGTGCTGCGTGGCTGCTGCTTCTCCCAGGATACCGAGGTTCCCCGCTTGGGGAGGGGGGCACTGTGGCAGTTCAGCAACGCAGGTTCACATGGGCTACCAGGTATTCTCCTGTGGCGATGGATCACGCAGCGGTTGATCCCACAGGGTACTGTCCACAGCGCTGCACACATCTGGGTGGTGGTGGCAAAGTACCACGAGGCCTCTTGGAGCACTGGTTTGAGTCTCAGGCGAGGTGGACGCCACCTCCAGCTGGAGGCCAGTCACCAGTGGTGTCCCCCAGGGATCAGTGCTGGGCCCCATCCTCTTCAATGTCTTCATTGACGATCTGGAGGAGGGGATTGAGACAGTCATCAGCAAATTTGCAAATGACATGAAGTTGGGAACAGATGTTGGTCAGTTAGAGGGCAGAAGGGCACTGCAGAGGGACCTCGACCAACTGGACAGATGAGTAGAGTCCAATGGGATGGCATTCAACAAGTCCAAGTGCCGGGTGCTGCACTTTGGCCACAACAACTCTATGCAGAGCTACAGGCTGGGGTCGGAGTGGCTGGAGAGCTGCCAAACAGAGAGGGACCTGGGGGTGCTGATCGACAGCCACCTAAACATGAGCCAGCAGTGTACCCAGGTGGCTAAGAAGGCCAACAGCATCCTGGCCTGCATTAGGAATAGTGTGGCCAGCAGGAGCAGGGAGGTCATTGTGCCCCTGTACTCTGCATTGGTTAGGCCACACCTAGAGTACTGTGTCCAGTTCTGGGCCCCTCAGTTTAGGAAGGACATCGAGACACTTGAGCGTGTCCAGAGAAGGGCAAGAAGGCTGGTGAGAGGCCTTGAGCACAAGCCGTATGAGGAGAGGCTGAGGGAGCTGGGGTTGTTTAGCCTGGAGAAGAGGAGGCTCATGGGTGACCTCATTGCTCTCTGCAACTACCTGAAAGGTGGTTGTAGCCAGGAAGGGGTTGGCCTCTTCTCTCTAGCAACCAGCACCAGAACAAGGGGACACAGTCTCAAGCTGCACCAGGGGAAGTTTATGCTCAAGGTGAGGAGAAAGTTCTTCACTGAGAGAGTCATTTGCCATTGGAATGGTCTGCCCAGGGAGGTGGTGGAGTCACCATCCCTGGAGGTGTTCAAGAGGGGCTTGGACGTGGCACTTGGTGCCATGGTCTAGTCATGGGGTCTGTGGTGACAGGTTGGACTCGATGATCTTCGAGGTCTCTTCCAACCCTAGTGATCCTGTGATACTGTGACCACAACAGCATTGGTACACATGCACAGATACAGGCTCAAACACGGATGTTGGGGGGCTCATTTACCAAACAACCCCTATTTGCCATTTGCCCCAGTGAATACTGGTCCAATGAGCATCTGTTACTAGCACAAAGATTAACCAAGGAACTGGCATCTACGAAATATGGCATAAGCCTATGCTATAAACAGGGAAACAAACATATAGCCTGGCCCTTGTGTACCACAGGGGTGAGACCACACCCAGGTAGGCTGTTTACCTGGACTCAGTGGCACCAGGATCCCCTCTGTGCCTCCAGAAAGGAGGGGGAACAAAGGAGGGTTAACACACAGAGAAGTATGTCCTAGAACTATTTGGGGCACAATCCTGGCCATAAGCATCATTCACTACAGTTCTTTGTTCTTCTTTTGAATTTCTCATAGCTAAAACTTACAGAATTCTTATATCCTTCATGAATTTTGTTGAAGCACATTTGAAACCACACATAAAATTAAAATTTGAGAACATAATATGCTTTAACTATTCTTTTTTGTGATATAATACCTGAATTACCCTTTTTTTTTTATAACTTAAAATGAAAATGGGTTTTGTACTATAGTTAATTTTGACTTTCCCTCTAAATATTTAAAATTATAACAAACTGGTGAGTTACCGTATGAATCCATGTGAACATCTTCTTTAATCACACAATCAAGAAATCATGATATTCAGTCCTAATTCAGATGTTTTTTGATACACTCATCTGATTGATTCTTTTAATCTCAGATTATCATAACAGTCATTGTGATTGGTGTTGGGTAGGTCTAGTGATTTTCAACTTCATGGGAAATGCTGTGTTTCCAACCTCTTGATTCTTGTGCTGTTGTTTGTTGAGATGATTGCAGTACTGCATTGCAAAATTGATGTTTCCAGGTGTTGACACGGGTTAGCTATTTCTTGCTGGAATCACTAAAACCTTAGTTATAAAAGATACATACTTTAAAAAAAAAAAATGTTATTCTTATCTTAAAGCTATTATGAATACAAAGAAAACACCAAAAAAAAATTCATTCTATAATATCCCTATATGAAACTTTTAACTTATGCTAATACCAAAAATCCCTAAAAAACTATGTTAAAATTAAATTATCAAATCCATGTGTAAAAAGAAACAAAAAAGGATATTAGAGCTCTTTATATGCTATGGCACATAGTTGTAGAATAACTTATTCTACTTAAACTTATAAATTATTATTATTATCAATTATATAATTATTATAATGTATATTATAAGCAATTATAATATTATAATTATAATAGTATAATTAATGTAGGTGTTTAATATTATTATTACTTATTATTTTATATACCTTATTATAATTACCAAACACTTATCATTACTAAATAATTATACCTTACTATAATTACTAAATACTAAATACTTATAAATACAAAATACTTACTATTCACTATGCTTACTGGTAAAACTTAACAAAACATCAAAATAACAAATATCTATAGTACCTCACAATCCGAAGTAACAGAATTAGCACTGTTGCTTTAAAACAGAATACAAATTTCATAAACTAGAGAGTCTTATCAGAAAGAGAAGGCGGGGGGGCAAGTGTGTGTGTGTGTGTGTGTGTGTGTGTGTGTGAGCTGACTGGCTCAGCAAAGCCGCTATAGCTACAGAAGCGGGAGGGTGTGTGAAGACGGAGGGGAAGGACCCTGAGGAATTCACAGCAGCTGCCATTTTTTATGTCTTGCAGCCGAAGTATAGCTTTCCTCGAAGGCAGGGAGGTTTCAATGGGTGGCGATAGCAGTGATTTTGAGCTTAACTGCTGTTTCTGAGTCTCCTGCTGAGGCGCCTTTTGTTCTCTTTTTGTGACTGTTTCTGAGACTCAAGATGGGTAGATCAAAAGTCACTGCCTTCTCACCGCTGCATTCCGATCTTACTTTCCATCATAGCACAGGCCCAAAACTCAGTTCTAATCTTTTAACTTTTAACTTAGAATGTCCCTTCTGTCCACAATCAAAACATGTTGGAGAACTTTTAAGAGTTATAGAGGGGGTGTGTGGGGGTGTGTGGGAGTAGGGGGCTGCTGTTGCTGTTGGACAGGCACCAGTGTCTGCAGCTCCAGGGGTGCAGGTGGGCTTAGCAGCCAAGGTAGTGGAGGGGGAGGGAGGTGTGTGGATGTCTAAGAAGAGCTTTGTTCTGGTGAAGTGGCATTGATTACTGCTGTAGTGGCTTTATGATGCACCAATCCTTTTCCCCCTCTTTTTTCTTTTTTCTTTATTCTTTTCTTCTTTTTTATCTTTAGCGTCTGGATGTGTGCATCTATTGCGTTTCTTATTATGTGTCTGTCGCGCTTCCTTTTATGTGTCTATCTTGCACTAGGCATCTTTCGCGCCTTTTTTAATGCAAATCGAGGAACGCCACTGGCATAAAAGTGAATAGATTAATCTCCCAGAGACTAATCTAAAGGCTACCATTAGTGATATTGAGGAGCATGACCATCTCCACAGATCTTGGAAGTAAAATTTCGTCTTGATGGTGCAAATGGGAGTCATAATGCTCAAGGCGCACATTTGGGAGTCACTATTTGTTATAATATAGATTTTTTACAGATGGTGGATTCACCTCGAGCAACGCTTCCAGGAGAAGATGTAAGCAGGTGAAGACATTTATTACATTATACAGCAAAGTACCTATCAGAAGGCACATGCATCACATCTTAATTAGTAATTTCTACTGGCATGCAATTAAGGCATACAATTGGTTAACATAACAAAACAATATTTTAACACATCCAACCAAATTCTGCCTAGTTTCTCTCCTTCAGTTACAAGGTGTTTACATTCTCTTCAGAATCAAAGACAAAACATACCTTTCTCTAATTCGACAAAAGGCAAATCTTAATACAATAATAATACAATACACCACCAGGTTGGAAGAGACCTTCAAGATCATCGCGTCCAACCCATCAACCAATCCAACCCACCTAAATACAATACAATACAATACAATACAATACAACACAACCCACCTAAACAACTAAACCATGACACCAAGCACCCCATCAAGCCTCTTCCTGAACACCTCCAATGAAGGTGACTCCAACACCTCCATGGGCAGCCCATTCCAATGGGCAATCACTCTCTCTGTATAGAACTTCCTCCTAACATCCAGCCTAAACCTCCCCTGGCGCAGCCTGAGACTGTGTCCTCTTTTTCTGGTACTGGCTGCCTGGGAGAAGAGACCAACCTCTGCCTGGCTACAACCTCCCTTCAGGTATTTGTACACAGCAATAAGGTCACCCCTCAGTCTCCTCTTCTCCAGGCTAAGCAACCCCAGCTCCCTCAGCCTTTCCTCGTAGGGCTTGTGTTCCAAACCCCTCACCAACTTTGTTGCCCTTCACTGGACACAGTCCAGCAAGACAACATCCTTCCTAAACTGAGGGGCCCAGAAATGGACACAGGACTCAAGATGCGGCCTAAGCAGTGCTGTGTACAGGGGCAGAATGACCTCCCTGCTCCTGCTGGCCACACTGTTCCTGATGCAGGCCATCATGCCATTGGCCTTCTTGGCTGCCTGGGCACACTGCAGGCTCATGTTCAGCCTACAATCAACCAGTACCCTCAGGTCCCTCTCTGCCTAGCTGCTCTCCAGCCACTCTGACCCCAGCTTGTAGCACTGCATGAGGTTGTTGTGGCCAAAGTGCAGAACCCGGCACTTGGATGTGTTCAATCTCATGCCATTGGATTCTGCCCTTCTGTCCAGCCTGTCGAGGTCCCTCTGCAAAGCCTCTCTACCCTCCAGCACATCAACTCCTGTCCCCAGCTTGGTGTCATCCGCAAATTTACTGATGATGGACTCAATGCCCTCATCCAGATCATCAATAAAGATGTTGAACAGCATGGGGCCCAGCACTGATCCTTGGGGCACACCACTAGTGACAGGCTGCCAGCTGGATGTGGCACCATTCACCACCACTCTCTGGGCTCGGCCCTCCAGCCAGTTCCTAATCCAATGCAGTGTGCTCCTGTCCAAGCCATGGGCTGATAGCTTGGCCAGGAGTTTGCTGTGAGTGACGGTGTCAAAGGCCTTGCTGAGGTCCAGGTAGACCACATCCACAGGCCTCCCCACATCCACCAGGCGGGTCACCTGATCATAGAAGGAGATCAGGTTGGTCAGGCAGGACCTACCCTTCCAAAATCCGTGCTGGCTAGGCCTGATCCCTTGGCCATTCTGGAAGTGCTGCGTGATCACACTCAAGATGACCTGTTCCATAATCT
Organism: Colaptes auratus; assembly: GCA_015227895.2. Lineage (NCBI taxonomy): Eukaryota > Metazoa > Chordata > Aves > Piciformes > Picidae > Colaptes > Colaptes auratus. The sequence goes on along the minus strand of CM026897.1, from coordinate 48,143,304 downwards.
TGCCTGGCACTGAGGTCAGGCTGACAGGCCTATCATTCCCTGGCTCATCCAACCGGCCCTTCTTGTGGATGGGCACCATGTTGGCCAGCTTCCAGTCTTCTGGGACCTCTCCAGTGAGCCAGGACTGTTGAAAAATGATAGAGAGTGGCTTGGTCAGCTCAACTGCCAGCTCTCTCAGCACCCTAGGATGGATCCCATCCGGTCCCATGGCCTTGTGGGGGTCCAAGCTGCTCAGAAGATCTCTAACTAGCCCATCCTGGAGCAGTGGGAAACTATGATGCTCCCTGGCTCATTCTGCCAGCTCTGCAGGCCAGCTGTCTGGAAGATGTTCTGCCTTGATAGTATAAATTGAGGCAAAGAAGGTGTTATGTACCTCTGCCTTTTCCTCATCCTTTGTTACAACATTGCCCTCCGTGTCAACCAAGGAGTGGAGGTTGTCCTTGCCCTTCTTCTTGCTATTGATGTATTTATAGAAGGACTTTTTGTTGTCCTTCACAGCAGAGGCCAGTCTAAGTTCTAAATGGGCTTTTGCCTCCCTAATTTTCTTCCTGCATGTCCTAGCAACATCCCTAAACATTCCATAGGTTGCCTCCCCTTTCTTCCAAAGATGATACACCCTCTTATTTTCCCTTAGTTCTATTAAAAGTTCATTACCCAACCAGGCTGGCCCTCTGCCCCGGCAGCTCATTTTCCGGGACACAGGCACAGCCTGTTTCTGCACCTTCAAGAGTTCTTCCTTGAAGTAGGTCCAGCTCTCCTGGACCCCTTTATTTTTAAGGGCTGTATCCCAGGGAACCTTCTGAGTTAGTTCCTTGAGTAGCCTGAAGTCTGCCCTCCTGAAGTCCAGAGTGGAGGTCTTCTTGCTACCCCTCTTGGCTTGGCTGAATACCGAAAACTCAGTTATCTCGTGGTCACTGGTGCCTAAACACCCTCCAACCACCACATCACCCACCAGCCCTTCCCTCTTGGTGAAGAGGAGGTCAAGCATAGCCTCACCCCTGGTAGGTTCACGCAGCACCTAGGATAAGAAGCTGTCCTCCATGCACTCCAGAAACCTCCTAGACTGCCTTCTTTCTGCTGTGTTGAGATCCCAGCAGATATCAGGCAGGTTGAAGTCGCCCATGAGAATGAGGTCAGGTGATCTTGAGACAGCCTTAAGCTGCCTAAAGAATGCTTCATCGACATCTTCATCCTGGTTGGGTGCTCTATAACAGACTCCAACCAGGATGTCTGCCCTCCCGATCTTCCCTCTAATTCTCACCCACAAGCACTCAACCCGATCATCCCTGATCTCCATCTCAACGGCATCTAGTGCCTCCCTGATGTACAGGGCCACCCCTCCACCCCTTCTCCCTTGCTTGTCTCTCCTGAAGAGCCTGTAGCCGTCAATTGCAGCTCTCCAGTCATATGAGTCGTCCCACCACATCTCTGTGATGGCAACTACATCATAACTTTCCTGCTGCAACAAGGCTGCTAGCTCTTCTTGTTTGTTACCCATGCTTCGTGCATTAGTGTACATGCACTGCAGCTGGGCTGCTGGTTTCACCTCTAGCTTATCACCCCCAGACTCCTGCCTGAGGGGACTGGTTGCAGCCCCTTCCCCCTTCGAAGCTAGTTTAAAGCCCTGTCAATGAGACCTACCAATTCCTTTCCCAGAATCTTTTTCCCTTTGGGGGACAGGCCATTCTCATATACTGTGATCTTTCCCCTCCTCTGGGACAGATGTACTCCATCTGTTACCAGCTGACCTGGTGCAGTAGAAAGTTCTCCAAAATTGAAAAACCCAAAATTCTTTGACTGCACCAGCCTCTAAGCCACTTGTTGACTACAGCTGCCAACCTGTTCCTTATCGTATTCCCTCCTGCAACTGACGGTATCGATGTAAAAATTATTTGTGCACCTGACCCCTCAACCAGATCTCCCAGGGCCCTGAGGTCATTTTTGATAGCCCTGGGAGTTCTGGTAGCGACATCATCATTCCCTAACTGCATAACCAATAAAGGATAGTAGTCAGAGGACTGTACCAGACTGGGCAGCCTTCTGGTAACATCTTTAACTTGTGCTCCTGCTAGGCTAATAACTTCCCTATGAGATGGGTCCGGCCGACAGATGGGACCTTCTGTTCCCCTCACGAAGGAATCACCAATAACAATTACCCTCCTCTTTTTTTTTGAGGGAGCAAGTTCTCATGCCAGGGGAAGACTGTTTAACCTTAGGCTGCTTTGCCTTAGGCTGTTTAACGTTAGGCTGTTTAGCCTCAGGGAAAACCACAGTTGGTGTGTCCTCCGGCATCAGTATCACCTCACCCTCGATCTCCAGTGCCCCATACCTGTTTTCCAAGGGCAGTGAGGAAGGTGGGGGGAGGCAAGGAAGTTTTAATTTGTGTCTTTTGAGAGGAACCTGCGTCCATTCCCCTCTGCTTTTTGGATAACCAGCCTCTGCTGGGGGAGCCTGCGGAGCCTGCTTACTCTGGTTCATCTCTTTCCTCCTCTGGCTCGTCTCTTTTCTACATTTCCATACATCTCTAAAGCTCACAACCTCATCCTTTAGTCTGGCCACCAGGTTGAGCAGATAGCCAATCTGCTCACACCTAATGCAAGAGATGCTTCCACTACCCTGCATATCAAGAGCAGGCTCAAGAGCCAGGCTCCAGCACTCACTACAGCCAGATACCTGGACAGCTACCTGCTTGTGTTCTACCTCAGTCTGGGTTGAAACTGATTTTTTAAAGATTTTGCTGTGAGTTACAACCATGCTGCCCCTGGCCACAGCACCTACTGGACAAAAAAATTTAGAAAAAGTGCGGCGGCGCGCGAGAGTACCAGAGAAGGTGGCTGCTGCCGAGCGGAAGCCCCGCGAGCCGCGCTGCGTCTGTTCAAATTCCGCTGCCGAGGACGCTGGGTTCACAAGCCGTGGGCACGTGAAATCAGGGCCGCTCCGAGTGTCGCAGTGTGTGCAAGAAGCGCTGTGTCCCCAGCCGATCCCCTATAGCCTTCCAAAGTCATCTGAAAACAACCTCTTCCCACAGCACTCTTCTGGTTTGCCTTCAGCCAGCTGTTAATCAACACTACCATGCCGTTTTCTGCCTTTTCTGCAACTTTTCACCCACTCCTCCTCAAGCCTATAGAGTTGCAGGGGAATTGTTGTTATCCAGGCACAGAACCTGGAACTTGGCCTTCCTAAACCTCATAATACTGACCTTGGTCATTCAATCTAACATGTCCAGATCCCTCTGTAGAGCCTCTCTATACTCAAGCAGATCAACACTGCCATCCAATTTGATGTCATTTACAAACTTACAATACAATACAATAATACAATACAATACACCAGGTTGGAAGAGACCTTCAAGATCACCGCGTCCAACCTATCAACCAATCCAACCCACCTAAATACAATACAATACAATACAATACAATACAATACAATACAATACAAACCCAGCTAAACAACTAAACAACTAAACCGTGGCAGCAAGCACCCCATCAAAGCCTCTTCTTGAACACCTCCAATGAAGGTGACTCCACCACCTCCACGGGCAGCCGATTCCAATGGGCAATCACTCTCTCTGTATAGAACTTCTTCCTAACATCCAGTCTAAAACCTGCCCTGGCGCAGCCTGAGACTGTGTCCTCTTGTTCTGGTACTGGCTGCCTGGGAGAAGAGACCAATCTCTGCCTGTCTACAACCTCCCTTCAGGTAGTTGTAGAGAGCAATAAGGTCACCCTCAGTCTCCTCCTCTCCAGGCTAAGCAACCCCAGCTCCCTCAGCCTCTCCTCATAGGGCTTGTGTTCCAAACCCCTCACCAACAACTTACCAAGGTAGCACTCAATTCCCTTATCCAGATCATTGATAAAGATATTGAACGTTGTTAAAGGTATAAAACTCATCCCTGGGGAACATTGCTTGTGACTGGCCAGCAGCTGGATTTATCTTCATTCACCACCACTCTTTTGGGTCCAGCATCCAGCCAGTTCTTAACCCAGTGAAGTACCCACCCATTCAAGCCATGTGTAGCCAATTTCTCCAGGAGAATGCTGTAGGGGCACTCTCAAAAGCTTTACTAAAGTTAGATAAATAGCATTCACAGCCTTTCCCTTATCCACTAAGAAGGTCACATTTTTGTAGAAAGAGAACAGGTTCATCAATCATAGAATCATAGAAAGGTTTGGGTTGGAAGGGACCTCTGAAGGTCATCTAGTCCAACCTTCTCTGCAGTAAACAGGGACATCTTCAACAAGATCAGGTTGCCCAGGGCCTTGTCAAGCCTCAGCTTGAATATCTCTGGGGATGGGGCCTCAACTAGCTCCCTGGGAAACCTGCCCTTCCCATGCTGACTGGCCTGATCATCCATTTGCCCTGCACATGCTGCATAATGGCACTTGAGATGATCTGCTCCATGAATTTCTCCAGCGCCAAGGTGAGGCTGACAGTTCTGTAATTCCCCAGATTCTCCTTTTGGCCCTTCTTATAGGTGTATATCACATTCACCAATCTACAGCCAGCTCGGATCTCCACACTTATCCAGGACTGCTGGTAAATGATAAAAAGTGGCTCAGTAAGCACTTCTGCCAGCTCCCTCAGTACCTGTGGGTGTATGCTACCCATGTATATATAAGTGGTCAGTAACCATCTCCTCTTGGACTGTGGGGGTTTCATTCTGCTCTCCATTTCTATCTTCCATCTCAGGGGGATGGTTATCTAGAAAAAAAATCATCTTACTACTGAAGACTGAGGCAAAAAACGTATTGAGAAGCTCAGCCTTTTCCTCATCTGTGAACACTCTGTCCCCGCCGAAATCCAACAAAGACCCCAGCGCGTGGCTGAGGAGAGAGGAGGCAGCTGCGAGGAGCTCAGCTCAGCCTTCTCACTGACAGGAGGGGGAAAAAAAACATGCCGGGTGGAGAGGGTGGTTACTGCAAGATGGTTACTACTAGAAGAAAGGCTAGTAGAAGAACAGTGGGCACCCAAACAGAGACCACACACAGGCATTCAGGTGTTCAGGTAGGTGGCTGCAGTGAGTTCTGGGACCTGGCACTCGATATGGAGGATGGAAGGAAAAACTCCTGTGTTATGTGTGAGCAGATCAGTCATCTGATGAGCATGGTGGCCGAACTAAAAGAAGAGGTAGAAAGGCTGAGAGCTATGAGAGCCAGCGAAAGGAAAATTGACCATTTCCATAATCTAACCTCTACAAAACCAGAGCAGGGGTAACAGTGGAGCAGGGAGTTTGATACCTTCCCATCAGCAAGCCTCTCAGCCTCCTGGTAGTAACCTACATGAGCAGGGCCAATGGGAGCAGGTCTCTGCCCAACGGAAGAAATGCAGATGGAGCAAGCCTGCTACTTTGAGCAGCACACTGCCTACAGTGCACTTACAGGATAGGTATGAGGCTCTGCAGGAGGAACAGGTCATCGGTAAGGATGAGGACTCAAGAAGGACAGAAGCTGCACCACTGACAGGTTGCCTCAGGCCAACCATAAAAACTAATCCAGAAAATAAATCTTGTAGGGTCATTCTTATGGGAGACTCCCTACTGAAGGGAACAGAGGGCCCAATATGCAGACCAGACGCATTTCATAGAGAGTCTGCTGCCTCTCTGGTGCCTAAGTAAAGGACATTGTAGGCAAAATTCCCAAACTTGTGAGTCCTTCAGACTACTACCCACTTCTGGTCTTTCAGGTGGGTAGTGACGATGCAACAATGAGAGGTTCACAATCAATTAAAAGAGATTTCAGAACCTTAGGGCCAATGCTAAAGGGACCAGGAGCTCAAGATGTGTTCTCCGCTATCCCTGTAACATCAGCGATGGACGAGGGAACATGGAGGAATAGCCAACAGGTAAATTCATGGCTCTGGGGCTGGTGCCATCGACAGGGATTTGGGTTCTACAATCATGGCTTGGTTTATAAGGCACCAGAGCTGCAAACAACTAATGGGACACACTTGTCCCAAAGGGGAAAAAGGATCCTGGGGCAGGAATTGGTAGGGCTCATTGACAGGGCTTTAAACTAGATTTCAAGGGGGAAGGAGTTAATAGTCTCCTGATGGCCAGTGACAAAGAGAAGGGCAGCTCACCAGAGGCAGAGGTATGGAGAGCTGGTAAGGGCTCTCAACTTGCCGCCCTGAGGCAAGACACAAATGACACACCAGGACACTCTGTGGAAACCAAGGGGAATTGGCAGAAGAGGACAACAGGGCCAGCCCAGCTGAAGTGCTTCTATGCAAATGCATGCAGCTTGGGCAACAAACAGCATGAATTAAGGGCTTCTGTGCTGCTGGGATGCCATGACATAGTGGCTATTACTGAAACTTGGTGGGATGATTCCCATGACTGGAATGTAGGGATAGACGGGGATAAGTTCTTTAGGAAGGATAGGCAGGGAAGGAGAGGAGGAGGTGTTGCCCTCTATGTCAAGAACCAGCTGGAATCAGCAGAGCTCCACCTGGGGAGGGATGATGAGATGGTTGAGAGTGTATGGATTAAAATGAAAAGCAAGACAGGGGAAGGAGATATTACTGTGGGGGTCTCCTACAGGCCACCTGACCAGCAGAACCAAGCCGATGAGGCCCTCCACAGGCAAAGAGAAGCAGCTTCCAGGTCACAAGCCCTGGTCCTCATGGGTGATTTCAACCACCTTGACATCTGCTGGAGGGACAACACAGCAAGGCACCAGCAATCCAGGATGTTCCTGGACTGCATAGAAGACAACTTCCTCCTCCAAATGGTAGAGGAACCAACAAGAAAAGGTGTTATGCTGGACCTTGTTCACACCCACAGGGAAGGGCTGGTAACCAATATGAGGCTCAGAGACAGCCTTGGCTGCAGTGATCATGAAGCAGTTGAATTTAATATCCTCAGGGCAATCAGGAGGACGTATTCTAAGCTTACAACCCTAGACTTTAGGCGTGCAGACTTTGATTGCTTCAGGCATCTGCTAGCCAAAGTGTCATGGGACAAAGCCCTGGAGGGAAGAGGGACCCAGGACAGCTGGTCAGTATTCAAGGACCACCACCTCTGTGTCCAGGAGCTATGTATATTAACAAAGAGAAAATCAGGAAAGAACGCTAGAAGGCCTGCCTGGATGAACAAGGAGCTACTGGACACACTATTACTTAAAAAGAAACTCTACAGGAAGTGGAGGGAAGGACAGCTAGAACAGGGGGTATATGAGGAAGCTGTCTGAGCAGCAAGAGACCTGGTTAGGAAAGCCAAAGCAGAGTTTGAATTGAATCTAGTCAGGGAGGTTAAAAGGAGCACTAAGAACTTCTACAGGTATATTAATGGCATGAAGAAGAGTAGGGAAGGTGTGGGCCCCCTCAGAAAGGAAAGAGGTGAAATGGTCACAAGTCATGTGGAAAAGGCTGAGGTACTCAATATCTTCTTTACCTCAGTCTTCACTGCAAGGGCCTCCAGCCACACTCCTGGTGTCATGGAACACAATGCCAGGGGTGGGGAGGAAGAACTGCCCATCGTAGGTGAAGCTCAGGTTGGTGATTACCTGAAGAACCTGAAAGTGTTCAAGTCCATGGGACCTGACAGGATACACCCAAGGGTGCTGAGAGAATTGGCCGATGAGGTTGCTAAATCCCTCTCTATTATATTCCAAAAGTCATGGCAGAATGGGGCAGTCCCCACAGACTGGAAAAGGGAAAAATTACTCCCATTTTCAAAAAGGGTAAGAAGGAGGAACCAGGGTACTACAGGCCAGTCAGTCTCACCTCTGTGCCCAGAAAGATCATGGAGCAGATCCTCCTGGAGGCACTACTGACTCAGAAGAGTAGTGAAGAGGTGATTTGGAACAATCAGCATGGCTTTGCCAAGGGGCAAATCCTGCCTGACAAACCTGGTGGCCTTCTATGAACAAGTGACAGCACTAATAGATGAGGGACGAGCAACTGATGTCGTTTACCTGGAGCTGAGCAAAGCCTTTGACACTGTCCCACACCACATCCTGGTCTCCAAGCTGGTGACACATGGGTTTGATGGGTGGACCACTAGATGAATAAAGAACTGGCTTGATAGCCGCACCGAAAGAGTGGCTGTCAACGGGTCCATGTCCCAGTGGAGGCCAGTGACAAGCGGAGTCCCTCAGGGATCAGTCCTGGGACCAGTCTTGTTCAAAATCTTTGTGGATGCCATGGACAGTGGCATCGAGTGCACCCTCAGCAAGTTTGCTGATGACACCAAGCTGTGTGGTGCAGCAGACAGACTGGAGGGAAGGGATGCCATCCAGAGGGACCTTGAGAGGCTGGAGAGGTGGGCACAAGCCAACCTCCTGAGCTTCAACAAGACCAAGTGCAGGGTCCTGCATCTGGGTGGAGGCAATCCCAGGCACAAATACAGGCTGGGCAGTGAATGGCTGGGGAGCAGCCCTGAGGAGAGTGACTTGGGGGTGCTGGTGGATGAGAAGCTCAACATGAGCTCCCAATGTGCACTTGCAGCCCGGAAAGCCAATCAGATCCTGGGCTTCATCAGGAGAAGTGTGTCCAGCAGGTCAAGGGAGGTGATTTTCCCCCTCTACTCATCCCTGGTGAGACCCCACCTGGAGTACTGCATCCAGTTCTGGAGTCCCTATTCTAAGAAAGATATGGAGGTGCTGGAAGGTGTCCAGAGAAGGGCCACGAGGATGATCAGTGGGCTGGAGCACCTCTCCTATGAGGACAGACTGAAGGAGTTGGGGCTGTTCAGTCTGGAGAAGAGAAGGCTCTGAGGTGACCTCATTGTGGTCTTCTAGTATCTGAAGGGTGCCTACAAGAAGGCTGGGGAGGGACTTTTCAGGCTATCAGGTAGTGATAGGACTAGGGGGAATGGAATGAAGCTGGAGGTGGGGAGATTCAGACTGGACATGAGGAGGAAGTTCTTCACCATGAGAGTGGTGAAGCCCTGGAATGGGTTGTTCAGGGAGGTGGTTGAGGCCCTGTCCCTGGAGGTGTTTAAGAGCAGGCTGGATGAGGCTCTGGCCAGCGTGATCTAGTGTAAGGTGTCCCTGCCCATGGCAGGGGGGTTGGAACTAGATGATCCTTGTGGTGCTTTCCAACCCTGACTGCTACTATGATACTATGAATGGACAGAGATTCTCCTTAGTCCTGCTTTTGTTGCTAATATGTTTGCAGAAGCATTTCCTGTTCTCTTTAACAGATGAAGCCAAATTAATTTGGAGTTGGGTTCTGACCATTCTAAGTTTCTCACTCCATAATATCACGACAATCTTGCAGTCATCTTGAATGGCCTGCCCTTTGTTCCAATGACCATAGATTCTCTTTTTCTCCCTAAGAAGATACCAAACCTTTCTGTTTAGCCAAGTTGGCTGTCTTCTCTGCTGACTCATCTTTTGGCACATGGGGACAGCCTGTTCCTTTACCTTTAAGTCTTCTCTCTGAGCAATATCTGCACTTCCAGGGCTCTTTGGCTTCCCACAGCTAGCTCCCAAGGAACTTTGTCCACCAATTTCTGAAACAGACCAAAGTCTGCCCACCAGAAGTCCTAGTTAGCCATTCTGCTGACCTCCCTATGTCGTTCTCCAACAAAACTGAGACTCCGTCATTTTGTGATCCCTATGCCCAAGATGCCCCCCAGCCTTCACATAGCTCACAGATCCTTCTCTATTCACAAACATCAGGTCCCTAGTTGTCTCCTTCACCAACCGAGTCTGGAAATTATCTTCCACACACTCTAGGAACCTCTGAGACTGTTCCCTCTCTACTGTGTTTTATTTTGAGCAGTCACCAGGAAAGTTGAAATTCCCCATGAGAACAAGGGCCAGTGATAGTGAGACTCCTGCCAGATGCCTAAAGAATATTTTATCTGTGTCTTTGGTTTTTTTGGGTGGTCTATAACAGAATTCCACCAGGATATCTGCTTTGTTGGCCTTCCCCCTGATTCTTACCCATAAACACTCCTCAACTCTATCGTCACCGCTGTTAACCTCAGTACAATCAAGCAGCTCTCTGACATATAGGGGCACCTCACCATCTCTTTCTCATTGCTTATCCCTTCCAAAGAGTTGCAGCTACTGTTGTGGCAACCCAGTGCTATGAGACATCACACCATGTTTCTTTGATAGGTATTATATCATATCTTACTGTGTTGTATCATATCTCACAATTTTCCTGATGCAATATTACAATTAATCTTGTGAAAGCACAAAAAAGTACAGTGAAAACTTGTCATTTTATGCAAAGTAAACAAAACTGTCATGTTATGAAATTACAGAACAGAAAAAAGAATTACTATGTTGAGATTTTTTTTTTTGTCAACATGGAAAACCCACCTTCTGGTAGAATAAGAAAAACTTTAATACCCAGGAAGATATTTTATTAATCTCTCTCACTGGCAGAATTCCACCTAAAACTTTTCCCATCTACTTTTTTAGGCTTCCTGCTAAATATTAATAAACAAAGGCCAGTAAAATTATGGTTTGGTTTATTTTTTTTTTTAAACACAATTAAGCACCTGGCAGAAACAAAAATGAGAAAATTATATGAAATTAGCAAGTAATCTTAGTAATTAAGAAAAAGTAGTAAAAAGAAAGCCTACAGAAACCTGTTAAATATTCCAGGTTAATAAGAAAGACATACCCTTTTAATTTAATTTAAATATTTTTTGAATGATTGTTGCTAGAATTCTTATAGCGATAATCATGGAAATCCCGTAAAGAAATGGCAGCGTATTTGAGAAATACAGGTGAGGATGTCTTCTAAATATCTTTTTAAAAGTTTATCAGTGTCAGAGACCTCTTTGTGTTTTTACAAAATTTTTTTTCCATTGGTCTCTACAAAAATAGCTATTTGTAAAGTTCCTCCAGAAATTTTGGGCAGAAAATTGTGAAACATTTTATAGAGTAATTGAATCAAGCTTCACAGTAGTGGAATATAACATAGATTGCATTATTCCATTTTATAGATGTAGAAAGTAGATTAGATGGGTGTGCCAGTTTTAGGCTGATGCCTGGGATATTTTCCACAGATTGAGCAGAACGTGGTAGAGTGTAAATAAATTACCACTGGCTGCAAAAGAAAAATTATAATATCTAGATAATCCCATTGGTCTGGTAACTAACATAAAGTTAGTTGTATAAACTATTTCTTTCTCTATCTTGGCTCTCTGCTCTAGCAGATGCTGATTGTGGTTTCTGCTGGCTTGCTGACCTTGGCTGCACTTCTTTGTTGTAGCTAAGTACTAATAAGCTACTCTTTCCTCTTCTGTCTTTTCTCCTTTTTCGCTTTTTCCTTTTACAGGGTGAGGGGAAGGGAGTAGAGAGGGGGAATCTATTGGTAATGCTTGGGTTTTATCCAGGGCAGTTCTTGTGCTGTTTATAAATTGTAAATACATGCAAATATTGTATATTTTGTACACATTAATGGCATTTCTGTTTTCTAGATTTTAGTTTGGCTGTAAATATAGCTTCATTTGCTTCCAACTGAGCTGGTCTGGCAACAGTATTTTGGGAGGTGATTTCAACCCACCACACTGGGATTGCTCTTTGTCCAAGGTCACATAGGAATCGTATAGAATAGAATAGAATAGAATAGAATAGAATAGAATAGAATAGAATAGAATAGAATAGAATAGAATAGAATAGAACAGGTTGGAAGAGACCTTCAGGATCATCACATCCAATCTATTAACCAATCCAACCCACCTAAACAACTAAACCATGGCACCAAGCACCCCATCAAGTCTCCTCCTGAACACCTCCAATGATGGTGAGTCCACCACCTCCACGGGCAGCCCATTCCAATGGGCAATCACTCTCTCTGTATAGAACTTCTTCCTAACATCCAGTCTAAACCTGCCCTGGCACAGCCTGAGACTGTGTCCTCTTGTTCTGGTGCTGGCTGCCTGGGAGAAGAGACCAACCTCTGCCTGTCTACAACCCCCCTTCAGGTAGTTGTAGACAGCAATAAGGTCACCCCTGAGTCTCCTCTTCTCCAGGCTAAGCAATCCCAGCTCCCTCAGCCTCTCCTCATAGGGCTTGTGTTCCAAACACCTCACCAACTTCGATGCCCTTCTCTGAACACGCTCCAGCAAGTCAAAACCTTCCTAAACTGAGGGGCCCAGAACTGGACACAGGATTCAAGGTGTGGCCTAACCAGTGCTGTGTACAGGGGCAGAATGACCTCCCTGCTCCTGCTGGCCACACTGTTCCTGATACAGGTCAGGATGCCATTGGCTCTCCTGGCTGCCTGGGCACAATGCAGGCTCATGTTCAGCCTACAATCAACCACCACCCCCAGGTCCCTCTCTGCATGGCCACTCTCCAGTCACTCTGAACCAGGCCTGCAGCACTGCATGGGGTTGTTGTGGCCAATGTGCAGAACCCGACACTTGGATGTGTTCAATCTCATGCTGTTGGATTCTGCCCATCTGTCCAGCCTGTCGAGGTCCCTCTGCAAAGCCTCTCTGCCCTCCAGCAGATCAACTCCTGCCCCCAGCTTGGTGTCATCTACAAATTTACTGATGATGGACTCGATCCCCTCATCCAGATCATCAAATAGCATGGGTCCCAGCACTGATCCTTGAGGCACACCACTACTGACTGGCCGCCAGCTGGATGTGACACCATTTACCACTACTCTCTGGGTTTGGCCCTCCAGCCAGTTCCTAACCCAATGCAGTGTGCTCCTGTCCAAGCCATGGGCTGATAGCTTAGCCAGGAGTTTGCTGTGAGTGACGGTGTCTAAGGCCTTGCTGAAGTCCAGGTAGTCTACATCCACAGGCCTCCCCACATCCACCAGGTGGGTCATCTGATCATAGAAGGAGATCAGGTTGGTCAGGCAGGACCTGCCCTTCCTAAATCCTTGCTCTCTACAACTCTAGATTCCTTGTTCTCTACAACTACCTGAAGGGAGGTTGTAGACAGGCAGAGGTTGGTCTCTTCTCCCAGGCAACCAGCACCAGAACAAGAGGACACAGCCTCAGGCTGCGCCAGGGGTTGTTTAGGCTGGAGGTTAGAAGAATGTTCTATACAGAGAGAGTGATTGCCCATTGGAATGGACTGCACAGGGAGGTGGTGGAGTCGCCATCACTGGAGGTGTTTAGAAGGAGACTTGATAGGGTACTTGGTTGCATGGTTTAGTTGATTAGGTGGTGTTGGATGATCTTGAAGGTCTCTTCCAACCTGGTTTATTCTATTCTATTCTATTCTATTCTATTCTATTCTATTCTATTCTATTCTAAATCCATGTTGGCTGGGCCTGATCCCTTGGCCATTCTGGAAGTTCTGTGTGATTGCACTCAAGATGAGCTGTTCCATAATCTTGCCTGGCACTGAGGTCAGGCTGACAGGCCTATAATTCCCTGGCTCGGCCAACCGGCCCTTCTTGTGGATGGGCACCACGGTGGCCATCTTCTAGTCTTCTGGGACCTCTCCAGTGTGCCAGGACTGTTGAAAAATGATAGAGAGTGGCTTGGACAGCTCATCTGCCAGCTCTCTCAGCACCCCAGGATGGATCCTGTCTGGTCGCATGGACTTGTGGGGATCCAAGCAGCTGAGAAGATCTCTAACTACCCTGTCCTCCTGGAACGGAGGAAAGCTATGATGCTCCCTGGCTCCTTCTGCCAGCTCTGCAGGCCAGCTCTCTGGAAGATGTTCTGTCCTGCTAGTAAAAATTGAGGCAAAGAAGGTGTTAAGTACCTCTGCCTTTTCCTCATTCTTTGTTACAATGTTCCCCTCCGTGTCCACCAAGGAGTGGAAGTTATCCCTGCCCCTCCTCTTGCTATTACTATTTTTTATAGAAGGATGTTTTGTTGTCCTTCACAGCAGAGGCCAGTCTAAGCTCCAAATGTGTTTTTGCCTCCCTAAAGGCGTGGAGAATGTGGGCATCAATCCCGCTACCTCTCACATGCTAAGCGAGAGCTCTACCATTTGAGCTAATTCCCCTCTCTGCTATGTTAAGACTATGCCTTGTTCTTTGTTTATATTATTATTATTACATAATTTCTAGATTGTGACCACTAGACTACTTAATTAAAATTTATATTGCTCTTGACTGATAATGAAGTAAGCAAATATAAACTGATCTTCACAGTTTTCCATGTAGAGTTTATAACAAGAAATTTAAAGAAAGGAAAATGAGTGTTAAGCCAAGAAACATTACCCAAGAACATTAAAAGCAAAAGAGGAAAAAACCCAAAGGAATATTATTTTTAATAATGTTTTCTGTGCACAAATGTAGTGCTTACTGTGCCAGTGTCTTTCTGATACTGGGGACCCCAGAACTTCATGTAGTACTCAAGGTGGGGGTCTCACAAAAGCACAATAAAGGAGGAGAATCATTTATCTCAACTTGCTCGTCACACTGCTTTTTATGCAGCCCACACCATTTTTAAATTTTTTTTTAATTTTTCTTCTCTTGTGTGGTGGAGGTTTTGGTGGGGTTTTGTTTATTTGTTGTTTTAATTTTCATTTTTCCACAGAAGCACAGAATTGCCTGCATTGTAAAAGACCTCTAAGATCATTGAGTTCAATCATTAGCCTAACAATGATGTGTCCTTGACTGAACTGAGGACAGGGACATTCATGTTTTTCTGTACTGTCATTAAAGTATGTCTGCTTTCATTAGAGGATGTCTGTTTTCACATCAGCTACCTTAAAGATGACTCCGTCCTCCTCCTTTCTCTGCTCTAACTTCTTTTCATTTGCTGAAGAGGTATCTTGCCTTCATTTTGCAGTTCTGAGTAAAAGGCTAAGGCATACCCTAGAAAAGTTCTGAAGGTGTATCTGGAACACATTGCATCTGGGACAGATGGAAGAGTGAGAATCAATCCTTCATCCAAATCAAGGATAGGTTCCATGGTGAAAAGCTGTTTGCCTAAAAGGGTCTGGTTTTGTGCCTGTGAGAGACTAAAGCTTGTCTCTCCTGGTGTGACTCAACAAAGATAAAATCACTTGCTGCTTGCCCAGACAATAGCTGATGTGTGTCGGGCAGAGCCACTGGAAGGACTCTTGGAAGGTGCAAAGATAACATTGCTCACGGGACTGCAGCTGGCCTACAACAATGGCCCAAGGGCCCAGCATTCACACCTTCAGGACAAGATCATTTCCAGCCATCAGGTAGCCCAGGAAGGGAGAATGATGAGACAATGGATTCACCACCTGTTTCCTGATGTGTAATGAGTGTGTGGGTAGGTAGATGGAGAAGGAGGAGGCAGAGGCCACCCCCCCTCCATGCAGACGGCTGCCCAAACTCACCTGAGTACACAGAAAGATTTCCTGGGGAACGATACCTGGACACTTACCTAAAGATGATTTCCCAGAACGATATCCTGGGGGGACAACATCTGGACACTTGCCTAAGGACTGAAAAACTGTATAAAATACTGGAGCAACTACTGGCTTAAGAGAAGAAAACTGGAGAAGAAAAATGTAGAAGAAAGCAGACAGCACCCCACGCTGGAAACATCACGAAGCAACACAATGGACCTTGGACTCTGAAAACCCTCTCTCCACCTCTGACCATTGGTAATATAATCCCTTTCCTACTTTGTCTTTCTTCTCCCTATTCCTTCTCTTTCTCCTTTTCCTCTCTCTCCCTCTGTTTCTGATCCCTCCACCTTATTTGTGTAATAAATAGTCTAGCTGTTGATATTTTGGCCTCGTTTATGCCTCTCATTTCAGAACACGGAAATATTCATAAGAACTCAGTCTCTTTCCCTCTCCGGACCAAGACAGTGCCTTAGAGACGACAGAGCACAGCATTGTCATTTCAGGACCCTGCCCTTATACCAGACTCCGTACACTAATGCACGAAGCATGGGTAACAAACAAGAGGAGCTAGAAGCCTTGTTGCAGCAGGAAAGTTATGATGTAGTTGCCATCATAGAGACATGGTGGGACGACTCACATGACTGGAGCGCTGCAATTGACGGCTACAGGCTGTTCAGGAGGGACAGGCAAGGAAGAAGGGGTGGAGGGGTGGCCCTGTACATCAGGGAGGCACTAGATGCCATTGAGATGGAGATCAGGGATGGTCGGGTTGAGTGCTTGTGGGGGAAAATTAAAGGGAAGATCGGGAGGGCAGACATCCTGGTTGGAGTCTGTTATAGAGCACCCAACCAGGATGAAGATGTCGATGAAGCATTCTTTAGGCAGCTTAAGGCTGTCTCAAGATCACCTGACCTCATTCTCATGGGCGACTTCAACCTGCCTGATATCTGCTGGGATCTCAACACAGCAGAAAGAAGGCAGTCTAGGAGGTTTCTGGAGTGCATGGAGGACAGCTTCTTATCCTAGGTGCTGCGTGAACCTACCAGGGGTGAGGCTATGCTTGACCTCCTCTTCACCAAGAGGGAAGGGCTGGTGGGTGATGTGGTGGTTGGAGGGTGTTTAGGCACCAGTGACCACGAGATAACTGAGTTTTCGGTATTCAGCCAAGGCAAGAGGGGTAGCAAGAAGACCTCCACTCTGGACTTCAGGAGGGCAGACTTCAGGCTACTCAAGGAACTAACTCAGAAGGTTCCCTGGGATACAGCCCTTAAAAATAAAGGGGTCCAGGAGAGCTGGAGCTGCTTCAAGGAAGAACTCTTGAAGGTGCAGAAACAGGCTGTGCCAGTGTCCCGGAAGATGAGCTGCCGGGGCAGACGGCCAGCCTGGTTGGGTAATGAACTCTTAATAGAACTAAGGGAAAAAAAGAGGGTGTACCATCTCTGGAAGAAAGGGGAGGCAACCTATGGAATGTTTAGGGATGTTGCTAGGACATGCAGGAAGAAAATTAGGGAGGCAAAAGCCCATTTAGAACTTAGACTGGCCTCTGCTGTGAAGGACAACAAAAAGTCCTTCTATAAATACATCAACAGCAAGAAGAAGGGCAAGGACAACCTCCACTCCTTGGTTGACACGGAGGGGAAGTTTCTAACAAAGGATGAGGAAAAGGCAGATGAACTTAACGCCTTCTTTGCCTCAATCTATCCTAGCATGGCAGAACATCTTCCAGACAGCTGGCCTGCAGAGCTGGCAGAAGGAGCCGGGGAGCTGCATAGTGTCCCGCTGCTCTAGGAGGTAGTTAGAGATCTTCTGAGCAGCTTGGACCCCCACAAGGCCATGGGACCGGATGGGATCCATCCTAGGGTGCTGAGAGAGCTGGCAGATGAGCTGGCCAAGCTGCTCTCCATCATTTTTCAGCAGTCCTGGCTCACTGGAGAGGTCCCAGAAGACTGGAAGCTGGCCAACGTGGTGCCCATCCACAAGAAGGGCCGGTTGGATGAGCCAGGGAATTATAGGCCTGTCAGCCTTACCTCAGTGCCAGGCAAGATTATGGAACAGCTCATCTTGAGTGCGATCATGCAACACTTCCAGGATGGCCAAGGGATCAGGCCTAGCCAGCATGGCTTTAGGAAGGGCAGGTCCTGCCTCACCAACCTGATCTCCTTCTATGATCAGGTGACCCACCTGGTGGATGTGGGGAGGCCTGTGGATGTGGTCTACCTGGACCTCAGCAAGGCCTTTGACACCATCCCCCACAGCAAACTCCTGGCCAAGCTATCAGCCCATGGCTTGGATGGGAGCACACTGCATTGGGTTAGGAACTGGCTGGAGGGCCGAGCCCAGAGAGTGGTGGTGAATGGTGCCACATCCGGCTGGCGGCCAGTCACTAGTGGTGTGCCCCAGGGATCAGTACTGGGCCCCATGCTCTTCAACATCTTTATTGATGATCTGGATGAGGGCATCGAGTCCATCATCAGTAAATTTGCGGACGACACCAAGCTGGGGACAGGAGTTGATGTGCTGGAGGGTAGAGAGGCTTTGCAGAGGGACCTCGACAGGCTGGACAGATGGGCAGAATCCAATGGCATGAGATTGAACACATCCAAGTGCCGGGTTCTGCACATTGGCCACAACAACCCCATGCAGTGCTACAGGCTGGGGTCAGAGTGGCTGGAGAGCGGCCAGGCAGAGAGGGACCTGGGGGTGCTGGTTGACTGTAGGCTGAACATGAGCCTGCAGTGTGCCCAGGCAGCCAAGAAGGCCAATGGCATCCTAGCCTGCATCAGAAACAGTGTGGCCAGCAGGAGCAGGGAGGTCATTCTGCCCCTGTACACTGCACTGGTAAGGCCACACCCTGAGTACTGTGTCCATTTCTGGGTCCCTCAGTTTAGGAAGGATGTTGTCTTGCTGGACTGTGTCCAGAGAAGGGCAACAAAGTTGTTGAGGGTTTGGAAGACAAGCCCTATGAGGAGAGACTGAGGGAGCTGGGGTTGCTTAGCCTGGAGAGGAGGAGACTCAGGGGTGACCTTATTGCTCTCTACAACTACCTGAAGGGAGGTTGTAGCCAGGCAGAGGTTGGTCTCTTCTCCCAGGCAGCCAGTACCAGAACAAGAGGACACAGTCTCAGGCTGCGCCAGGGCAGGTTTAGACTGGATCTTAGGAAGAAGTTCTATACCGAGAGAGTGATTGCCCATTGGAATCGCCTGCCCGTGGAGGTGGTTGAGTCACCTTCATTGGAGGTGTTCCAGAAGAGCCTTGATGGGGTGCTTGGTGCCACGGTTTAGTTTTTCAGTTGTTTAGCTGGGTTGTATTGTATTGTGTTGTATTGTATTGTACTGTATTGTATTTAGGTGGGTTGGATTGGTTGGTAGGTTGGACGCGATGATCTTGAAGGTCTCTTCCAACCTGATCTATTGCATTGTATTATTGTAAATGTAGCAGAACCCAGGGACAATGATTTCTGGAATATAATTTGGAAGTAATGGTTAATTATTCTGGTAAACCTCTAGTCTTTCTTGTTTAGTATTGCATGCATTCTGTCTGTAAGCAATTCACAGAAGGGATGCAATGTTCTTGTTCTCTGTGTTTTGTGTGCTAGAAATATCTTTCCTCTCCTGGCACTCATCTGGGGTGATATTAATAATAATAAAAGCAAAAAAATTAGTGATATTATTAAGAGTGTTAAATTAATCTGATTTGATAAGGAAAGTTTGTCATCCTTCACATAACAAAAAAAACAGGAAGTAAAAGTATGCAGAACAATTTGAGGACATGTCTGAACTTTCCTACCAGCACTGTCATCTCACTCATCAAGTGAGAAACAGAAGAAATTAAAGAACATTCTTTCTTTCCAAGTTCCAGATTGACATCTTTATTTTAAAATGCATTTCAATCTCTGGTTGTGTCTGGATGAATAAGTGCATTATTTGTGTTTTGTTTGTTTTAATTTTTAATGTATAATTTTCCATAATCATGTAAGTAAAGGTTTTCTGTGTGAAGTCTATACTTAAAGATTTGAGTCCAGTAAGGTTTTTTTAAAATTCAGGAATCTCTAGATGCAGGAGTAGGAAAAGTTCAAAGTTCATCACATAATCATAAGCAGACTTCTCCCCCCCTCTCCTCCTTCATTCTTTGTCCTTCCTTCTCTCTGATTTTTTTTTTCCCCAAGAGGTCAGAAGTAAATATCCTCTTTTTCTCTCTTCCCCTGAATGAGCTGTAATTTAGTAATATGATGCTTTTATCAAGAGCTCACAACTCCATTTTGGAATAAAATATATAATTTAGAAAATATAAAGTAACAGTATAAAAGCTAGGGCTACAAAATGAAGGAATACTGCAGCTTAGTAAAAGCATATGTTGCTTATGGGGACCTCACAACCACATTTGTCTCTGGCCAAATCATGTTAGATTGCTAGAACTCCTCTAAATTTCCCTAGTGAGGTTCACATGGCAGGATCTATGTTCCTGTTATATGGTATTAAGAAGTTTCATGGGTCTCTCTTTTCCTTTTCTCTTTATTTCTTTTAGAAAATAACTATGTCATTTAGAAACTCACAAATTGAGAACTCATTACATCTTTTGGGGTTATTTTTGACAGCATGATTCCCAACAATATAGTTTCTGGAAAGCATAGTAACATGGTAAAAATTCCATCACATACAAAGGTCATTGTATGCTGTTGAGACAGCTCTGTGACTTTGTTTTATACTGGGGCACATGCAGTGTGCAGAAAGTATAACTGACTGCAACTGAATTTGAAATCTGAGTTTTGTAGCCATGACAGAGTTAGAGCTATACAAAACTATCTAGGTTTAGTTCAGAAAGCATTTTTGCAAAAGACCTGCTTGAGAATTTTTACAGGAATTTTTTTCCACCCTTTTTGCAGATACAGGCTCTTTTAGAATGCAAGAAAAAAATATGAATTCTTTTATCATTGTTGTCTTACTGGAAAACTTTAAAAATAATTCAAATGCTTATTTTCATCAGGGAAACACAAAATATTAAAATAATTTATTTTGGGTTGACCTTGTAAATAGGATTTTTTTCCCTCCACATTAATAGTAGGGGACATTTAACACACAAATCTAGCTGGAAGATCAGAGGCCAATTCCTTCAGTAGTAGATGTCAAAGTGAATCAGAGGCACATTTGACTCCATGTATACTGTGCATAGTCTAGCAAGTCAGAAGAAAATAAAAAAGTATAATGAGAATATATAATAAAGATAATATATAAATAAAAAGTGTAATGAGAATGTCATTCTGATGAAACTGAGAGTATTTCAGACCAAAAAATTCTTAAAGCTTTGAATGTGTCATTTACACTTTATGACTAATCTTTTGTTTAGCAACTACCAACTCACTACATGTGAACATTATGGTGGTACTTAGGCAGAAGTGCAGAAAATTCTGATTTTATCATAACAAAGCCAATGTCTGCAAACACTAAATGATTGCCCCTCTTTTGTTTTGTCAATTTTGTGTTCTTCATGTTTTTAAAGGTAGAGATGTGGTAGTCAAATGAAAGAAAACACACCTTGATATAAGCATTAAAATCACACCCTATTTAAGGTCAGTAAGAGTGTTTGTTTTCATGATTTCAAGTATAATTTTATAGAGATTATATTAAAAATCACTCCAATTCCATTCATAAAATCTGTGCAATATACAGAGGTTGATTAAACTAGATTATTTTTCTAGACTTTTTCCTACTTCTTGCAGCATTTGCCATCCTACACATTTAAAGTCCTAAATGTTTTTGAAGTGGGATGCAATTTAAGACTGCATCTTCTTTATTTATAAGTAAAAGTTTCATTATCCATTTACTTATAGGGAACCATAAATATCATAGGATCAAAAACCACAAGGATGTGCAATTATTTTAGTAATTTATTGTGTAGGCTTAATTTAAAGCATCTCAGATTTTCATCAAGTGTGTGTGACAGTTTCACACTATGCCTTTAAAATTAGCTGCAGTTTTTCGAGCAGGAGAGTGAAGAAGTGCAAACAAATCCAGAGTTGGGTGTAAAAAGAAAACAAGAGATATTATAAATTAATTTCATGGTCAGATTTGTGAGATGTATCTAACAATCTCACATTCCATTTCTTTCCTTCTTCTGGCTGCTGGCATGTCTGCTTCACTGGAAAGACCCTTATCAGCTAACTTTGAGGTAAGCATACTGGCTTCATAACAACACTTTTGAGCTAGTGGCTCTTTCTAAGATTCTCTTTTCTCTTTTTTTTTTTTCTAATTAAACAGAGGAAAAAGGGGAGGGAGAGGCGTGGGGGGGGGAAGCAAGGCCGTGTCATGACATAAGCTTTGAGCTAACAGAATTTCTCTCTTTAATTGCCTTTCTCTCGCTCTCTAACCCTTTTGGGGAAAAAAAGGGAGGTAGGGAGGGAGAGAGGGGGGTTCAGGGAACCCCCCTGCCTGGCTGGAGGGAAAAAGCTCTTCTGTATTACGTTCATTCCTGTATATTTCTGGATATATTGTAAATACTGTATATTTGTGTACATATTCATTGCATTCCATTTATGCATGTAAATACCTATTATTTCATTTGCTTTTCCGACTGAGTTAGCTGTGGTTTCATTGTGTGGGGGGGAGAATTTTCTCACCCTACCACACAGCCAGTTCCTAATCCAGTGCAGTGTGCTCCCATCCAAGCCACAGGCTGATAGCTTGGCCAGGAGTTTGCTGTGGGGGACGGTGTCAAAGGCCTTGCTGAAGTCCAGGAAGACTACATCCACAGCCTTTCCCACATCCACCAGGCGGGTCACCGGATCATAGGAGGAGATCAGGTTGGTGAGGCAGGATCTGCCCTTCCTAAATCCATGTTGGCTAGGCCTGATCCCTTGGCCATCCTGGAAGTGCTGTGTGATTGCACTCAAGATGACCTGTTCTGTAATCTTACCTGGCACTGAGGTCAGGCTGACAAGCCTATAATTCCCTGGCTCGGCCAACTGGCCCTTCTTGTGGATGGGCACCATGTTGGCCAGCTTCCAGTCTTCTGGGACCTCTCCAGTGAGCCAGGAGTGCTGAAAAATGATGGAGAGTAGCCCGGACAGCTCATCTGCCAGCTCTCTCAGCACCCTAGGATGGATCCTGTCTGGTCACATGGCCTAGTGGGGATCCAAGCGACAGAGATCTCTAACTGCCCCCACCTCCTGGAACAGAAGGAAACTATGTCTGTTGCACCACACAGCTTGGTGTCATCAGCAAACTTGCTGAGGGTGCACTTGATGCCACTGTCCATGGCATCCACAAAGATTTTGAACAAGACTGGTCCCAGGACTGATCCCTGAGGGACTCGCTTGTCACTGGCCTCCACTGGGACATGGACCCTTTGACAGCCACTCTTTGGGTGTGGCCATCAAGCCAGTTCTTTATCCATCTAGTGGTCCACCCATCAAACCCATGTGTCACCAGCTTGGAGACCAGGATGTGGTGCGGGACAGTGTCAAGGCTTTGCTCAGGTCCAGGTAAATGACATCAGTTGCTCGCCCCTCATCTATTAATGTTGTCACCTGTTCATAGAAGGCCACCAGGTTTGTCAGGCAGGATTTGCCCCTTGGCAAAGCCATGCTGAATGCTCCCAATCACCTCTTCACTATTCTTCTGAGTCAGTAGTGCCTCCAGGAGGATCTGCTCCATGATCTTTCTGGGCACAGAGGTGAGACTGACTGGCCTGTAGTTCCCTGGTTCCTCCTTCTTACCCTTTTTGAAAATGGGAGCAATGTTTGCCCTTTTCCAGTCTGTGGGGACTGCCCCATTCTGCCATGACTTTTGGAATATAATAGAGAATATAATATAACCTCATCTGCTAGTTCTCTCAGCACCCGTGGGTGTATCCCGTCAGGTCTCATGGACTTGAACACTTTCAGGTTCTTCAGGTAATCACCAACCTGAGCTTCACTTATGAAGGGCAGTTCTTCCTCCCCATCCCTAGCATCGTCTTCCATGACACCAGGAGTGTGGCTGGAGGCCCTTGCAGTGAAGACTGAAGTAAAGAAGATATTGAGTACCTCAGCCTTTTCCACATGACTTGTGACCATTTCACCTCTTTCCTTTCTGAGGGGGCCCACACCTTCCCTACTCTTCTTCATGCCATTAATAAACTGTAGAAGTTCTTAGTGCTCCCTTTAACCTCCTGACTAGATCAATTCAAACTCTGCTTTGGCTTTCCTAACCAGGCCTCTTGCTGGTCTGGCAGCTCCTTATATCCCCCTGTTCTATCTGTCCTTCCCTCCACTTCCTGTAGAGTTCTTTTTAAGTAATAGTGTGTCCACAGCTCCTTGTTCATCCAGGCAGGCCTCCTAGCATCTTCCCTGATTTTCTCTTTGTTTGGTAACATAGCTCCTGGACACAGAGGAGGTGGTCCTTGAACACTGACCACCTGTCATGGTCCCTCTTTCCTCCAGGGCTTCGTCCCATGACACTTTGGCTAGCAGATTCCTGAAGCGATCGAAGTCTGCACGCCTAAAG